>JAFBJR010000101.1:4418775-4737704 GCA_016785285.1 Brachirus orientalis
TGTATATATATATGTGTACGTATATATAATAAAAAATCACGAATACGTGAGCTGAATTTATGTCAGTGACATTCTCAACATATAAAAATAACACTTTTACGTATCATACTGTATAACATGTTTTGTCAGTGAAACGTTTGCATGTGTGTTCCTTCATTTGTGTGTATTGGATGTTTCTGACAGCACACAGAGGCTTAGTCCTCTGTAGTGCACACACACACACACTGTACTGTGTGGGAAAAAAAAAAGAAACCCAGTCATTTCCAATGAATCTGTCCTGAGAAAACATTTCCTCCGCTGCTTTCACACAGTCGGAGTATTGTTACAGTGACATGAGTAGCGAGTACAGACACTGTGGAAACCTTCTAGACTGCTGTGCTGTTCACCTCCAACATACAGGGTCTGTTTCGGACTTCACATTTCATCCTAACACAGCTGAGGGAATTATCCCTTATTGTTAGACAGTTCTAGCACCAGTACATACATCAGCATGATCTCTATGGTGATTTCACATTCTTGGCTGGCGATCACGTTAAACTGCAACGACGACTTTGCTGTAAAAAATATGCTCGTGAACTTTCACGACTCTAAATCCTTGACAGTGAGACTAATATCTCCAGGAGACGACCGAATAAATCCCCATCATGTCCACCGTTTAGTCAAGCAGAAGATATACAGTACAAGAACCGTGTGTTTCTTGTGCAAGAACATGCACATACTAAAAAAATTTAATTAATTATTTCAATGCATTTTATATGGCTACCAGGAATACACCTGTTTCCTAAGCAGATGTCACACAAAATGAGGGAAAATTATATAGTGGAAAATAATTCAAACAAGAGCTCACTCCATCCAATGACTGGTTCGAACAAATTACACATTAGCAGCCTGGCGCCAGGTATAAACATACAATTACTGAATCCAAAACCCAAACCCAAAAGAGCAATTATGGGGACAGTAACGCAACCTTACAATATCTGTGTTTACTCAATAATCAATAATTAAAAGCAAGAGTAAATAAACAAGAATGTTAAACCAAGCATAAAAAAAATAAAAAGAATCTCCTGTTTACAAAGATTTACTAATAATTAAGCACCGGTGGCGACTGCTTTGCTCCTGCCCACCACCAAAGCCCAATCACAGGGCTTGTTGATTTGTCAGCCCTGTCTGTGAAACCAAGAGGAGCTGGGATTTTCAAACTTGCACTTTAAGCTGACATTATACTGAACCCATGACTATGAACCTGCAGATGTTTGTACCTACTTCACCTGAGTATCAACCAAGCAAAAAGGGCCCCAGACATAACTGGAAAATAAGACAAAAAAATGTCTGACACTGGTGACCAAAACTAACAGGCCCACATTTCCCTTTCCTCCCTACAGCTGGTATTTTCACAGCTGCAGCATGAAGTGAATGTTATTCTGCGGGTTCGTGGGCACAGTGGTATTATGTTTGTTCTCATTTCAAGGTGAGCAGCCGATGAAAGTCGCCAGTTTGTCTGTGAAACATTGGGAGCCAACCAAAATAATCATTTTTGCTGAGAACCCTTGGCTTCATCCAAAACTACATTATGCTTGTAGATGTTTAAAAGGATTTCAAATATTTATAATTTTCTCTCTTTTTGGTGATAGTGTGGTTATTATAAATATAATATCCGGGGAGACGTTCTTTGCGCCCAGGTGCATTTGTGTAGGTGTAGCAGACAGTAAAATAAAAAAAATATATATATACTTTAATAGGATTTAGCTCATGAGACATCAAATGAAAATACATCAATATTTTCATAGACAGCAATAGTATTATATATTAACCAAATACGGACAATAATCATTTTCTGAATAACAAGAATAAGGCCATGCAGCAATAATCAATAATCTGACCACTGACCTAATTTGGAATAAGACATAATTTTGATTATGATATTTAGGAGTTGCTCATAAAACAACATTCATATTCCTGTTTACATGTTACAGAGCCTAGTCTGATTATGATTCATGTCTACATCCTGTCTACTCTTGCAAGCACATGTTATAGTCTAAAAAAGAGATAATACTAACATTATTTTCAGTACTCGGCATATTTCTACCCTTGTTTTCATATCGTTACATTTTAATTGTACGTTTTTTGTTTGTTTTTTTTGCTGATGCATTTACAATAATTGTTTGTCTTAATTCAATCTACATTTTAATTGATCCGGTGTTTCCCAGCTTTTCTTCCTCCCTGCACATATTATATACATGCATCACAAAATTCAAATGCTAACATTTATAATTTGTATGAAAGCAATTTTTGAGGTTTTATAATGGATCCCAGACACTGATAATATGACTGCAAGAAAGGACAGAAATAAAAAACAAACAAAAAACACTATTTTAGTCACTTAACAAAAACCTCATCTGATAAAAGCTATGTTTGCTTAGGTCGGTGAGTATTTTAATCACAAAATTCTTTTAAATGTCAGTGTTTTATTGTCTCAATCTGGTGCGGATAATAATAGAATATTGTTGTCCGTGTAAAGACAGTCATTGTCAGGCAATGGAAACAGAGAGGGACAAGATGGAGGAAAGCAAAGAAACAGTTTAATAGACAGGTGTGGGGGACAAGGCGGGTACTGACTGCTTCCGATAGATGGCAGTAGAGAAGCTATTTAACTGTCACACCCCGGTGCAGAAGAAAAGAAGGCGGAAGTGAGGAAGGGGCCGCAACCTATAAATAAAAGCAGCTAACCAAGGACACCGCCACCTCGTGCGCGCGAGAGAGCAGCCGGCGGAGCGGACAGCGTGGAGCGGACACTCGTGTCAGCGGCTGTTAGTCACTGTAGGACTCGGTCAATTAGAGCTGTTTTGAAGACAAGGTGAGCGTTTTATCCGCGGTAATATACGAGTTAAAGCTTATTCGGAGTGGTGTTGTATCATACTGGGGTGAATTAACGTTGACTCCGGTTGAAAATGTGTTCCGGGGGGGGGAACATAAACTGAGGAGCATATGGTTACGATATTGTGCAGTCTATTCTGTCAGGTTTAATTTGTAATTTTTAAACCTTATAATTGCCGTGTGCCAGCATATCAAACAGTGTGTGCGGCGGTGGCGGTTGAGCCTCCTGCCATTGTGACGTTTCTTCCCCGGTGCTTTAGCTTAGATGAGGTGTTCACTCACTGCATTGTTGGTGTCACGTTGCTGATACAACTACAGCGCCATTACGACTCAAGTCGGAAGTCACGTTCAACTGACCGCCTGTCCTCCAAGGTAACGATGTAAGTCGACTGTTTACTGACCTTGGCGGGCGGCTGTCCGTAGATAAGCTAAAACGCTATCTTCACACCATTCGTCTCCAATCCTGACCTGCAACTCAGACACTGTTCAAACATTTTTGGTTATCGATGTTAAATACAGGCTGGAGCAGCTTCATAGGCGCAGCATGTGAACATATGTCAGCAGCAGGTTAAGTGGATCACCTGCTGCTGGGCTGCAAGTAACGAATATTTCATTAATCAGTAAATAATCTTTAGATTATTTTCTCGATTTAATTCAGTACTTGTTTGGTCCGTAAAATGTTGATTAGTTTTTGCCAAACATGAGAAACAAATAGTTATTTTCCCACAAATGATAAATTGAGTTTTAAGGATTTCTTTGTCACATGCAGCAAAGAATCCAGGAAATGTTCATATTTAAGAATCTGAAAAATCTGAAAGCCTGTTTTAATTACTGGGGGAAAAAGCACTCAAACAATATATCAAAATAGTTGACAAGTAATTTAGTAATCGGATAATTGCAGCCCTAAAGTAGACTATAACTTATCAGCTACATTGTAGGTGTCAGGAAATTCACTTAAAGGCTTCTCACTTCCCCAGTGTATACACTCCTCTATCCTGCAGTTTTAATCCTGAGATTTGTAATTGGATCATCATCAAAGATTGACTGACGTAATTTTTCTTATGTCTGACTTTAGAACGAGGACATCCAACGTCAGCAGTACTCAAAAACGCTCCCTTTAATTAAACATCTTTGGAATTACACTTATGGGATGTCCAATCTGCATTTTGCGTCAGCACTAAGCCCTTGACTAATTTATTTCATAATGTAGAACTTGTAACTCTGTGAGGTTTGCCATCTTGTTTTCAAATAGATTTTTAGAATTTTGATCCAGAGTAGTGAAACATTTTACAAATCTAAGTAAAAATATTATTGAAGAAAATAGCATGTATTGCCCAGCCTTACTAATTTGTCTGCCTCACTGTTCTAGGTCTGGCTCAGTTTTCCATGAGCATCTTGGAGGGTTTTTTCCCCAGTGTGACTCTCACATGATTTACCACTACACAGTGATTCCATCTCACCCCTGACCTGCTCTCCCCACACTGTTGCCATTTTCTCACCATCTTTCTCCCACATTTTGCCCTTTCTTTTGCCTACATTTTGCTTGCATGTATTACTGTCCCTTTTCTCACAATTTATTTTTTGTCTCCCATTCCTCACTTTTCTTTCCTCAGCACTGTTTGTGGTATTCTGTCTTTAATTCTCTCTTCTAAGAAAAAATTGTCTTGAAACTAATTTGTGTAATTTCCCATTTTCGATATATTTTCAGGTCTCAAGCTCTTGTAGATCTGTAAATAACAGTGATGAGCACTAAAACAGTCAGTTTCAGTCATGCGTGTCTGTGTTAATTCACAATGACAATAAGTGAAATTCAATTTAATTAGTTAACTGCCATGTATTGTGCAATGCACTTAACAGGAACTCTGTGCTTGCAAGATTTACCACTTGAATAGATTGTCAATCTGCTGTAGGGTTTCATGCTGCTGCTGATTAGATGAAAGAAGGCTGATAAAACTGCAGTAATTGTAACACATAATTGTAACACATACATGCACTCATGTGTGCGCACCCACACAAATATTACAGTTTCATACACTGGTCAGACTTATTTAAAATTGAGTCATTTAACCCTGTAAATCAAAAGTTTTAGCCAAGCAGTTGCAGTTAAATATACACAAGGAACTCCAGTAAGTTGGAAGCAGGTTCGGTCACACTAGAATTATAGCTGTTGAAGATTGCAATAATTATTTTCATGTAGTGCTGTGAAGGAGATTATAATAATACAAATTATACTGTTTGTAGTTTAGACTACACATGTTAGTCATTTACAGCAAAATAAGTGTGTTCACATGTTGAACACTGTTAGACAGCACACCTCTGACTTTACAGCAGTGATGTTGTAATGTTACAATGAAAGTCTTATTGCTACAGCTTAAGTAACCAGTCTGAAGCAATGCTTTTTCCTAAAGGTTTGTTCAGTTCACAGTAATTTGCAATGGAGGCATCGTTTGATCCTAGAAAACAGATTTGCATTCACCTGTCACTCAGTTTGCTAATTCTTCAGAAGTAGTTTTTGGTGTTCATGTATTTTGGTTTGCTTTGCATCAACCCTTAGACCACTATCTTTGCCAAACTAATGTGCTGGTTTTCCTGTCTTTCCTGTCCTGATTTGGCAACACTTTTTGTCACGTAGTCTTCAAGTTCATGAAAAGGTCTGCACAGCAGTACACTTAACTGCAATACATGAGTTTTTTATTTTTTATTTTTTTTCTAATATAGTAATAATGGATATGACGTGGTACATAGAATGTGTATATGCTACACTGGTTATAACTACACGCCATAAACTATGCTTAAAATTCTTCGTCATCCTTCCCTCTTGTTTAACAGGCCAGGTCTGCCTGTGCTGTCCCAGAAGGGTGTGACTCAAGTTTACTTTTGCTATCTATGCTGCACACGTGTCTTGAAAATTATTCAATGGAGGTGTAGGTCCTACCCCCTTGGCTTAGTTCAGAGACAAATAATAGAAAATGCATTGACATATTTGGTGTTTTTAAAGTGATTTGCCTTCGGGGAATTTTGCGTGTGTGTGTGTACAGTTGCAAAATATCTTGTATTTTTCTTTATTGTGCCAATCCATTAGTGGCGAGAATGGCTAATCTTTTATAATAGTATTAGCTCTGCTAAGGCCCGACATGTTGGTATGTAAGATTATAACTGTAGCTCGGCCCACCTTTTTGGGAAATTACCTCCCCCAGCAGCTAGTCCTGGTCTGATTCCACTTTAATATATATATATATATATTTTTTTTTTGTTTTGATGCAGTCTTAATGCCAATTGTTTTCCTCTTTAACTACTTAACCCTGTTTGGTATATATTGCTGCTTATTGTTATCTAAAATCAACCCTCAAGGTTAAAGCTGTTATGTTCTAAAGTTAGCTGTACTTATTTGTGAGTTAAGGTATTCTATGGCCAGGCTCCACCATTTGATCTCTGCACCCTCATTTCCTTGGAGTGGAACATTTTATGTATGCTGCTGTGGAAGCATACTGTTGGGAGCTCAAGGCCATTTCCTTGGTGTGGCCCTTAGGGCTAGGCTTTTTCCCTGTTGATTTGTGTCCCCTTGACCACACAAGCTCTCATCACGTGTTGTCCAGCTTGGGCTCTCAGTGGAGAATTGGACTGTGGGATGATGTTGGTGCCCCCCCCCCCTTTTATGTTTTAGCTTTAACTCTGTCAGTTGTGTTGTACATGTAGCAGATTATTAAAAAAATAATTTGTAATCTATATTTGACCACCCTTTTTAAACTTATGGGTTTTGTTTAGAGCTAGTGGCAGTAAAGCTGCATTCTGAGTGATATGTTCAGTCCAAAGTTTAATGACTTAAATCTCCAAAGCCTCTGAAGGTCACAAATTAAAAACTGAGTTTAACCTGTCTTGGCCCTTGATAAGATTTGGTGTGTTTTAAGATGCTTTTGTCTATTTTGTTCTTTTGTGAAGGTTAGACACGGCAGGAGAGGTCAAGATCTCCCAGTCAAAGCATTGTCTACTCACTGAAACTGGGACAAGGGTTGTTTAAGGGTTTCTTTACTCATGTCTGAAGAAACTGACTCTTCATGACTTTTTTTCCCCTCGGTGTCATAACTTGCAAGGTTCACATTGAAAGTGACATGAAAAAGCATAGATTTAATTTTGGCAAACTGGATTTCTCCAAGGCTTGTGAAATTTGCAAATTTGCATTTGAAGTCTTGTTCACCTGGTAAATTTTGTTTGGAGTTAAAACCTGTTGGAAGCAAGGTCTGCTGTTGTATTCTGTTGATGTTCACATGGCATGGAGTCTGTATTGAGCTGTACAGTAGACCTTTGTGCCTTGAAACAGAGCAGTCTTTCTAGTTGTAAGCAAAGGAAATCCAGCGAAGGTCTGGGTAAGAGGTGCAATGTGGTTGTTGGACACTGATTGTACATGGAAGTCGAACAGTAATGCAGTGTGTCGGGGAGTTTATACTCAACTCTTTGAGTATGAAACACTTAGTTTGTAGAACTGAACATGGCTTTAAAGTTTAATTTTTAGCTACCATGTTTGCATTGTTCAAATCAGATTTTTCTTTCTTTTTTCAGCAACCAGAGAAACATAATGGAGCAGGCAAGGTCAACGATATTCAAAATTGTGAGTATAACCAAAAAATGCTACTTGATGCCTAACAAAAATAGGATATTATTATATTATGACTTACTCTAAAATGGACAGGCATATTAGGTATTTTTTAAGCTTAGAACTAATCTAAATTATCTAAATTTACTAGTTAATTTCAATCATTGATCATTTTCTATTAAACTGTTAATATCCCTCTGGCTGTACAACCAACATGAACAAATGCATGTATTATTAGCATAGTGTTGGCAACAACTGGTTTTCATAGGAATTTGGAACTTCTGTGAATAATGCACAGAAGTGTTGCAAGATGATGTTGAAACTCCTGTTCAGAACTCTAGAATTTGAAGCAGCACACCCACTGGTCTTGCAAATATTCAAAGAAAGACATCTTTATAATGTGCAAGATGTGTTCATATCATAGTTAAGCATTTATATTTCACAATAAAGCATAATCGGAAGCAAAGAGGTCCTGTGATCCAACTTGTCATCACTGTATTTTTTTTTGCCATTACAGATTAATGGGGAGCCACACTCCTACACGCGGTTCAACTTGACACAAAACATGGAAGGTGATAATAGCCAGGTGGAGATGAAAATGGCATCTGATGGGGATGAAGAAGGAGGGGAAAATGGAGTTGGAGACCATCTCAATCACAGCACCACTCGTCATTCTAATGTGGCTCAAAAGTTGAGACGCACACCCAAGAACCTCTGCTTCTTGGCAGCTGCTACTCTCCTCATCTTTATCATTGGTAAGTGGCATTGTTGAATGACAAGACTATTTATAATATGATTGTATTTGTACAAATGGCTTGTGGAGTTCTACAGGGTTATACTTGAGGACCACTGTTTTTTTTAATGTGTATTGGTGGTTATTATTAAGATGGTAGTTCTTTGCCCACTTGTGGTGAGTGAGAGACAACTTAATTTTTTTCCCTGTCATTGACTGTCTTTTGTTGTTCCTTGCTTTAATACTGCTCTTTGTTTCAGGATACTTGATTGGCTACCTGGTGCATCGAAAAAAGGACTTGTCTCCCAGCTCTCCAGACTTTGAAGAACCTGTTGAACAAACTTTGTCCTATACTCATGAGACCGGTGCGGCCACTCCTATGAACTGGGACACCCTCAAAAACCTCTTAGCTAAAAAAATCAGTACAACCAACCTGGACTCTGTCTTCAGGTAAATGTAAATCCCCCACACTCTGTCTGTAGAGGCTTCTGTGAGTCAGGGTTAGCTTTGTTCCACAATTATTACTCTTGGAAAATGTCTTTCTATTGCATTTTATTCACTGGTTCCCCCCATTTATCCCCTCCATTTTCCCCTTGTGCTTTGTTTCCTCTTACTGCAGGGAGTTTAGCAGTTCCAGCCACCGAGCTGGTTCCTCTGGTGATGAAGTTCTCAGGACCAAGGTGGTGGATAAATTTACAGAATATGGTATGAAGGTCTGGACCGATGATCACTATGTTAAGGTTCAGGACCCCCCAGCTTCCGGCTCCAACAGATTTGTTTTCAAGGGCAATACTGCAGAGCATCCAGAAGGATTCCTGTCCTACAGTGCTAATGGAACAGTAACGGTAATCTACATGCTAAATTAAGAATAGAAAGTCTTAAAAAAAAAAAAAAAAAAAAAAATTGATTTGCCCTAATTTTTTTTTTTTTTTGGCACAGGGTTCTGTTGTGTATGCACACTATGGGCGGGAAAGGGACTTAATGTCGCTGCTAAGCAGGAACCTAAACATAAGTGGCAAGGTTGTTTTAGTCAGAGCTGGTGTAATCACTTATGCTGAGAAGGTGGGTGGTTAATTATAAACTAAAATATAAATTAATTCATCTTTGTATTCCCCTGTCTCCCTTTCAATTACATTTTTCTTTTTCCTGACAGGTGTCCAATGCTGCCAAAATGAATGCCTCTGGTGTGTTGATCTATGCAGACCCTACCGATTTCTCTGTTGGAGAAAACACTCAGCTCTTTGGCCATGTGAGTGTTTTTTTTTTTTTTTCCTAGTGGCATGATGTTAGGACATTTAATAACATTTGTTTTTTTCTCTATTTGTATTTTGAAAGTCTCAAATGATTTAGTAATAATGCTATAGTACACAATAATGGTAAAGGTAGCCTGTCATGTTATTTATTTCCTGTTCTGAATTTATGGGAACATAAATTTCCCATAAAATTTCCCATAAAAATAAATAAATAAATAATTTCAAGCAGGTTTCTTCAAAGTAGTCAGTAAGTATACCATGTGTTCAAACATCATATAGCATATGAATCAAATGTCCATAAATTCAGGATGTCTCCACACTACTGGGGAAATTATTCTAGAAAACTGAGAAAACTGTCTGCCACAGGTCCATATGGGTTCAGGGGATCCCTACACCCCTGGCTTCCCCTCCTTCAGACTGTCCCAGTTCCCACCTGTCCAGTCTTCAGGCCTGCCAACAATCATAGCTCAGACCATCACTACAGCCATGGCTACCAAAATTATGAGGTAAGGCTCAAACCTGCTGTGAACTAAAATGGAAGAAATGCTTTGAGAATTACTGTGTATACAGTTTACACATTGTTTATCATCTTCTATTAGGCAGCTTGGAGGTCAGCCTGCACCAGCAGAATGGGCATGCTTAAACAAACTGGGAAATGAAAGTGATGTTATTACTGTGGAAGTTAACAACGTTCTCACTGAGAAAAAGATAAATAACATCTTTGGCGTCATCCAAGGACTTGTGGATGCAGGTACAGTGAGATGTTCAAAAGAGATACTGTAATCAGGACGTTAGGCTCACTGAAAAGATTGCTTATCATAATTTTTTTGTTTGTATTTTTAAGATCGGTTTGTGGTCATTGGTGCACAGAGGGACGCATGGGGCCCAGGTTTTGCTGCATCAACTGTTGGTACTGGCATCCTTATTGAACTGGCTCGTTCCATCTCTGAAATGGTGAAGAACGGTGAGTCTCACTTTTCAGCTGATGTTTTGATTTTTATAAGAGTGTGATATCCTAAGGCCTAGAAAGGAAGTACACTTGATATTCACATCCTTCGGGTCCTACTTGATGTATGTAATGGAGAAGCTAAAGAAAGTTGGGTCATGAGTATGCTGACTATTTTCTTTTTGTTATTCATATGATTTGTTCTCTTTGACAGATGGATTTAAGCCAAGGAGGAGCATAGTCTTTGCAAGTTGGAGTGCTGGGGAATATGGGAGTGTGGGCACCACTGAGTGGTTGGAGGTGGGAACTGCATTTCTAATTAAATATATTTTCTCCATCTTCGATGCAACTTTGATGCAGTGATAATGCTGCTAAATTGTGTATCATTTTTTGTTTAAATAGACTCACATGACTACTCTGAACATGAAAGCTTTCACCTTCATTAACCTGGATGGTGCAGTTTCGGGTAAGTTACTACTCTGATCAGAAACATAACTGTTGATTTAATTCATGAGTAGCTAAGCATATTTAAAGTGACCTTAAAGTGCAATTGACTAGAGTGGTTCAGGGGAAAAAAGGTAACCACTACAGATTTTTATAGTTAATAAGATGTAACTTTGCTGTTTTGAGCCCTGACTGCAATTTTTCTTTTTCAGGTTATGGTAGATTCAAAGTAGCATCCAGTCCATTGTTGCACAATCTGATTTTAAACACTCTGCAAGAGGTAAGCCTTTTGCTGTATTTACATTTAGTGAATCAGATTTTAAATCACATTTATCACGAGCCTGGACTGTTGTTTTAAATTCAGAAAGTCATTGTTTACAGTTTTCCCCCACCCTTTTTAAGAATGTTTACATATATTGGTTTCTTTGGTAGGTGAATTCTCCAAAAAAGACTGGAACCCTTTTTTCTGAGTATGCTAAAGGCAACTGGGAATCAAATGTGTAAGTCTGAGCATACTGTTGCATTCAGTGTTTATTAAATCTTCTGTATCCTGAGTGTCCTCACTAGTATCATGTCTATAAGAGATGTGTGTAAGCTCGCTTGAATGTTCGGTGTTTTGCAAAATTTCACAATTTGAACCTTTTTTGTTTTTCTTTTTCAGGTTGGAGCCTCTGAAGATGGATAATGCTGCGTATCCATTCCTTGCCTTTTCTGGCATTCCTTCGGTCTCATTTAGATTCATGCCTGCAAACAAAGTAAGTCATCCTACTTTTATTGCTAAAAGTGAAATACATTTTTAAAACCTGTATCCATAACCCAGGGCAACCTTGTACATGTTCACTCTCAGGATTACCCGTTCTTTGGCACAATGCTGGACACACAGGAGAAACTCAGCATGGCCACAGGCAGCCAACTTTCTCAGCTGGCTGAACTAGCGATGCAGTTTGCAGGTCAAATGGCATTGAGGCTAGTCCATGATCATCTGTTGCAGATGGATCTGATGAAGTACAACAGCATAATTCGTAGCCACGTGTCTCAGATCAATGTGAAAGTCAGGACTATTAATAGGGTGAGTGGCCAAAGTAACCTTTTATTTTTTTGTGCAGTATTCAGTTGCTTATTTGTAAATTGACCAATCTCTGCTTACAGATGAAGCCCCAGCTCTTTCCCAAAGCCTTGACAGTGCAGTGGTTGATGTCAGCAACTGGCTCCTATAGCCGTGCCATAGACAAACTGGCCACAGACATTGAGAACAGTGACCTGGATAACATTGAGAAGTGCCGTCTGCTCAATGACCGCATCATGGCGGTAAGGTTGCCACAGTGTAGGAGATATTTGAGATTCTGTGGAAATGCCCGTTGACTTTGGCAATTTGAGAGAAGAATATGCTCTCCTGCAGATTATCTTTTAATAAGTAAAACTGGAAAAGTGAATGAATCAACTTTTTGTTTTGAATGTGTCAAGCAAGAAACACCATCAAATTTGAACAAAAGGAATAGGAAAACATACTGTGTATTTATTTTCCCATCATAGAGAAAATACTGACATTTGTTCAGCACTTGTACTACTTATTACTTACTACCTACTATATGGACACATGTACAACTTGTCGTATTGCTTAATTTAATAGAGCAAATGAGAACCTTATTTGAAGTGTTGCCCCTGAATATGTGAAAGTTACTGTTACTATAGGTAGCAAAAGTCTGATTCTTGGAATGCAGTGTGAACTGACAGGTTATTTTACATTTAGCTGTAAATTTAATGTCTTATTTTTTAGACATTATTTTATTAAAAGCTTTTATTTGAAAGGATGTTCTCAACCAATAGATGAACGGTAATAGATTGATAGCTAGTGAACATGGTGGAGACCTAAAAGGCAATTTGGTCTTTTAATGTAATCTTTAATGTCTTTAATGTTTTAAAATTCCTTCTCTTGTTTTTAATTTTCCCCACTTCTGTAGGTGGAGAGGAACTTCCTGTCGCCCTATGTGTCTCCTAAAGACAGTCCTTACCGCCACATCCTGCTTGGCTCTGGCCCCCACACTCTTGAAGCTGTGTCTGTGCACCTCGATCATCTCAGGACTGCCAACCCCAAGGCCGACGCCGACTTGTTCCGCTACCAGTTTGGTCTGACCACCTGGACCATCCAGGGCTGTGCCAATGCGCTAGCAGGGCACATCTGGTCTTTGGGTAACGAAATCTGAGAAGATGAAAAATTCCCATTCCTCCCTCCTTTATGGTTTATCCCTATATCACTAGTTGCAGTTTAAAAACCAGTAGGCTGTTACGATCCAGCAACAGCTTTTTAAAATAACATTGAGCAAGTGATTAAAAAAAAAAAGACCAGTCTCTTTTATAATTTGTCACAGAGGTGACATTCTCCATATAGCCAAATTTTTTGACTTAAATCTGCATACAGCCTTAACATTAAAATTAGTGTAGGTCACCCATCAACTCTGGAGAGAGAATCTTTCATTTTAACACATGGTACTTGAATACCACAATAATTTTTGGTGCTAATCACATCTACCTTGTTCAATTCCTATATAATGTGGTAGAACTATTTTAATTGCTGCGTATACCTTTTGCTTGAGTATCTGTAGTGAAAGTGATGCCTTTTCAGCACGGTATTTGGGCCATAATCGCAGGAGTCACTGATTGCCAGCTTCAGATGTTAAAAAGGAAGTACCATTCAATAAGCTGAGTTTCCATTTGTTTACCATAATACCATAATAATACCTGCTGGTATATCCACCACTACTGGAGCCTCGTGTTCAAGTCTGAGCTGGTTTGTGTTGGTAGCTGTAATTTCATACTGTGCTGAAATCTCCTACTTGACTCATTGTCAGAGGTTGAAAGATTAATTTTGAGTAATGCAGCACAAAAAAATGCTTAGAATTAGATGTGGGACAATCAGCTCTTGGTTGTGTGTAACACGCAAGCTGCATAAGTTTTAAGAAAATTCCTAATTACATGCAACCATACAAAGAGTCCACTTCCTGACATGAGAGCAAATTTGTCTTTCAGAAAAACAAGAGAGGTCTAACAATGTGGCACTGAAATAAAACCCATATGTTTATTTATTGTTATTTATTTATCAGTGGCAGGGATCACTATAAATATATTTTTTTTTATTGCCTTTTATAAAAAAGTAATTATCGGGAGCAGTGCCTTCCATAATTATGACAGTTATACTGTCGAAATGACAAAAGCAGCATCTGCTAAAAGAGGTGTACATGTTGACTGACGGTTGGTATTGCACAGAACAATCGCACTCATCTCAGCAAACTGACACTGAGTTGGTCACCAATCACATGTGTCCATATCTACTGAACACCCCTGAATGGCATTTCAGTACTGGCTCTTTGGTACACGTACAGTTGTCTTTTATTCTGACAATATTATCGGAAGCAGTGTCTTCCATAATTATGATGGTTATACTGTCGAAATAACAAAAGCAGCATCTGCTAAAGCCAGTGTACGTGTTGACCGGCAGTCAGTACTGCATGCAGAACAATTGCAACCTTCTCAGTGATTTTGGGAAGACCGAGACTGTCGGTCACCAGCTATGTCCAAAAGACCTGGATGTCCTGTAAGTACTGCGTCTTTCGTACATGTACTCGTTTTGCCTGACATTATCAGTAAGCAGTGTCTTACATAATGTGGAGAAAAAAAAAGAAGGTAATTTTTACCTGACAGTGTGTCTGTATCGGAGGCAGTGCCCTCCATATTTCACCGTAGGAGTGGATGTTTTTATTATCGGGAACAGTGTTTCCCATAATGTGTGTATATATTGCTACACAATGCACATGTGGGCTGCATCTTTTGATCCCTTGTTTCCATGGTAATGTTACCTCTGTCATTTCCTTTCAGTTGCACTGCAGTCAACACTATCTTCTGAGTAGATGGGGATGAGATTTAACTTCAGCTCTTGCGAAATTACTTGCGCCTGTCATTAGTGGGTTGAACAAACTGCATGTCTTGTTTTTGAGTTTTCATTTTATAATCATGTCTTGTTCTCCTGTGGTTGCATATGGAACGGATGAGGAAGGTCTTGTGCTTTAAAAAATTGATACAAACATGTGGGACCACTGTGGTTGGCAGTGGTGTAGTTCATGATTTCCACATAACGTGGCCACTCTGCTATATGGGTGCTGTTAACAAGTGTGTGTGTGTGTGTGTGGGGGGGGGTAAATTGTGAGAGTATAGTTTATCTTGTGTGTTCATTCTTAAGAGATTTCCTTGTGCCTGTTCTGGTTTGTGGCTGAGTTTCTACATACAGTACTTAAAGAGTCTTGGGTTTTGTTTTAGTTTTGACATGTCTGTTAATTTTCCTGTTGTCTGCTAGAATCAAAAGTTACTGGCATATATGCCTGTTATGCTACAACAAACTTTGATATAAAAAAAAATGTTACAGGAAAAAAATGAAAATTGTTTAAATTAATCTAACTACACTGAATATTGTTGTGGTCTGTTTCTCTTTAGCTACACTGCTAACACTGGTCAGGATGTCATTTATTGTTTTATTACCAAAAAAAGCCTGATATTGCAGTATGCCTCACATACAAGTTGAGTAGCCACTGAAGAAATTAATCACTCAAAATATAGTTTTAAGGTAATCTGATTTGCTGCACTGAGGTTGCATTTCTGAAATTGGCAGCTTACTGTACTTCAGGGCAAAATTAAGAAATTGGCAAAAATTCACTTTAAGGAGCCAATATTCAGCTAAATTTGTAATTTCTTTTTCATAGGGGGCATTCAAATATGACTACATAAATGTTTGGAAACCTGGTGAAGCAACTGCATTTGTTTTCATATCAACTGTACACATTTTTGCTTGGCTCTGTTTTTTTGCTATAATAAATCAATGTCACATAACTAATCTGTGGTTTATTATTTCAGATATCTTAATCTCTCCTTGTGGCATTTTATTAAAGATTATCGCATTCAGTCTTAATAGCCCACTAAGAATAGTCAAATATTCATCAAGTCAGTGTGTGTATCTATGTACCTATGTATGTGTGTATTAGTTTATATAGTTTTTATCTATATTTATATAGCCCAGGTTTTACAGTCTGTACAGCAAGTAACACCTGATTGTCACCATCATGTGGTCAAACATTGTCCCAAAGTACAAGTTATAATGCAATCATAACCTAAGTTGGTTAAGTAATTTAACTAAGAATTTTTTGTTTTTTTGAAAATTGACCATACAATCCCTCTTCAGTTTGGCTTGGAGGAGTACAAGTAGCTTGCTTTTCTTGCACTGCTGAATCAAATAGCAGCACTTGTATATAATTGTGTCTGAAATTCATTCCACAAATCCAAAACACTTACCTGTTGAGACTGCAGCCAGCAAGTCTAAGGCAAACTTGTGTGTTCCTTTAAGAGTGGGCTGAAGATTTAACTCTGTAACAGATGGGATGAAGCAAAGATGTCTCACTTTGCTGCTGATTCTTGAAGCACAAAAAGTGGCGATTGGAATTGCAGACTACAGACTTAACAAATGAACTAAAAATAACATAAGAACTAAATGCTGGATTAAATTATGTTATAACAGTCTGTGGTATCAAGAGGATATGTTGCAACAGTAGTTTAATCCTAACTAGTGTTTACTTAATAATTGTGAGAATATTATAAAACATGCAATTTCAGTGTTTACATGATTAAACCACCAATGATTAAATGTGAGACATTGTTTAAGGTGTGACATTTAGTCTCTATTTAATTCTGTTATGTCATACTAATTATTGTGACGTCATTCTGACTAGTAAAACCTGAACTGCAGATATGAAACTGTAGTTTTGACTAGTCAAAATGACGATATGGTAATTCCAGAGAGTAAAACTTGGCGAATAAATGTTAAAGGATTTCGCCACATTAGCCAGTTTCGTGTTCCCTCACTGTAGTGGCCCAACTACTGCTACACACACGATCTTTGTCAGCACAGTCGTGACGTCAGCAGCCTCGCTTCGCACTTGTCTCACCCCGACGGAGAGTCAGTGCTGTGCTGCTCGCTGATCCGTTGGCCCGCGGAGCCATTCAGCTGTGGCCGCAGGTGCAAACGGAACTCCCCGTGTTTCCACCTCGTGCCTCGACCCTTCACTTCACAGCGTCAGCCACGACGAGTTAGCCTGGAGCCTGTTAGCTGGAGGAGAGACCGCAGCAGAGACAACACCGGAACAGGAGGTGACAACGAGTGACAGCAGCTGTGATTGACAGGTAGGCGACTGTTGCACACACACACACACACACACACACACACAGCAAACATGAATGAAACGCTGGTCTTCACCACGTCTGTATCTCTATACTGACTTTGTACTGATGCTACCGAGGGACTATGTGTGAACCGCTTGTCGTGTGTGAAGCTGCTGCTGCTGCTGCTGCTGCTACCGCTGCTGCTGCTGCTGTTGTATGGCGGGAAGCAGCCAGCAGGTGAGAGCTGCTGTCACTGCCTTTGTTGAGAAACACCCACTAATGCAAACTCACTCCAAGTAAATAAAAGAATAAATATATAAATAAAAAAGCATGTAGGGCTGAACGATTTGGGTGCTTTATGTACTTGCGATTTTTAAAAAAAATACCTATATTGCCATTAGAATTGCAATACAACTTTATAAGACCCCCTTCAGTTCATTATTTACTGTGTGTAGATTAAAAACAAGATGTTATGAGCATGATATCGGTATTGGCAGATACTGGCTTCAAAATGTATTATGGCAAACACACCAATGTTTGCCGATATGAATAATGACCACAACAGTAGGCTAAAGTATTTATTTCATTTATTTATATTATATTGGTATCGGTTATCGGCCCAAGCAGTATATCGGCAAAAGTCTAATATCTCTAAGCATAACCACATGGAATACCTTCTAAATATTAACAACTACACCTTAATACAAGGATCAGGATGTAATTATAGAGTTGATTCTAACATCTATGCACTGGATATTTTTTTAAAATAATTGTCATAGAACGCAGACAAATAGAAAGATTGAATTGCAGCCTTTGCAATACGTTAACATTAGGGCTGACACAATTACTCGGTTAATCGGTTTATTGAATTAATTGCTTACTATTTTGATAATAAATTAATTAGATTGAGGTTTTTTTTCCATTATTAAAACCACTTCTTAAATGTGAATGTTTTCTGATTCCGTTGCTTCATGCAACAAATACATAATTAAAATTGAAAAATAATTTTGGTTTGTGGACAAAACAAGACATTTGAGATGATCATTATTTCCAGGTTTGAGAAACAGTGATCAACACTTTTTGGAACAAGTACTTGATTAATTGAGGACATAATCGACTGATTAATTAATTATGAAAATAGGCAGATATTTTCCTAGTAAGGTAATTTGCTCTCTCATCACCCTCCTCTTCGTCACATAAACTACAGACACTGGTATAGTGAGATTAGATTGAGATGGAGAATTTATTATTATTATTTTGTTATTTGTGAAATTTTCTGCTCATTCTGGTCAAACTTCCTTAGCTTCACTCCGATCACATGCCCTGGTATAATATATAATATATAATATTATTAGTCAATGGTGCTGTGTGTTTCAAGTCCCATTTTTTTTAATATACCTTATGTTGTTGTTTCTAACTGCTTTGATTTAAAAAAACAACATCAAATTAGGAGGAAAGAACAGATTAAATTTGCGGTTTAGCATTTCTTATTCCCGCATGCTTGGTGCTTTCTCTCTCTCTCTCTCTCTCTCTCACACACAAACAAACACAGCTATTCTTCTTAGGACACTGCATTGACCTCCATTCATTTTGACCTCACCATAAGCAGTTATTGCACAGCCTTTACCGTAAACTAACCACAATTCAATCTTAGTCTAAAACTTAACCAGTTAAACAGTCACTAGGACCAGGTTTTGAGGACTATAACTGTCATCATCTGTAGCTTTATGGATGATACTCATGGTTTTATGCATAGCATTATGTAAGTCATTTGTGCATTAGTGGTATTTTATAGCTGCAATTACCTGTAGTACTTTTAAGTGTTTGGCTATAAAATGAATTGGTCCACTGTCTTGCGGCAGTGTGAAGTCCAGGTAGGTCACACTCGAGCAGACAGCTCTTCAGAAATTAGGTCATCGCCCCAACATGCATTTTATTTTAAAACACATTCACCTGCACATTTTAAAAGCCAAGGTTCTCCAATTTCCTCAGAAAAAAACCTAATTCAAAAATACTAGTATTTGGGGCGGAATTATTAAGGTAAAATGACTAATTTTAAGTTTTCTGACAGATACTGAGATTTCAGATTTCAGTTGGTCCTTGGTTTATACAATCCCTTACGTTCTGTCATTCACTTATGGCAGCTCTGATTGGAATTAAAATAACCAGTTATTGATAGCAGTATCATTTGTCCAAATGCTTATTGATGTTGGATAATGACAACTGATGGAACAGTATCAATTTAATGCCAGTTTCTGTTTCCCATCCTTAGCTCAGATTCTTGTAGGATTCTTGACTTTGACTCTCAAAAAACTCACTTGATAAGATTCAGTCTAAGGCAGATCTTATTACTTGCACTAGCATTTTAATGTACAAATAATCGGTCCTAGTCTTAATTGTATTTTATTGTGAATATAAATTTTGGTCTGTACAACCTTGACTCTACATTCTGTCATTTTAATGTTGTAATGAATAAAATGATAAATGAACACAAAACAGGTCTTTGGCAATGAAAAAAACATTTATTATAGGTGATTGGACGTGTAAGATTAATTGACAGGAAACTGTCTGTTTAGTACTGGCTTGGTGCCCAGCGCGCAGTTAGAATAAACACGGAATCGTAAACACGGAATCGTGAAATATCAAAATATACAAAATATACAAAACAAACTAGTCAGTGTTCAGTGACCAAACTGGACAATGTGGATTAGTAAAATGTTTACAACCACATTTAACTCAGGGGCAGCCCATGCCCATGAGGAATGGAAGGTCACCCGCTTAAATCCCAGGGGGCTAAGGGCTGGGGTGCCCCTGAGCAAGGCACCTAATCCCCATTACTTTCTGGGTAAAAAATTCTGCTGTGCCTACAGTTGGCTTGTGCATGTTTACTATTGGTGTGTAATAAGGATGGGTTAAATGCAGAGGTCAAATTCACTATCACTAATTGGTGTGTGTGCGCAAAAATAATAAATAATCTACTTCTAAAAGTAATTCAGAGTTAATTGAATAGAATGTATGTCAGATGTTTTTGCAACTGATTCCAAACAGAAGGAGAAGCAAAGTGGACCATCTTTCTTCCACAATATCAGATTTTTGGAATTTGGAATGCATGTTTGCACGTGAGTCTTGATTGATTAACTCATACCTATTATTTGTGTGCGGCTCTACAATAGAGAGAACAGTCGACTTCCCGTCTCCTGTTGTGATCGAGAATATTGTGTTTCACTCTCTTCTTCGCTGACTGACAGAGAAAGTAGAGCTATGCTCTGCTGTATTAAATGACCCACCAAGGGCAGCTTCCCTTTGTCCTCTGTAAAGAATACACAGTAGTTGTCCTGGCGTGTCAGTTCCTCCCTTTATACACACAATAGCATGATTATTGGATATCACCGTGTCCCTATAAACCTCATAAAAACAAGATTAGTTAACACCCTATGTAGCTAAAATTAACACAGCCGGATATATCAGTCCTTTCCCTATTATCTTATTTTCATTCATGTTTTAGTGTTCAGTTCCTGACCATGAATCCATGTGTACATTTTCACCTTAATTCATCCAATAAGTTGTTGAGGTATTTCAGTGTAGACTCAAGTGATGGACCAACCAACCTTGTGCAGCCTTAAAACACTCATTCATTTACTTTTGTTTTTCTGAGTCCAGAATGGTGGACAGAAGGTACCAGTTTAATCCAAAGGTCCCTCTCACCACAGATGTTTTTTTTATGCATTTTGCCATCACAATTATGCTCAGTGAATTATTGTGATTCATGATATTATAAAGGCAATTGTACACATATCATTTAATATAGAATTTTTTAAAGATTTTGAACATTAACAAGTGGACACAAAAGAAACAGATATAAGTAAAAGGTTACTAGTGTTACAAAAAAGTTGTAATGTTACAGAAATACGGGACTAAAGAGGCTTATATTTTGTATTTTAAAGTGTACAATCCGTATAGAGCTGCAACTAAAGAATATTTTCATAATTGAATAATCTCCATGAATGGAATATTTGTTAGTCCGAAAAATGTTGATCGTTGTTTCCCAGACCTGAGAATGATGATGTTCTCAAATTTCTTGTTTGTTCCACAAACCAAATTTTTCAGCTTTAAAGACTGCTTTGTAAAATTAAGCAGTCAAACCACAAAATATTCACAATTTAGAAGCAAATCAGAAAGATTGTTTTACCAAATAATCAATGATGAAATAGTTGGCATTTCATTTAATAATTGATTAATAATCGATTAACTTTGTAATTGTTGCAGCCCTAAATCCTTAATAAGAATACCCTGAAAGATACAGGCTCCCCTTGTGTCGCTGTCAGAGAGCTTGGCCTCAGACTTGAAGGTGCTGGTTCAGCATCACATTAAATCCATTCTTCAGTGAATACGAATAAATACTGTTCTTTTGTCGCTCTGTAGCTAATTAGCTGACCTCACTTCTTGAACACGTAGTATTTTAAGTGGCCTCTCTTCATCGTTGTATGCATGCAGTTTATTTCGGGCCTTTCCTGCGCTCTCTAGGGACAGGGTGGTGTTTGTTTGTCTTTATGTGCCAGGGTGGGGGCTGCAGCCATGAACCACCTTCTCCCAGTACAACCCAAGGACTGACTGTTGCATAACAAATGTAAAATCCACTGTGGTCACGTGACGTCTCCCTTTGGGGCACGTTAACAGATTGAGGTCAATAGGGAAAGATGTTGGTAACTATTTTAGCCTCCGTTGTTAATGCATGAATGCCGCATGTCGATAAATTAATGACACGCCTGTTTTTGCGACTTAAAAGCTGTCAGCCTGTTGGGTGGGTGTAACTGTTTACTGTTTACCTTTTGGGCTTGTATATGTTTAGCGTGTTTCTGTGGAGAATGCTAACCTCGCACTCTTCAGCTACATACATAGTCTGTTTTCTGACAGACAAAGGAGACGTTTGTGGAGCGTATGAAGGGTGGAAGAATGGCTCGGTCTTTCTTCTTGTTGTGAACCTCTCCTCTGACACTGTAGGCTCCAGTCAGCTACTTTTCTAGGTGGTGGGAGTGGACTGTGTCCTTGTGTGTCTGTGTGAATCGCATTGATTCATTCATACTGCCCGCTCCTGCACAGGGCCCCTCAGGCATTTCTACCCCGGCCCCCAGACCTGGATTGGAACAGTGTCAAGTTAAATTTACATCCAGCTTTGGAAGCTGCTTCCGGTTGCAGCTCAGTAGGTTGTTGATTCAGCAGGTCACAGTAAAATCAAAGGTTCATATTCACTGCAACTTATGGTAGTTATTATGAATTAACTAATTATCAGAAAATATCAAAATCATGCTACAAGAGTGGTTTCACTTTTCAGTTTTGCAATAGTAACTCTGTGGTTAATCCTGTTCAGGTGTTGTCAGCACTCTGGTGATATGTGTTAACTGTGAGTGGGTGGATGGTTGTTGCTGAAGGCTTGGTAGTTAAGCAGAGCGTCACTGTAAAAGAAACAGTTTCATTTGCTCTAATATGGGATAGAAGATGAGCAACAAATCATGAGAAGAAATAAACATAGAATTTATTTGTAGCAACTCAAAAATCTTGATATTTGGGCAAACAATATGTTCATCATTTACTAACATGTTCTTTTGTTAAATAAAGAGTAGATTTTGTAGAAATTTTTCAATATATCTGATCAAGTAACTCCAGAATTGCTATTTGGCTGGTGCCATGTTGACATTTTGCAACTGTAATTTCAGAACAGTCACCTCAACCAGGCTCCTAGTGGCTCTTATCCAGCTGTCAGTCACCCTGGTGTCCACTCATATGTGCCATACTAATCCTATATTTTCCTCAAAATGGGAACAGAGTGATATCATGTGCTATAAAAGACACCCCCTGGTGGCTGTTCGGTATATTCTTATTTCCTGCTTAACTTTATGGAAAGAAGCATCCATTTATCATAAACATGGTCCCTGGTCTGATCATAAACATGGTCCCTGGTCTGACCTCATTACAAAATCAAGTCTCTCTGTGAATGTACTACCATTGCTAATCACTTACAGTCAAGTTATAAGAGGGTTCTAAAGGTTGGTTTTCTTTTTTCCGGAATACATTAATATTGAAATGGAAAAAAGTTTCTTTACTTTCTTTTATTGGATATTGAAACTCTTTTTTTTCTGTTGTTGTTTTGCAGGTGGTTTATTCAGCATTCCACCAGTGTTTGTCTTGACCAATGGATGGAGATGAAATCATATAAGTGTGAGCTTGTCTCACAGTGCCATGGATTCTGGGCCTCATCTGCATGTGGTTGGTGTTATGTCATCAACCTGAGAGGAGCTGCTAGTGTCAGACAGGACCGTGGACTCAAACCAGGAGACAAAACCAGGTTCCTATGATTTAAATATTACAATGATAATGTTGATGTATTGTATATGATGTATAGTATGGCTGGGTTAAAAAAAAAAAAAAATCATGATCATCATTTAAAATTTTCTGACCATGAGTTGTTACCTTATGTTATGTTAACCCTTATGTTGTAGATGGAGACTAAATTTTGAATTTTAAACCTTGGGTTTAAAGGTTCTCAGTGAGAGAGGATTAAGTGATGTGTGTGTCTGTATGAGTGTGAGTGTGAGTTATGCAGACGTGAGGTCATGCCACACAGTGGCTTTGTTTTCTTCTGAACAGGAAGTTCACAGTTTGCCTGAATGAGAGCTATTCACCTTTGAAATGCAGAGGAGCAAACATTGGGTATGGTGTCATGCTGGTTTTTCATGTGTCAGTGTCTATGAGTTCAGGATAGTTACCTTTGCACAATCCCATATTTAAAAACAGAAGATGGATGTGGGTGCAGTGGCTAGTGGCAATTGTTGCCTCGCAGCAAAAACACCAACTGTGGATCCCAGTCCGACCAAGGGCCTTCCTGTGTGGAGTTTGCATATTCTCCCAGCGTGTGCGTGGGACCTCTCTGGGTCTGTCTGGTTTCCTCCCACAGTTCAAAAACATGCAGAGGTTAACTGGATACACCGTGAGTGCGAGAATGAATGGTTGTTTGTCCCTGTGATGGACTGCATTTGCATTTGTGCATTTGGACTGGTGACGTGTCCAGGGTGAACCCCGCCTTAAGCTCTATGTCAGCTTGGATTGACCACAACCCTCATGTGGAGGATAAAGTGGTAGAAAATGAATAAATGAATGAATAAATATGGCTGTGGTCTGCTCTTGCCTGTTTTATTCAGCTTGTGTTATGACCATGATTTATTTATTCTTTGCAATGGTAACCACTGGAGAGGAACAGTCTGTGTGAGTGTGAACAGTATTTGTTTAGCCTTCAATTGTGCCATCATGCCTTTGTGTGCGTGGGTGTACTCACTGATGTTTGTGTATGCTTTTGTTTTGTAAAACACTACAAACACACGCACACACACACACACACACGATGAATGAGCAAATGCTGCTACCACGCAGGTTGTTTTACTTATCAGAGACAGACCATCAGCGTTTAACTCAGTAAATGGCTCTATAATTGGAGCAGGGTTGAGGACATGAGGCCTTGTAAAGATGCTTATCTCACAGAACTGTTAAGGTCGGGTCAAGCCTCCTTCCTCTGCCAGAGGGGATAGTCCTTGCTACAAAGGTCTGACGTCTGTCTAGTACTGTAATTCAAATCACAGTATGCATTTTCTGCTACTAACGGTCTCTCACTCCTCTCACTTCCTCACTCTGGGGTTTTATTTGGTTTGCCCTTTAAGTTATTGCAGAGATGGTAAAGTGTGTGATGTCCATAAAAAGTAAATGTTTTAGATAATAAACATACATACTTAATACTAGGGTTGCGTAGTACTTGCAAACATGATATGCAATAATATTCAAGAATCAAGAAGCTTTATTTGTCACATGACATTGCAGGCAATGACAGTGAAATGAAGGTGTGGCAGCTCACGATTGTGCAAAATGTACATACAAGTACGATAGAACTAGTAGAAAATATAAACAATAAAAGTAAAATATAAACAAAATATACACAAGTAAAAATAAAAATATAAGCAATGTACACAGTAAGATAAAGTACAATAAGAGCAAACAAAGTAGCATTAAGAAAAGTATATATGCATGTACGTATATACAATTATACAATTTTCTTTACACTCCTGCATATATATATATATATATATATATATATACACACATATATGTGTACATGTGCACAAATGCAAATGCAAATAAAAGCAGTTGTATATTGCTGAATATTTTAATGATGAAATGACTTACAAGTAAATAAACAAATGCCTAAGTATATAGTGCAGTGTTAATGTGTTTCTGCTTCAGTTTAGCTGCTTACATAGATGCAGCCAGTGAGTAGTCTATACAGACTGTAAAAAAATTATTATTTTCATTCAAACATCAACGTTTCATTGACAAAAATGTGGATGATCAAAAGGTTTCCAAAACAAACATTAATATACACCGGGGCAGGTCCAAATGTATTTTTTCAAAAAAATTTCCCTTTAGTTAGAAAAAAAATAAATTGTCATTCTGTGAAGTATACTGTCCTGTCTAATTTTCTTCTCAGTTTTTGTAAGTCTTTGTTAATAACTTTGTGTCTAACAGTTACTTTAGGTTTCATAATTTGTCATGATGTGAAGATACAGATGTCGTTGAGTGGTTGAATGTCATGCAGGAGTAAAATAAAAAGTGATGGTGGGAGGAAAATTGGAGAGAGATCGTATGAGGATGTGGCAAAATTGACTACAGGGGAGTTTGGGAAGGAGAGAGGAAGCTCTCAGAATAGAACAGTGAGCAGTGACTGCGCTTTTTGTGGACAGTGTCTTTTAAATGCTTGGAGGGCCTGGGGGGCCCAGACTGACAGAAGAGAACTAGGAGGAAAGAGAGACTCAGGGAACCTGTGTTTGTGTGTGTGTGTGTGTGTGTGGGTAAAAGTGAAAGAGAGGACTGTGTTATTTTAACCCTAAACTTACATCCTGTCACACCATACTCACACCCCTATTGCTCCAGACTCCTCCATCAGTCCACCAGCAGACCAGTTGCCACATGCTTCTGTCTTTTTCTTCTCTCCCTCCTTAGTTTTTCTTTCACTGTTGGCTCTTTCTCTCTCTCTCTCTCTTCCTTGTTTCCTCTCTCCTCTCTTTCCTCACTCCTCCCTCACAGAAATACACAGGTGTTGCATTACCATCACCCCCCGCTGACAGGTGTGCTGTCTCTCACTTCCTGCTGTATTGTATTTTAGCTGGGTTGTTAACGCATTGGGTTTCCTGATTAAGTGCCGCTGTAATAGATCACCTTGTGACACTGGCAACTGACACGAGAAAAAGACTAGAGCTTCTCCGAGTTTTAAATTTAAGTTCTGCTTTACTGTCTGGAAAAATAAACCTCACATAATCGACCAGTATTGACTTGTGACGAGGCCTATAATCACACTATGCTTCAAACAGTGTGTCACCTGCATTTTGCGCTCAGTGTAACACCTATGAACTCTACCTCTAACGGGGTCAATCTCTGGTTTTGTTGAAGCTGTGTGTGTATGAGAAGAGCATGCAATGTCAATGTCCTCAATCCAAAGTCCTTCTATTCCAACTAGAAACTTTTGTTAAATGTCAAGTGTCTGCCACCCCTGCATTTTTACTTCATAAAAGGGACATTAAGATGTTGTAAAATCTAGGTGTGAGATGATATAAACTAAAAAAATTATATCATGAAACTAAAAACATCCGTGATAAAGATACTCATGATATTAGAAAATCCAATAGTGAGTAATGTTTAATTGATGATCATAGCCAGCAGCATAAATTGATAATATATGGAAATGTAAGTGCATTTTCATACTTTTCCTCTTAGCCTAGTTAGTACTTGGATGGGTGATAGGGTAAGAAGCTCGTTGAGCCGCTGCTCCTCCACATCGAGAGGAGCCAGATGAGGTGGCTCGGGCATCTGGTTAGGATGCCTCCTGCACGCCTCCCTGGTGAGGTGTTTTCCGGGCACGTCCCTGTGGAAGGAGGCCCCGGGGACGACCCAGGTCTGGCTAGGGAGAGTATGTCTCTTGGCTGGCCTGGGAACGCCTTGGGATTCCCCCAGAAGAGCTAGACAAAGTGGCCGGGGAGAGGGAAGTCTGGGCTTGTCTGGTTAAGCTGCTGCCCCCGCGACCCGACCTTGGATAAGGGGCAGAAGATGGATGTATGGATGATGTAATGCATGTGTTACCAAAAGGTGGCAGCAGCAACAGGCTAGTCATGTGTTTCCAAGAGTGACTTCTACACCAGGGTCCGTAGAGAATATTAGCAAGTCTATTTTACAGGGACACAGGAGTTGTTGATCCAGTGCTGCCTCAACACTTGTTAAGTTCAGTTGTTTTATTTATTGATATCATTCATTGTCCTGATTTGCCAGAGCAACACAAAAGAGCAAGTGAGGTGGCAGTAGGCCACACATAGTAGGATTAACACATCAAAATACTGAGAAGTTATATAGTTTATATCATGATTTGGATTTTTAATCATGTAAAAATCTGTGTGTGTGTCAGTCGGCATAGTGATTCCAATTCCAGTTAAATATAGGGAAATTGGTGGATAAATGTCCTGTCATGCAATATGCAATTGTTATCCCAGCCATTTAAATATCTTTTAGAATGGAATAATCAAATACACACATGCTCATTATGTACAATACACCCATAGCTGCTTTGGTAAACACCATAGCAAACTCTCTCTCTTGCTCTCTCTTTCTCTCTCTCTCTCTCTCACACACACACACAAACACACATAGGTTTGTACATCTATCCTTTTAAGGACTCTACATTGAATTACATTCATGTGGACATCCTAAACGAAGCATTAAACTTAACCTTAACCCTAACCATTTAATGCCTAACTCTAACCTTAACCTAACTACATTCTAATCTTAGCCCTAAAGCTCAACCTTTTCACCAGAAATTAGATTCTGCCTGATTCGGACCAGGTTTTGTTCTCCATAAGGCGACTGGTCCTGACAATGTTTTTACCAGAAAATGACAAAGAAGTAACATAACACACAAACACACACACTGGGCTACAAGGTACAAAGTGTTGTTTTCTCTATTACATTCTATTATAGATAGAGGGCCAGAAGAGCAGCTTACACATTGACCTAACACTACACTAAACACATGATGATGCAATTCCCCAGTGTAAATTTCAGAGACTGTGTTGCCACATGCACTCGTGTGCCCACACTTACTTTTACACAATAACAAACCCACATCCTGTTTATTTTCATTTTGAGTTAGACAGATATCTGAAAAACCTCTTGTTATATACAAAGTAGTCTACACATATTTTAAGTAATAAAAAGTTGTCATGTTTGTCAATCATGGATTCATTTTATTTTGATGCTTCAATCAGATGAGAATAATTAATTCAGCGATATGACAGGTTTTCTATCATGATTGTGATTTTATGAATTAAGGAATTTGTAACGTTTGTGCATAAGATCTACAGTATGTTTGTATTGCTATAGTCCTTTGAAACCCCAATGCATCATATATTTCCGTGGCCAAGGAGAGACAGAGGATGTAGAGTGAAATGAGTAGACTGGCATGTTTTCTAACTGACAAATCAAAGGATAAACACTAAACTCACACCACTTCTTGGAAGACATGCTTTCCCAAAATAGATTGTTTTTTTGGAAACTGCACACAGACCTAACAGACAATTTTTAATATTTAACCTGGTGTTAGTTTGAGCAGCATCCTGAAGCTTTTTCTCTCCGCTGCTGCTGAATCACTGCACTGAATCACCTTCTCCAGTATTAAACCTGACATTTGGTTTGTCTCCCCCTTCTGGCAATTACACAAACACTGTGATGTCAGATCGTTTGCTTTCTTGTTCACTCTAAGTCATCTTTGTAATAGAGAGTTTTTAAACTTTTTTAAACTTTGTAGTTTTTTCAAATAGGCTGCACCATACTTGAGACCAGTGTTTCCAAAACTTTTTTTTACGAGTTTATATGGTACAGAGTCTGCTGTGATTCCAGAACATTTATGTATGTTTCTCTCCCTCAGAACACACACAAACACACATACATAGATACACACAGATATCTGCAGAAAATCTTCTGAGGACATTGCACTGATTTCCATTCATTTGGACAGCCTTAAAAAAACATTATCCCTAATCGTAAACTTAACCAGTTAATGCCTAATCCCAACCTTAAGTTAATCACAATCCAAATCTTAGCCCTAAACTTAACCAGGTCCTCAGAAATGAGGTCCTGCATCATTAGCATCAAGTTTTGGTCTCCATGAAGACTACTGGTCCTGACAAGATCAGTATTTACAAGCAAACACACTTGTCTCACTCGTGGACATGTGGACAAAAAGCCCTTATAATATATGACCAGGCATCTAGATGCGACCGACTGAAAGAGAGCTTTACCTTCTGATGATTTGCATTCCTCTTCACCTGTGATCTTAGCACAAATGAGACAGAGATTAAGTGGGACCCTCATCCCATCCTCCCTTCCGCTAATCCTATCCTCTGCTATTTTGCGTGGCCTGGTTTTGCCCCACTGGCTTTAGGTCACTCTCTTAAATCTCACCTGTTTTGCCTGCAGGGATGAGGGAAAGCCAACACCTGTCACACTCACATGTCCCTTCAACACTTCATAGAAAGACAGCTTGAAAGCTGAGGATTATAGAGCATAGGGGTATATCTATCTCCCGGTCTCTCACATTCATTCAAAGCCAAACACGCATCCCTCTCTTTGTCACATACCTTTGTCCACAGTGGATTTGTCGAGTATGCCTGTTCCCCTCTGATTCAGCTGAAGTGGAAATCTTTCTAGGAAAGGCGTGATATGAGAGGATTTGTATAATGTTTCTCGTGACAACTCTGTATGAAATATTGTCTGTTCCACGGTGAATGGAAATCAGTAGGAGGTTTGATTCGTTGCCCAAAACCTGATTGATTTTAAATAAGCGTGCGGCTGGACTGGGGACAAGATTCAGCTTGTTAAACTTTGTAAAGTTAGCTACTTTACACTTAACATTTCAAAGTCACACACAGTCTCCTTTACTTGTAACATGTTGGCCAAGTAAGTTATAAGTTGCTCTGCATCACAAATGCATGCATTTTAATTTATGTATGCATGCAGTTGAGATTATAATTCTGTTTATACTGGTCAGTGTCTAATATAATATCTAATGTCTCTCCTACTACAAACCATGAAACAAAATGTCTTCCTTGTCTTTGTTATACTTTATTATTGTCATCATTTTGCCCACTTAATGGCTTAATTGGCAGGAAATTAAAAATACCACATGATATACAATGAAGATTTCCTAGACTCAAACCAAGGATGTTTCAATTTATGATGGACAATAAGGGAACCACTGTACCTTTTCTCCACAGTCCACACCCTGACCACAGCTACATCAACTTCCTCACCGGCCTCACTGACTCTTTATTTTTACTATGTCAACATTTTCTCAGAAATACTGACCTCAGCGCAGTAGTGTAGTCATTGGTCAAACGTAACATCGCTGTTCATATGGTTGTGAATCATCTGAGAGCAGGTCGGCTGTTTTTCACTCTCAGGTGAAGTCATCGGCTGAATCAACACAATTTAATCTCTAACCAGGTATTTGTGGTTGGTGTTATTTCCCTGGCTGCTTTTTTTAGAGTTGGTTGTTAAAGAGGATTCATGTGGAAAAACAGGTCTGTAACAGATTTTAAGTTTAAGTATAGCTCGAGAAACATATTCTTAATATGTGAAACTGAATGTAAAGATATAGCATCTCTTGTGATTAGAAATGCTAATTTCTCTTTACAAGTACAATATTTTTGAAAACACAGTGTCCTGTATATGCCATGTATGGACAGGGAGGGATAGCACAGCTTGATTTGTGTTGACAGGGTAATGAGATCTGGTAGAGGAGAGAATTGTGCGGTTAGGAATGAACTCTGCTGCTTGATAAGGTTTTAAGACGTCCAATTTACAAATTATTCTGTGTTGGATAACTTGTGATCATTGTGTTATAAATCAGCTCCTCAAACATTTGCTCCTTATGTCAATGTACAAGTTACAGGATGTGACAACAGTTGTTACATTTATATGTGTCTCAGAAGGAGAAATGTCACTTAGGAGAAAGTGACCATAATAATGCTATCAAGATTTACTCTGGGTAAGCATGATGACTATTAGAGAAATCCTGCACTAAAACACTTGGAGAACTTTCTCTGATTGTGTTCTAATGAGGCAGTCACTAGTTAAAGTGGAATTCCTTCATGTTTATTTATGTGGATGTTTAATTGTACTCACATGGTTCAGTAGATCAGTTTTGGCTGACAGCTGTGACATGGTGGCAATCATTAGACTGTAATTCTGTTAATTTGTTTAAGTATTGTAAGTCTGACAACATTAATACGGCACTAAAGAATTGAAAAACTGCTATTTAGGTGAAATAATGATACATCTATTCATCTAACATCTAACATCTATTTAATTATTGATTATATAATTTTCTAAAACTGTTTTTAAATATATAATATAATATAATATAATAGACATCTTATTTATTAGCTCTAGATCCTCTTGTTAATACAGATATATAACTGTGCAAAAACTGTAAGAGCCAGGATACACCTGGATAGATACCATGACCTCTTCTGCTTTACTGTCAAATTGCAAACTTGATTATATTTCCACACTATGAGATCCATATCAACAGTAGACATCAGGGATTTCATCCAGCTCCTGTTCAAAAGCTTACTGCTGCTCCCAGAGTCGACCCACCAACAGTCGTAAAGAGACTGGAGGGACCCCGGAGTCGGTATTTTAGTCTTTGAGGACTTTAACCGAGCTTCAAAGGGGAGGGTTTGAAGAGCCACTGATGTTTGGGCTGGGAACTCTGTACTGTTACACCCACAACTTGTCTGATCTGCTTCTCCATACCGTCTATCATGAGGAAAGAGAAGGCGTTTATATGTTTTACCAGGCTCAGCTTTACGTCTCCCCTGACTCAAGATGGCTGACAAAGCCTCTGGGGTAACGTTATAGTCCTAGAATTTTGATATTACAGTTTTTATTTTCCAGTTTCTGAAAAAAAAAATTGTAAAATATCTTCTTAAGTAATCTATATGTGGGGAAAAAGGGAAAAAATAATTATGACATGCTCGCTAAAATTAGTCTTAAAACTGGTGAAATGCAATTTAGTAGATGCAAAGAAAAAAGTGTGACAGTTGGTGAAGGATGTTAAATAATGTGGAAGTTCAGTGAGTCAGGAACATGTCAAAATACTTCCTTTTAAATCTGCATGTTCAACGGAAAAAACCCCCAAAAAGCTCTCTTCTTATTATACTGAACTGCCATACCACCTGTAATGGAGCATGTTGACTTTATCAGGTGAAGGTGGTAAACAGCATTGACTTCACATGACACCAAATCTCAGCTCAGCTTCATATTAACTTTAACAAGTTTTTACGGTTTAACTCTGAATTATTAGGTATGACTGTACCGTGTCATTCAAAAGAAAAAGTGTAATTTAAGTACTTTGGGGTCAATTTGTTCTGTGAACATCTCGTTCTTAACCAAGCAAAATATGGAAATTGAAATGTTTCTAGCTATCAAGTGGAATTTAATTAAATCAGTCGTGATACCCAGCCCTGTGATGACACCAATCGTACAGCTACACAAAAAGAGAGAAAAAAATCGTAAAAACGGGTAAAATCAGGAGCAAAATTGTTTGTTGTTGTTTAATATTTCATGTTATAAACTTCTTTTTTTTTTACTAATCTTACATGAGTGAGGGATTATAACCAGGATACTGAGGTGTGGTGTCTCTGAAACAAATGAGACAAAGTCATTTGTAATTTGGGGATGATAGCTCTCATTGACAGTTTGACCTTTAATCAACATGAAAGTCTCTAAACAGTCTGAAAAATATGATCCTAAGATAATTAAGTTTAACTAACGATATCTGTGTTTTGTTTGTGACCATTAAGTCATTCAAGAGCAGAGTATATCTGCTTTGTTGTGTTTTACCCGCTAGTCCAAATCCTTATAGTTATTCATTCTGCAATCAGTTTTTTTGAAGATACATACAGTAGATTATTAAACTTTTACTTTTTTAAATATTTGATCATTTTTTTCCCAAAATGTTTTGTTGTTTTATTAGTTGTTATATATTCGTATTCCTCACTTACAGAAACCCCATCATTCTTTTCTATTTTCACCAGTGGGACTAATTAAGTTATTTGGATTGAACAGAAAAAACTGTACATGCAGCTTCAGCACAAATATTGTGACACTGCTGTTGCACTGCTGTCCATTCAGTTTCTGTGAGACTATATGGAGACATGAATGGAATAATGGAATAAACTGACAGATTGTTGACAGATGAGAGGCGTCCTGGCAAAGCCACACTCAAAAGTCTTGACGCTTTACTCAGACATCACTGCACAGACTGAGCAGATAAGGCTCATTGATTCAGCATTCGGATGTAAAAATCTGTTCAAAAACAAAGAGAAAAGAGAGGGGGCTTAAAGTGGTTCGTGGACAGGGAAATTGCTGCATGGCACTGCCTTGTAAATGTCTGAACTCTGATGTCCTGTGATGAATCTAGAAATGCAGCTTTATGTCTTGTGAACAAATGCATACACATTGTCTTTTTTTATGACATAACAGTGTTTGACATATCTGCATAATTGTGACATTGTGTGCTGCTCACATGTGTGACAGCCACCTTCTAGAGGAGCAAATTCAATAACAGGGCAGAGGAGAGGAGAGGAGAGACAGAGGAATGAGAGGAATAGGCCAGTGTTGCTCAGCAGGCTGTGAATAACTGGACTGGAATGGACTCTAGAGAGAGGTGATGGAGAACAAGGGAATGACAGAAGAGAGAGCAAGTGTGTAGGATGAGAAAGAGGGAATGAAGAGTGGGCATGTAAAAAAAGAGGGTGTATTAGTGAATGAGTCCTCTCTATGAGGCTTTTATTAAGATGTGCTAATGGTGGTGGTTATAGTCACACACAGATTGGGAAAGACCAGAAGGCACACGCGCACACACCCTGTTCTTTTCTATTTTCCTCTCATCCAGATGGCCTGGGTACCCTCCGTATATTGGAGAGGTGCTTCTGAAGCACACACACATTCACACAAAAATGCACAAAGCAGCATGACCATGTTTTTCTCCCTCTCAGAGGGAAGATTAACTCTCCTCATTAGGGCTCCCCCCTCCTCTGGCCCTTGTCTCTCCTCCCCCCTCCCTCCCCTTTCGGCCTGCATTGCTGTCATTGGCTGCTTCTGTCAGGACCACTGCTGACTGGAACGCTGTGACCACAGCACACAGGAGAGAAGGTAGGAGGTGGGATGATGGCTGATGTTGCCACGGTAATAGAGGAGGCGATCATTCACCAAATCATTCAGCTGGGGCTGAAATGGAAAAAAAATAAGTGGAGGGGTGTGGAAAGTGGGTTAGCGGTTAAAGGGCTAAACAGAGGAGAGCACGGGGAAAAACAATAACAACAACAACACTGAGGGATAAGACATCGGCTCAGCAACCAGGAACTCCATTTAGGACAAAGCAGTGTTAAAAATCTCATCAGACTTGATTCTGGATGGTCATAGCTGAGCTGCCTGTTGGATTGGACAGCTGCTCAAGATCTGTGGGTGAAAAAATAGAAGCAGACAAAGGAAGGATGAACAAAGCCCAGATGAGAAATGAAAAGCAGCCCCTGGACGATGTCTCCTCTTTTCTGCTGTGATATTTCACTCCTGATGAGAAGTGAGACGAGGTAAGCTGGATGGAGTGATGCCCTGGGCACAGAAATAGAAAGAGGGAGAGAAGTATGTGTCAGCAGTAAGGCAAGGCAAACAAGAGCAGTCAGAAAGAGAGAGAGGGAGAGACACACAGCAACGATAAGTGAAGTAGAGCAAGAGAGAGATTGAGGGTTGAAGTTATTATCGTGGCATCAGAAGGGGAGACTGAAATAGAGCCTGACGGATTTGTCACCTCACAGTGCCACACCTCGGCTGCTTCATCCTAACGCTTCATCCTGACTGCAGAAGCACTGAGGACGCACAATGAATTCCCTTGCTTTTATGGACAATAAAAATCAATTCATTTCAAATAAGACACTTTGATGACACCGATGACACTTCCTGAAGATTCAAACCACCAACACGAAAAAGGGACCCTTTCTGAAAAAGTGGAGGAGGGAAAAACAAATGCGGCCTGCACAAAACAAAGTGAAAATGTGGACTCTGCACCAAAAATGATTATCTGCAATTTTCCAGAGGAATCAGTTTCTAAAATCTATTTCCATAAAGATGAATCCCTGTGTTTAAACAGTCAGTGAATGTGTTTTCACTGTGAGAAAATGAAGAAAGCATTGTCTGTCTGTTTTCAAAATATGCCGACTCAACCTTTAAAAGAAGACAATGAAGGTGGGAGTCACAGGAACACCATACTTCTCTGAGGCAACACTGTTCTGTGAAAGACTTCCAGAATACGCTCCTCTTAATGACAGCTAAGGCAGGCTGACTGACTCGCAAAGTGTGTGGGTTTCTCACTGACTGTAACTGTGTCTGGCTGAGGACTTTGAGGACACGTAGCCTCGGGCACATAGCGACTGAGTGGTGTAGCCTCGTGATGGGGGAGACGGCGGAATACCAGAGGCTGCAGGAGACCTTGGAGCCTGATTACCAATGCCTACCCAGTGATGACGAAGAGGTACACCTCTACACTTCATTTGATTACACTGCTAGATTAATAATGAGCAGACATTTCAGCAGGTTTTATGAATCCTGTCAAAGGAAAATTCAACAGGGGTGTGAGACTTTCCTTGTTTCTGCTCTAGATCCATGTCTCACTGCACAGAAACTAATTAACTGATATGAATAATACTCTGTTTCCTTTTTTAAAAAAAATAAAATATTTACATTTTCGTATAATGTGGCAGCAACGTGATCATCAGTGAGGCACTGTATTTGTGCTTGTTTTCACTATTCACTGTATTGTTAGGGGTGGGAATAGTCAGAGGCTTCACAGAACACTATTATCCCATTACTTATGCCACAATATGATATTACTGTGATATTGAATATATTATAATATACTGTATATTGCAATGTATTGCTTTTTTAACTACATTATTTTCCCATATTAAAACTTCTGCAAATGAATGGCAACCAAGAATTATGGTACCTGTGAAAGATGAGATTCATCCACTGCCTCTTTATGGTTTCAGGCCTCATAGCAAAGTCCCCCACACATGAGGGCATGAAGTGCAAGGTCCCTCTTGACCAGTCATTCCCAGAGACTGGGCCAGGACCCACAGATGGGTCACAAGAGACTTTGTTTGTATCACCAAATAAAGGTGTATAATTTATACACATTTAATTTCCAATAAACAGTTTTTAACTTTGCTGTGGACCATTGTCCATGTTAAGTTTTGAGGAAAAGTGTTCACCCTCCCTTGCTATGTGCAGCAGTTCTTAAGGCTGTCTGGGATAACAGCACTGTTCAGAGATGAATTATTTCATGTTGGGCCTGTCGTGTGTCTGTCTTTATTTTTGAGAGGCTTTGAGTTACTTTTCAGTACACCTGAGATTCCTCCACTCTGCCTGCGCAGCAGCGTGTGTGTGTGTCAGTGTCTGAGTGACACCACAGCCTCACAGAGTGGAGAGAGAGAGGAGGGATAGCAGGAAAAAATGGAATTTAATCAATAAAATATTGGCGATATACAGTACTTGGCATCCGTCTATCAATACAACATTGCAATAGTATGCTGAATTGATTCTTCCCACACCCCTATGTATTATAGATTTAAAAATTGATGGGAGTATTACCACCTGATGTATGAATACATATGAATTTGTTATTATAAATTATTTGGTAGTTGGCATAAAGCAAAATAAAACTTAAAAAAAAAAAAAAAGAAACCCACAAGTCTATTGTCCCCAGAAAAAAAGCCCTCACAAATTGTGTAAATATACTGTATATTGTAGATGCTTATTCATGTGTCGCACAAAAACAGTCCTTTTACACTTGTAAGTCACCATCACCCTCCTCCACCACAAACCCAGGCAATACCATACACAGCATGTCTCACCCACGCACAAGGCCAGGCCCTGTGTGTGCTGAGTTATTGAATACAGAACCATGAGATCATTGATGAAGCGCTGCAGAATGGGCACAGTGACCAAGTATTAGACATTTATACCCTCCCACCTCTAGGTCTAGCCTTTCTTTTAACTTGCAATGAGGCTTGCGATACCCTCAACACTGATTTTGCCCCTTTAAAAATCTTATTTTTGTCACGTTCCATAGAGGCAGAGAGGAAATCTGACAAAGACAGTGTATGGTGTACCTAAATGGTCCATGACTTGTGATATTGGTTAATATTGTATCAGTTATCATCCAAGGAATGCTTACAAATTTAAAAGCTGAACCATTTTTTTTTAATAAAATAATAACGCATTGCAGATATATCACTAATAAAATTACAAATAACTTTGGACTCAAGTTTCTTACTTGATTATTATTGCTTAAATTTTTGGTTTTATATAGTTCATATAGTTGTGTTTAGAGTATGTCTAATTTTTGTTGGTTGGAGGAAAAAGTGAAAGGAATCAAAAAACAAACTAAAAAAAGAAACAAAACACATGGTTCTACTTTGACCCATTTTGAACCCTAATAGTTCCTGCAATGGTTGTAGAAACTTTAATGACTAGATGAAAGTGTTAATGTGTGCAACCGTTTTTCAGGACATGAGTGTGGTCTGTTTAGGGTTTTTGTTGAGCAGAGTTAAGCCGATGAACACTGCAGCTGTCCTGGCTGCTGAATCAGATCAGTCTCCTCCTTCAGCTGCAACTTTGGGCTGAAAACAGTGGTTTTCCAGTCTTGATATACAAAATGTTAACCCACAGCATGTTGACATCACACCTCCATCAGAAGTTCACAGAGGAAGAGTAAATATGGCTGCATTAAGGCAATAAAAGTGACAGGAGTTTTATGAGGGCAACCATTTCATTAGTAAAGCTGATCTGTTTCCACTATGCTTTTCCCCTATAGAGCATGAGGGGATTAGTGAGACAACCTTGCTGCTGTAGTTCCCTCTCTGAAAATTCTGGATTTATTTAGTCCAGGACTATTGTTGAGTGTTGATCTTGTTGTAGCACATGACATGTCCTAGGTTTTGCTTCACATACTGTTAAGAGTGTGTGTGGGAGGTCAACTGCGACATTTGACTGATATTTTTTACACCCTCCTTTTCCCGCTTTAACCAGCTTTAGGGGATGAAAAGAGGACTGGCTTAGGAAGGGTGGAGGAAACGCTGGCTAGTGTCAGTGGGGGTTGTTTTGGTTGTCAGGCATTATGCATATTAGGTCAAGCTACCAAAACAAGCCTTGTTGAAAAAAGGCAACACATACAGTATGTTTTGCTCTGGCCTGAAGGCAGCTTGTTTGTATTCAGAGCTGAGTTCCTTTAATGCCCACGGTCAGCTCTTCTCCCTGTGGATGCCCACATTACACCTCTCGTGTCCTTACTCTGTGAAGTGTTGCGGATGGGATTTAAGGAGAGCATAAATGCCAGACTTTGGCAGAGCGTTCCTGTTTGTGAGATCATAAATGACGCATCTCTGTCTGTCTGTGCATGCAGGCCCCCATCAGAAAAATCATGTGTGTGTATAGGAGTTTTACTTGCAAAGTTGTAAAAGGGATTATTAATGTTTGCTTTTCTACTCTTTCATTCCAGCCCTCCAATTTTTGGCATCAGACTCCAAACCATGGTTTGATGTTTGCCACCAAAAGGTTGTGACTTATTTTATAAATGCACTGGCAGTGTGTCCACTGGTATCCACTAAGCTGTTTAATTCCCGACATTGTACGTCAGTGTGAATCCAGACAAAGTATTTGCATGCCTCTGCATGCCTGTGTCTGCGTACAGTGAGCTTCGTATTACTGACTCAATCTTAATGTACAGTATGAATGTCGGTGCTTCACTACTCAGACATAATGTGGACCTCACAGAGAGCTTTCCTCGTCATTATCTCATTTGCCAGCAGGCCAGTAATTTGATGTCACTTCATGATAATACATGGTGAGTCATACTTGGTTTTGCTATGTGTATGAGTGTGTACATGATGAAGGTGAGATGAAATAGGGGATGAAAGCCAGATTGAAGCAGCTAGACATGCGTTCACTGGCTGCTTCATTGTGAGCGTGAGGGTCCAAGTAAATCAAACATGAGAGACACTGGTAGTGCAACTCATTTGGAGGCAGAGAGTGTAACCCTGGTTATTTTCTATTGATAAAATTAGCAGATGCCTTCTAAATGTCTCGCATACTGATGGTAGGTTTCTTGGTGGCTACTCACAGGCTCTGCACTGTCACATGTAGCACTGATGGGTATGTGGCCATAATTTGTAAGTCTGGAAAAAAAGGCTTGGATTCTGTGTTGAAACTGTAATTTTTTTAATTCACTTTGAATCTAATTTACAAATTTCCTAATTTCCTGATTCCCGTTTCTTAAAACCGGCATATGGTTTCTGTACAGGTTTATGAGGTCAGGAAAATATGTTTATGCATAACTTGGGTACTTTAAAAACTTGTTCATAACAAAAAAAGATACTTCTGAACATGACTGTGGCTGTGGATCTGGATTGCGACGGGTCATCTTTTTATCAGATGTTTGGTGGTTCAGTATTTGTGTGCTTCAATGTCCTTGGATGAGACACTGAACCCCAGTTAAATTCTAGTGGCTGTGCTGACAGTGTTTGAATTGGTGTTAATAATGAATGATGAAAAACATTGGTGTGAATGGCAAAGCTGTAGCGTAATGCACTTCATCCTCTCAGTGTATCATCTCAGTTAGGACAAACAATGGGCATCTCCTTATAGTAAAGACAATTCATAATATTAACACCAGCTGATGATAGTTCTCAGCTGACCACAGTTCACCTGCTTAAAAAAGGGGTACATTTTGAGCAACACACATTAAGTGATAGCACAGTAAGCATCTTGCTTCCCTAAGATTTGGTGCCACCTAATGGTATCTTAGTGGAGCTGCAGGTTTATTTGCTGACCATTAGCTGAATTGGCTTCGTCTGGAGGCTGCTGAAAGCACTATGACACATTCCTTTCCTTCCACTGATTTTCAAAACACGCGAGGTTTAATGATACTTAACTATCACACACTCCCTTCCCTCCACTCAACACAGTGAACCTTCCACTGTCCCTGTTTTTATATTGACCACAATCTCTCTTCATTACTGTCTCCTGCAAACACAATGCAGAGTTGCATTTCCTCATCTGTCAAATCTTTTTTCAAGTCTCCTCTACAAATGTTTTCATATTTACATTATTCAAAGAATCAGTTGCTGATAATAAGGAGTATTTTCTGTATATGTTCTGTTTTGATTCGTTGATTTCATGATCATAAAACTTATTGTGTGTAACTTATTCCATGTGCAACTACATTCTTGCTCATTTTTTAACATATTTTTGTGTTTAGAATTAGAATTTTGACCTTCAAGCTATAAAAGCAGATTTCTTGGTAGAGATTGTGTACTTCAGAGAGTTCCGTCCCCAGTAGTGACGAAAGTTGTGTTTCCATACTTGCATAATTGTGACTGCAAGAGGAAAAAACTGTTGGAAAAAAGAATCTAGAAGGACTTCACTTAAACTTTAAATAATGGAGTGAATCAGACGGCTTCCTGAGACCTTTTCATAAAACATTTATGAAAAGTTTTGACCTGTGTAAAGCCTGAGAGGCAGTGTTCGAGCTTTGCACCATTATGTGTGATGTCAATTGATTAAAACGTGTACTTACTTTTTGTCACGATAACTTATAATATGGATTTTTATTGTTCTAATAATAAAATAAAATCTATAAAATCCCACACCTGTCAGTCACTTGAGAGCAGACTATGGAGTCCAAAAAGGAGGTAGAGCCCGCACACAAGTCCACTGCCAAAAAAAAAACTAAAGCTTTTATTAGACATCACAATGTTGTGATCAGATGTAGATCTTGCTCAGGTGATGAAAGGAGGAAGTGTGGAGCTCTACCTCCTTTTTGGACAATGCTACAACTGTACGAGGGCTGGGGACAGTCATTTTCTTTTCTCTTTTTTCTCTTTATAGCTCCCTGTAATTCATTTTATCACTTTATCTAGGAGATCTATTTGGTTTAAACATAATTTAAATTCATTGTATACAAGCAAACATACAGTACACGTATGACTCCAGAGTTGGTATGCTCGGCTCACTGCTAATTCACCTGCCAATTGTTTATACTCACGCACTGGACATTAATTTCTTTTCCCAAAAAATTTGCTTCACACCATTGTTCGGCCAAATGTTGTATGACAGAGTCAGTGACAGGCCAGCTGAGGGTTGGACTTTCTCAGTGGATAATTGGGACTCTTTATTGACTTAAAAAAAAGAGACAAATCCCACAACTCTTTTGGATAAACTGAAGCTATTTTGTGTAGAAGATTCGAGTCAATAGAATGGGACAAAGCTTAAAAAGTACATGAGACTAAAAACACTTGGCAGAATGCAATTACCATGTACTAATTGTCACGATTTTGCCAAATGTCCGTTTGCTTCAAGGCATTAAGTGATTTTTTTTTAAGCAGGTTTAACTGACATCTAAGTGGAAATACAAAGTTTTCAACTCCCTCAGTTGTGCATATCTTCCACCTGTAAATAGTCTGTGCTGCAGTACTGATCTGCTGCTCCTGCTTGAACAAACACAACTCAATCTCAACATTCCCCCTCCCTTTCTTATAGCTTCAAAATCTAAACGTAACTTATCTGAGAATTGAACACCTCACATACTGTACATGACAAGGGCGGTAGACTGAATCCACTGTTTAATTAACATCTACAGCACTACATCAGCTTTCAAGAGTTGACTCATTAAAGATTAGCCTCTGCTGAGGCCACCTGACTGTACTTGACTCCCCATTTTTTGTCTCTGAGACACCTATTCTCTCATTTAACTACAGCTTCATTTCACTCCTTCATTCATCTCTGCTCCCCTCCCTACTCTGAGTCTGGCCATCCCGTTGCATTTTCTTCTTTATTTGGTTATGCTTTTTATTTCCTGCCTCTAATCCTCCAAAAATGTTATCTCTCTCCCTCTCTGCTGACCAAACAAACCCTTACCAGCTGCTTTTCAGACCCTTGGCAGCGGCGAACCCCTGTCTCACTAGATACTATTCAGGTTTTAGTTTAGTTAATTTCACATATTGGTGCTCTCTCTCTATCTATATGCTTTACTTTGAGCTAATCAAACTATTTAGCATTTGACTCGCTTCTTTCTTTTCAATCTTATTTGCTTTTCACGAGAAAGTTAACTAGAGAAAGGAAAGAGTAGATCAGATGGCGGAGTCATGGAGGGACAGGAAAGAGAAAACAACATGGGAATTGTTGTCATAAAGCGTCTGACTTTGATTAAAGACACGGTGGCAGGAATTTCTGTGGAGCATGTGGTACTATGTTAAAGGGTTTGTTGGTGGGTTGGTTTCATGTATCTCCATTCACTAGTGCTGTAATAAAATCAAATCAAATCAAATACTTGTCCAAACTTAATAGTGCCTCTCAAAAGGCCTTTGAATTATCAGGCTTCAAGTGAATCTGAAAAATGTCTTTTCTGGATTACAGGCAACACTGAACACTGAAACCAAAGTTCAAATACTTTTAGAGGTAAATTGGCAAATTCTACTTTTAGCTGTTTTTCAAGGTAGTAAAATTCTCACGTTTCCAAAACAAAATCATGATATATCATTTATTTAAAAAATGTTTCCCCACCCCTAATTTTAATCATATACCATAATACATATCCCAAGATTGCTGTTTATATTTACCATGAAGAATTTATAAATAGACTGAGAGCTGATGAGCAGGCATTGTAAAGATCTCTCTGTCTGCCTTTCTTTCTTTCTTTCTTTCTGTGTGTATGTATGTATGTATGTATGTATGTATGCGTGTGTGTGTGTGTGTGTGTGTGTGTGTGTGTGTGTTTGGGGGTTGCATCACAGGAAACAAGCTCTCCTTCCTGTAGTTGAATATAACCCTTTGGCCTTGGATCAAATGCTTCTCCAGCCTGAATACCATGAAGCCTCTGTCCTCTGCACCACGCACTGCTCTGCACTGCATGAATCGGCTCATTGCCTGCAGGAGGGGGGAGCACAGTAGAGTGGGGAAAAGTACAGCAGCATGAGGAGGTAGAAGCGGGGAAGAAACACAACAACTGAGGATCTAGCCAGAGGAAAAGAGAATATCAACTCAACATTAGAACAAAAGGACATTATTGTTCTCTGAAACCACTGAGACTCACAACTTGTTGTAACCTAACATGTGGAACCGCACTCGCTCTATGTGGTGCTTGTGTCTCTGCTGTCTGCTAAACTGGCAGGTTATTGAATTGGGAAGAAATTTCTCCTATTTTTAGCCCCATGCGCAATTGAAGGATGGTAAACCAAACAGACTGAAGCTGCATGCGCAAAGACACAGAAGCAGACAGAGAGAGAGAGAGAGAGAGGAAAGGGAAGGGAGGAAGAAGGAGGAGTGACTTATTTGTGAAGTTCTACAAGTTTGGATCACTGGCTCATTTGCTGTCTGAGGAGGACACATGGCTGGACTGGGCAGAGCTGGGAGACTTTCTCTGCTATAAACAGCAGCTCGTAATCACTCGACAGCCTGTTCGCACATATTATAGTACTGCTTGCGTGTTGTGTGGCACCTTGAAGTGCCACATGAATACCTCTTTGCCTTCTTGAGGGAGCTCAAGGTAAAGTAGGGCCTTATAAAAGGATTGCCCCACCATGGAATGTTGCAGAACTGTGAACAGGATCGTAGGAAGTTTTTCTTCCCCCTCTTGGGTTTGGAGCTGTGGGTCTAGATCCAAGGAATGCGTGCACTTCTTAGAATTCCCTCAGAGACTGGGAATGTCAAACGGGGAGGACTGTGGCTCCGGTAATGGTTTGAAAGACAAACAGCCAGCTCTGGCTATTTAAAACGTGCACACTCTTTTTTTTACACTTACATCCATCCAGACAAAGGGAATTCAGGATGCGACGCTTTGACAAGCTGAAAAAGTCATTCCCCTTCCTGGCACACTTTCATGTATACAGAGTAAGTCTGGTTTCTCTCTGATGTCTACTGTCTATCTACTACCATTTATTGTTTGATAATATGACGAATGTATAGATGTAACTGTAGTAAGGATCATGTGGTTTTCTCAGATGTTAGAATGCAGCATTTATATCATGAATGTGGTTTGATGCAGGTGCACACTGATGCACACTGATCTCAGGACCAGGGGTTCTCATGGACATCAAAACCTGGTCATAATGAGGCAGAATTAATTTCTGAGTAACTGGTTAAGTTTAAGGCTAAAATTTGAATTGTGGTTAGATTAGGGTTAGAGTCAGACATTAACTGGTTTATTGTTAACGTTAGAGGGAAGGCTTTTTATGCTATCCAAATGAATGGAAATCAGTGTGGAGTCCCAAGAAGAATAGATGTTCAAACCTGTGTTTGTGTGGCTGGACTGAGGCAGTCTTCTGGGACACTTGTTGTTGTAGCAGGATGTTAGAGTAGAACTGATACAGGACATGGCTTCAGCCAGGAGACTTGTGTGTATGCTTATATGTGTGTGCATTTCTCCACTACCATGAGGAATGAGTTCAGACCAGAGGCATTTCTTAGTGGGCACATCATGTTGTTTTCATATAAAATCCAACATCCTTCCTGACTTTCACTGTCATATTTGTTTGTTTTAAGTCTTTGCTTAAAGATTAAAAGTAAAAGAAAACCCCCGTTAAACCATTTATAAATAAGATTATTTAAGATCTTGTTTGGGACATTTGACCCTGGTTGGATTCCTCAGACTCCTTCAGCAAGTCACAAGTTTTTGTTTTCAACACAGCATGTCACCTGCTGACCTGACACCTCCTCTGAAAAGTACATATTCCCCTTATTATTCCACAATACAGGTCAAGATACAACATGTTTTACATATGACCTTAAAATTTTTATTCTCTAAAATTTTAATTGGTGACAATAGAGCCCTGGGCGTTACTTGACACAGTTTGTTTATACTACCATGCAAGGCGCCAATGCTGGTTGTAAGTCATCAGAGATGCCTGCAACTTGGCACTGCCCTCTAGAGGAAGTATTGAGTAATGCCCTTATCAACACAAAAGACACAGAGGTATGTACAGTAGAGTAGTGAAAGTGATAACAATTGGGACAGACAGACGTAAAACAGACAAAAATGGAATATAATTGGCCCTTATGTGACATTGTTCCAGACCTGCGTTATTGCAACATTTCAACTAATTATAAACGTTCCCTCTTTTTACTTTCTCTCATCTTCCTCTGGAAAACACATAGACTTTGCAATAATGGATGTAAAAAAAAACAAGATATTAAAATAAGTTACTGAAAATTCTGTACCAGATATGAAGTGATCAACATATAAGTGGTATCCATTTCCTGTGGGTTTCCAGCATTTTGTCTTCTATTCTCTCTTTTATATACTGTAAATGCTGCCCCTTGCAAATGATATTGATATCCTGGAGCACAACAGCTACAGCCAGCAAAGAGACGAGTTGCCCAACATTGGCTGGTATAGAGTATAAATTGCTTGGTATATGTCTATGGATTTGAAAAGCACAACTTCCTGCCAAAAGGACATTGTTTTGATTCTAAGTGTTGCATGATGGGTTTGATTGATGTCAGCTACCAGAGTTCTATATATGATCTTTATCAGAATAGTCAGAGCAAATCTTAACCACCTCTATTAATGGAAGTATGGCATCATGTTGCATGCAGCATCCATCTCAAAATAAGGTGTTAAATTCAGAATATATACATGTCCGTTAAATGAGCTTTGTAAGTTAGCCACCAGGTTGACCAATGGGTATGATATAAGGGTCTTAGCACGTCAGTTTTGACCCTCATACTTCAGTTATGACACTGAAATGGAAAAACGCCCAAAAGGAAGATGATTTTAGTCTTTGGCACCATCCAGTGAAGTAACACTTACATGTCGACTGCCAGAGAAGTACCAGACTACTAGTCTTTGCATTATGGAGGATAAGAGGACTAATAATTTTTTCCCATGTTTAGAATTACACTCCACTGATAAATATGTTGTACTTTTACAAAAATATACTGTATGCTGAAATCTCATCAGGTAAAATCATTGGGGAAAATTTAAGCTTTAAACTGTACTTATCATGAACTGCAGCTCAAATAAACATGCCACATGGTAAGTGAGCTTAGTACATATTGGACCAGCCACATGGAGTGGAGTATCATCTTTCAGGGGTTAAGGGTCATGCATGATGCAGCAAACTGCAAAATATGGTGATGGATTCAAATGACTGCTGCTGTAGTTAATCCTAAAGCCAAGCTCTTACAGGTTATTATATTACCTCAGGATGTTTAATGAACTATGTGGAAGTATCTGCTATTTTTGCTTATTTCTACTTCCAATCAAGGATAGGATTTCTGTCCAATATGAAAGAATGTTCTCACAGTATGAATTATAACTTCCAGTAAGCTCAGAGAATATCATATCAGCTAATTTGGCTTTATGTGAATTGCAATGCATTTGTATAATGATAGAGACATCTGGCATAATTGTTGGGGAGTGGAAACCCCAGTAGTTTGGCCTCAGTCTGACTTTGCATCTGAAACTCATAGAAAACACAGGGCAACTTCAGAAAAGACATTGTGAACATATACAGTACATTAATTCTTCAGGGTTTGTACATGTAAACAGTTTTTATTACCCGGGAATAAGTCTGTATTTGTTTATTTGAGAAAAAAACTCCAGGTCATTCAACTAGTAAAAGGAAGTGACCTTTAACCAAGCCCATTACATGTTTAAATGACAGAGAGGAAGATTAGACCTCTTGGACTGTGTAACCTAGCCTCAGCCAGCACAGGAAGTTCCTCATTCACAGTCTAACAAGCACTCAGTGGACTGACCTCTACACCCCAGAGCATCCACCCTAAGGGTCCCCCTGCAAATCTCATCAGATTAGAAATGCTTGTCATTTTTGTGGTCATTGGCCTGACTAACAGGTTTACTTCCATGTGAAGACCAGAAGTCATGACCATAGAGTAGCAGTAGTGTGAGCTCTTGTACTATCTATAAGGTAGTTTTTATTTAGCTCAATTTGAGCTCAATTTCTGAAGAATTGTGTGCTACTTTCAGCGTGTTACATTAAGTAGACAATGATGGATGACATTTTAAGCTGGGGTGTTGTGGTTTGACGTGGAAGATTGATGGTCTGATTCAGTGTAGTATGGAGTCATGTAGTGTGTATATATATATATATATATATATATATATATATATATATATATATATAGTGTGTCGGGGGGGTTGGAGCCTCCCGTTTGTCTTCACTGACACTTATGGACACCAGATGTGCATCATTCATCTCATGTATATATGTCTGTAGTTAGTCTCTGTAGTATGGCTGCCAAAATACAATACAATACAATAAAACAGGAGCGCAAGTGGCTTGTTAACACCTCAGTTAATTAGGATCTGTGTAATCATATGTGGGTTGCATTTGAAGGACATGCAGCTCATGCTATATTTGGCCCTTTGGACCGTGTTTTCTGTTTATACGATGACATATGGCTACCTGTTCAACACATCAATATCTGAGCCTGACATTAAAGAATGGATGATTTGTTGAAAAGTGGCTTTCTCTCTGGCTGCACTTTTACAGGTTTTGTAAAAAGCAGTACGAAAATGACGGTTAAACCCTGTTTCCATTATATAGCGTGTATATTTGTGTTTTGCAGAAACTGGGCAATAGCATGCAGTGTGAGGAGGGCACAGAATGGCTGCTGGAGCTGCTGATTGAGGTGCAGTTACAGCAGTACTTCCTGAGGATCAGGGATGATCTTAACGTCACACGGCTGTCCCACTTTGACTACGTCAAGAATGAAGACTTGGAGAAGATTGGCATGGGTCGGCCTGGTAAGACTCTGTATGTTTGTGTGTGTGTGTGTTGTGCTTATGTTATACTGTAAATTGACTGAATTTATACAGCACTTCTCCAGTCTAGTTTTTCCTTTCAGCCATTTACACACATTCTATCACACATGCATATCCATTCACACACTAGAGTAGATTAGACTAGACTGGGAATTGAACCCTTGATCTTACATTTGAAAGATGAATTCATCTACAACTGATGCACCTGATTCTCCGATTAAAATGACTTAGCTATGGCCATACTGCATGTCTCACCCCATTACCAATATCAGTAAAATCAGAAAAGTCAACAGTTGAACTTACAATACATCAGCGTGATACAAACTACAGGAAAAAAAATCATCTTTGAGAAAAAAATTATTAGGTATGTTGATACTCAGTGAACATTGTTATCGTATTTCCTTACATTATTGTATTAGAATTGCCATGGCAGTTGTTAATGCTGCAATAGTTTAAAGCCCAGTTGTACAAGACTCCCAGAGCCACTCATGTACCTGAACACCAGCCTGATAGTACTAATCTTAATCTGTGGACTGGTTGGCTAATTTTGGTAGAATATTGTTTGGTGGAAAAATCAATTTAACATATCATGCCAATGTCCCTGAAATGGCTTTGACAGTGTTTGCTCTTCTTTCCTTTCATTGAAGAATCATAACTATACAACAATTTGTCTCTTAAACACATGTGTTAATATCACCAACTGTACCTGTTAAGGTACAGTTGGTGATTATGTGCCATATTAGGTGACATTATATTAGTCTTTTGTTTGAGTGAAGATGATGCCAGTTATAACTGATTGGCAGGTATTTATGTCTTAGCAAATACTTAATAACAACAATGGCATCACCAATATGCAAGACACACTCACTAAACATATATGTTATAATATGTGTGTGTAGTTAAGCTGAAAGTGAAGGCAGAGTTCTTAAGATAGTAGTGGTTTGACCCACGAGTGCCGAATATTCATATAGTAGTACATTAATCAGTTTTTACATTATGAAAAGGCATTTCAACGTGGTCTCTTGTCACAGCTTCAGTCTCTTTGCACATCATTTGGAAAACTAATCTTTTTTTTTTTCCTATTTACCCTTCATTCCCTTTCACACAAAGCAGTTCTGAGTGTTCTTCCAATTTTGGGTGTTAGGGTTATTATATGAAGTACTTTTTCTTAACTGATCCTCCTGGACCTGTCATGCAAGAAGCTACAGTCTTCATGCCCTATTTGTTTTGTCATTGAATATCACTGTATTCATGTTTTTTTCTCTTTTACTGGCATGTTAAAGGACAAAGACGATTGTGGGAAGCTGTGAAACGAAGGAAAGCCATGTGCAAGCGCAAATCCTGGATGAGCAAGGTAAAAGATATAGACAATAAGTGCCCATACTCGCACACACACACACACACACACACAACTCATTTATTATGGTATGTCTGACATTATATCGCCTTATATATATATATATATATCCTATATATATATCTGACATTATATCCTTGTCATTCCTTTTTTCTTTTTTCCTCTCCCCTTCTTTCTGTCCCTCATCTCTCCTCTGTCCCCCATTTTCCTTCTACCCCAACCGGCTGAGGCAGATGGCTACACATCTTTGATTCTGTTGCTGTCATAGATTCTTTCCGTTAAAAGGGAGTTATTTCTCTCTTCTGGGCTTGCTTATTGTAAAACACAATTTTTCCCCCCAAAGATTAAGAATACATTTCTCAGAAAGATATTTAAAAGTATACATTTTTTGCAGTTTAATTAATTAATCAGGGTTTAAATCTCAGACACTTATACATCACAATGAAAGCATGTAGAGTGATCCACCTCAGCCGTTTCTCATGGTCTTTTGTTATCCGGTAAAATATTCTTGCTTCTGGCTTTTCTGAACCATGTTAATACAAGAGGTAAATATTTGGGGAAACAGGTCCAAATGATTTCTTGGCTGGTTGTGTGAGTTCTGTTTCTCACAGAGGTGTGGGTACATTGGAAACATTCCTCTGCAGAACAAGACAGCTTGACCGCTCACATGAGCATGAGCAGCACGTCCACATTAAGACGCAGATAAACACATAAACACACGGGTCAAGTCACAAGAGCTGGTGACACACAGAGTTGGAGCATGCTGCATTCACAGAAAAGTTTCAGGAAATGAAAAGCATACAACTTTTAGACATACAGCCATGCACACCCCTTACTTTCTTAGACAAACTAAGACTTAAATGATTGAAACTTCCTTCACGCACACAGACACACACAGTACTGGCAACATCTGCTCTATGCTTCACACTTTATTCCTCTGAGTCGTGTGTGTGCTCAGTGGACGTGCTCGGCGTCTATAATTACACCTGTCTGTTTCTGCGTCTGGCACCATCTTCAGCTCGAGTAATCTGGTTCCTCAGCCTGCTCTCCCTCTCTTTCCCTCTCTCTCCCTCTGTCTGTCTGTCTGTCTGTCTGTCTGTCTGTCTGTCTGCATCTGTGTGTGTGTGCGCGAGAGTGTGAGTGAGAGAGAGAATTTAGAGCCTCCTTTTTGAAACCCACTTACCACACAGTGACCACCGAGAGATGGTGTTATTAAAAAGGTCTGCAGGATTATGTCATGTCTGGTCCAGTGTGAATGTGAAACCACACACCCCTCTCTACTGTTTATATCTAGCCGGTCAAATGTGTTTGGCAGTAGGCATTCATTGACCCCCCCGCACCATTTCTGAAAAGTCAGCCTTATTCATGAATATATGGTTTCACATTTGATTAATTCATTCCACTTTTAATCAAATATTGCTTGCCTATATTGTAAAGACAGAGTTACCTAATTTCTTTGTCAGATTTTGTGTTTGGGAAATGCTAATTTAGCTTTGGATACCTACTATCTGATATCAGCAGCATGACTATGTGCATTCCCATTTTGGCAAACAGTCTTATTTAGGGTGCCTAACAAAGTGTCCCCTTGTTGGTTCTGCAGAGCAGGATGAGTGTATAAATTCAAATTTAGGATTTAATAGCATTAAAAGTCTCATATAAACACACACACACACACACACTGGTTTTCATGACATCACAGGAGATTGCATTGACTTAAATTAATTTCCTGGAGACTTCCTCTAACCCTAATCATAATTACTACTGTCATAACCCTGACCCTAACATTAACGTCACCCTAACCTCAGCCTAACTTTGAAACATGTCTCATCTTAAAATGTAGTAATTTACATGAAGGGGACTTGATTTTTGTCCCCATAAGGAAGACAAGTCCCCATAATGTGACTGTGTAAACAGATTTAGGTCCCCACATTATAAGAAATGCCACATACACACACACAAACATTGACTAAATCTAATAATGCTTCCTAAGGAGTTCTTCCTAACAGCTAAGTTGTTTCAGCTGTGTTGAGAGCACTTAGTCAGGTAATAATGTGTGTTTCAACTGCATAGACATTTTGTGTAACTTTTTCAGTCTTGCAGACCGTCCCATCTTTATTATTATTATTTTTTAATTATGTTGGAGGCATCATAGTCTACTTTTTAATATATACATTAGCAGAACACAATTACAAATTGCAAAAGTGGTGAAGATATTATGTTTCAGATTAAAGTGAAGTTGTTATCTTGAAGCAAATCCTTCAGTGTAAACTTCCTCCTTACTGGCATGTTATCACAAAATAAAAGTAAGTATGTGAAAACAGTCAATATTGTCACCGCCTGATACTTATAGCTCCTGTTGCTGCAGGAATACAGTACAATAATGTGCGTAGGAAAGGAATGCAGGTGTGAGTACATGAGTTTTAAGTCTTAAAAAATGGAAAAGAGCAGCTGTTAAAGTTTGGAAATGTAAACGAGCCTCTGTTGTCTTCTATTTCTGTCCACCCACACTGTCCAGTTCAGTGTTTCCTGAGTACAAAGTGACCAGGCAGAGATCTCAGTGCAAGATTAAACTCAGATGTGATCCTTCATGTCTCTTTCAGCCACAGAGCAGCTTCATTAATCCAATATTAGTCTGCACTGTTGTTTGATAGCAGTATACAGGACATCAACTCTTCACTGTGGTTCAGGAGTTAGAGCGAGTCTTATTCAAAGCAGAAGTTCAGTGGCTCTGAAGTGTCCCAGTGCACAAAACCTCTAATTGATCCTGGTGGCTGTGTCAGCATCATGTTCATAGGTGTGAATGATGTTTGATACAAAAGAGTCCTGTATAATAAGTGTGTGAAAGAATGGGTGGCTCAACTGTAATTTAAATTGCGTTGACTGGCATGTTATCATAAAAGACAGAAAATTGCTACATGTACTGTATATAGATTTAGACCATTTACCATTCTATTTGCCAAAAAACATAATAAAATTTTTCTGGTTACATTTTGACAGTCTTAACATGTTTTCATAATATTTTATTTTTAACACTGATAAACTCTTTGCCAGGATGTTCAGTTTCTTTGCATTCATCTTTTCTTCTCTTTCACTTTAGGTGTTCAGTGGGAAGCGCCCAGATGGAGGAGACTTTCCTCAGCAGGGCCAGCCAGCGTCTTCCTTTCGAAAGCTGTCTCCTACGCCTCCCCTGGGCCTGGGAGAGGGAGTCCTGGCCACACAGCCTGGTGGTGCTGCTCCCCTCGACGGGCAGCAGCAGGCTCTGACTTGTCTCATCCCTGAGAAGGACTTGACATTGTTTGAGAAGCTTGGAGATGGATCTTTTGGTGTAGTGAAGAGAGGAGAGTGGCTGACACCTGCAGGGAAGGTGGTGAGAAGACCTCCATTTGTCAGCATGATTAAATTCTATCAGCATGATTTGAAAACTTAAAAAAAAAAATTAAAAGGAAGAATGAGTGTGTGAATGTGATAAACACAGAATTTAAAAGTCATAGTATGAAATCTTTTTACTGTGTTCCAGCTAAACGTGGCTGTGAAGTGTCTGAAGACAGATGTGCTCAACCAGCCGGATGCTCTGGAAGACTTCATCTGTGAGGTCAATGCCATGCACTCCTTGGATCACCAGAACCTCATTCGCCTCTACGGTGTGGTGCTCACACACCCAATGAAGATGGTAGTGGACACACAGATGAACACAAGCACCATATATTCACAGATTTAAATTGGAATTTGGTTCCTTGAATTCTCAAACACTCACACAAATCTTACCCAAGTGTTCCTCTCAGGTACATAACATTTTAGGTCTATTGGAATCAAGCAGATTTTGTCATGACCATGACAATATAAGCACTGATATATCAACATTGCTGTTTTAAAATCTTTGATTAGATTTTAGTTTTTTTTTGTTGTTGTTGTAGGTTCCTTGGATTAATTTTGCCAAACGTCTCTTTCAAATCTTTTGTGTCTTAAAGATCTGTTATAGTCGATTTTCTTTTTTCTTATCATACCTTCTTTCTTGTATTTTTAACTTTAAATTGGAGTTTCATCATATTTTCCTAATTCCTTTTACTATTCATTATATAATTGTTTTATTTTACTTAGAAGTCACCGTGTGATTGAAGTCTCTTTTACAAATATACATACCCAAGACGGGGTCAATTGGCAGCATCATTCATACAAATGGACAATCATGTTAACAACAACATTTGACATCAGTAAATGATGAGTACAAAGAGAACAGATGAAGGACTAAGTACAAGGCCACAAAATAAGGCATCCATTTAGGCAAGTAAAGCAGCTGCAGGTCACAGTAACTACATTATTAACTCACAGTTTAAAATAATTAGTAATTTTATTATTTATTGTCACACTGGTCTGTCTTCTTTTTGCCCGCTCTCTCTTCATGTCTCCCTGTGTTCTGTAGGTGACAGAGCTGGCCCCTCTTGGGTCTCTGCTGGAGCGGTTGCGATGTGTTCATCCACAGGGTCCAGTGCTGATCCACACTCTGTGTCAGTACGCTGTCCAGGTGGCCTGTGGCATGGCCTACCTGGAACAGAGGCGTTTCATTCACAGGGACCTGGCAGCTAGGTAAGTGAGGGAACAGGGCTGCTTAAGGTGGACTAAACAAAACCACAACTGTATTCATTTCTTTTTTTAAATGAACATTTTTCTCTCGGGGTATTTTTACTTTTATGCTGAAGTATTTATATTGCCTCTCCTTCTACTCCACCCAAACATTTACTGGCCATTATAGGGAGAGTTGGCACAAAAATAAAATGAGTCAATATTTGGCTGGCTGTGCTGGGTGGTCCAAGTTCTTGGTCTTTTCCAAATAAGTCACTTTCAGTCAAGTGTTGACACAACTTAAACATTAAAGAAAAAACCTGATGGGTGGTAAAAATGAATAATTTGACAGTTAATGTTTTGGTGTTATAGTAATGATTTTACATAGAGTAGTCATTACAGGATAATTTGAACACTACAAAATATATATTATAACTGACAATTCACCATCTGTGGTTTTAATTAAAATATTCTGGAGTATCTTACTTCTTATGGATCCAATATTTTTGTGAGACTTCAAGTAAAACTCTACCTAAAGTCTAAAGTCGGTACCTGACTTTTTGGGTTTGTGTTTAGAGTAGGAAAATATGAAAAACTGATTGAGTGTTATTGTTTTATTACCCCTTTTCAAGTTCAATATTATGGATTGTTTTTCTTACTCATACTCGTGGACAATTCAGCATGAGTCTTGATGGTTGTTATTTTGTGTTGAGCAGGACCACTTTACTTCAACAATCTGTTTTTGAAGTATTTGAATTGCTGCACCCCAGTTTTCCCTCAGCACTGGACATATTTGAGATGTGTTGTTATAATGCTACCTTGTTTAATGGTGTGTCCTCAGGAACATCTTGTTGGCGTCAGTTCAGAGAGTGAAGATTGGTGACTTTGGGCTGATGAGAGCGCTGCCTAATAACAATGAACACTATGTCATGCAAGAGCATCGCAAGGTTCCTTTTGCATGGTGGGTGGACAGACAGAATGACACAATTACTGAAGTTGTAGCTTGATATAATCCTGGATTCATTGGATCAGTTGAGTGGTTTGACTATGAGGATTAGTTTTTTTTTTTTTTTTGGACAAAATTTTCCATAGAAAACAGATTTTTAAATATACTACAGTTTGAAATTTAAGATTCACTACATTCCCAAAATAAAGTGAGCTTTATCTCTGGGCAGACATGTACTGTAGATAATTGATTTATGTAGTTTTGTGATCATTCTCCTTCAGGTGTGCTCCAGAGAGCCTGAAGACGAGAACATTCTCCCATGCTACAGATACATGGATGTTTGGAGTCACTCTATGGGAGATGTTCACACATGGTCAGGAGCCTTGGCTGGGTCTCAATGGAAGCCAGGTAATCACTTACTGAAACGTTCAGGAAACATATATATGTTCACACGTTGAAGCAAAATTATCACAGGCAGAACTACAGAATTAGTCCATTCTTTTACTTCTGTACTAGCACACAAAATTTTTCTATTTTTTTCTTTTTTAGATTCTGCACAAGATTGATAAAGAATGTGAACGCCTCCCTAAGCCAGAGGACTGTCCACAGGATATCTATAATGTCATGTTGCAATGTTGGGCTCAAAAACCAGATGACAGACCTACTTTTGTCGCCCTCAGAGAGTTCCTGCTTGAGGTAGGGAAGTTATTTGGATCACTAATGGTGTCATTTAAGTATTAATTTGAGGGTTTCCCACTGTTATAAATGCCTAAACTTTAAATGGCTAAAATAAATAAAATTATACCTCTGTAGCAAGTTCTCTGCTCTACTCCTGCTTAAATGGGCTTTTAGTGCCATCTAGTGGAATGTCTCCAAGAAAGAAACTAATATCTGAGCCAGCTAACAATATGCACTGCATATTAAACTGACAGCTCTATTTTTCAGACCATGCCCACAGACATGTGTGCCCTTCAGGACTTTAATGAGCCTGACAAATTAATGATCCAGGTCAATGACATCATCACCATTATTGAGGGAAGGTGAGTATAAATTTGAGTTGTTCAAATGACCTACATACATCCAAACTTTAACATTGCTAAAGAGTGTTTTAAATTCAAAAGAAACATTAAATATATCTAATTTCACAAGAATATAGATATTTTCCTGAAACCTAGAGTTTGCATTTCTATTTAACTAAATTAAAGCTGCTAAATGTCCACTTGAATTATCTGATCCCAATCTCTACATCAAAAAGTGTGTTTCTGTCTTTCAGGGCTGAGAACTACTGGTGGCGAGGTCAAAACAAGCGTACTCTTAAGGTCGGACAGTTCCCTAGGAATGTGGTGACTTCAGTAGCAGGTTTGTCAGCTCATGATATCAGCCGGCCACTCAAGAACAGCTTCATCCACACAGGACACGGCGATACCAACCCTCATCGCTGCTGGGGCTTCCCTGACAGGATTGATGAGTAAGAACCAGCTTTTTATATTCTCTTGACTCTTAAAATGCAACTTTCAACTTAAATGCAACAAAAATGATTATAAATGCAACTGTATAATTATTACTCATGTTGGAATATGCTGGCCTATACATTGCAATAGATTGATGTAATACTAAGTTCGAATCAATAGATGGCAGTAGGATATCATTTAAAACACCACCATTGCAACACTGTGATGTATTCATTAGGCTCATTTCATAGAAGTCTGTCCCTCTCTTCCTTTTAGTTTGTACCTCGGGAATCCCATGGATCCTCCTGATGTCCTGGGTGTGGATCTCAGTGCTCTTCGACCTACACAGCTACCAGGACGAGCTAAAAGTAAGTAAGGGAGTTAATAAAAACTGAAACTATGCCACCGTCATGATCTTTTTTAACTGGCACTCAATATACTGCATACAGGTGTGTATCTGTATATGTATGTATATATATATATATATATGTGTGTGTTTGTGTGTATACTGTATATGCATAATTTAAGGTCTTAATTAGGTCTAAATTAGCACTTAATTAGCTCTTAATACTGATGCTAAGTAAGAGTTTGTGTTGTTGTAGTGGTTGTTTTCACTGTTTCTACAAGGAAAAAAAATTTAAATCTACCCCCACATTACAAATGTAAACCTTATGTTGCGTATTGTTGATCAGTGTTTAATGCACCCATCAGTAATCTACAGAACAACAGCAAAATCCACTTCTACATTTACAATATGGATCATGGGCTTAAACTGTTTAAAACTTACAGCGGATTAGATTGTGTTTTTATGAAAACATCACTTAAACAGCTTGCTTTTCTTATTGTTCTTATTGTTTAACACTTGCATAAAAACATTTGTTTCCTGACTGCCTCCTGCTTTTTTCTAATTTTTTTCCTTTTCTGCTGTCATTTTTCCCCTCTCTTTTTCTTGTTTTGCACTGGTGGAATATGTTTTTATTTCTCCAGAGGAGCCTCCTTCCCGCCCTCCTCAGCCAGCAGTGTTAATCAAGAGTAAGTCTGGTTTCTCTCAGCACCTCCTCACCCATTGCTCCTGCCCTCTCTGTTCACTCCTAGCTCCACTTCTCAAAGGTACATTGCATAATTTCTGTCTCACTTTGCCTGCATTTGCATTAAATAACTCTATTCTTATTTCTTAACCATCTTTATTTCTCCATCTTTCCACCCTTGTGCTCCTTTCATAGGTGTGAAGTGTTTATGCTGTGCATTGTAGGGCTTACTCCAAGTCCTTTTGGATTGCATCCTGTGGATTACCACTGAGCCCCTGCATCATTTCTTTCTAAACCTTTTCAGTTAATTAATTCATGTATTGTTTGTGTTTCCAGAGCCATGCTATGATCCAGTCAATGAGGATGAGGATCTTACCTCTGCAGGATTAAAGAGATTATCACTTCGGAAGACTGGTTCAGTAAAAAGTTTAAAAATAAAGCCCTCTGCATGGGTTTCTGCTTCCAAACAGGGGGTTAGCCAGACTTCAGTCTCAGGCTACAACCCCAACAGTGAAGTGACTCTCATTGACTTTGGGGAGGAGTTCCCTCCATCCACACCCTCCCCCTCCCCTGTGGTTGAAACTATGATCCTCTCTTTGGCAAAGTTGGCTTTGGAAGCAGAAAACATCATGGACCGGACTCCTCCTCAGAGCCCTTGTAGGTCATTGCCCCGTCCCCTGCATCCCACTCCAATAGTGGACTGGGATGCACGACCATTACCACCACCTCCAGCCTATGATGATGTAGCCCAAGACGAAGATGATATGGAGGTATGGTAGGAGGTGATTTGTTGTTATTGATTATCTATTTTCTGTTCTCTGCTCTATAGTAGAACACATTGACATATAAATGACCCCATTCAGACCTGATATTAACACCTGACCTGACATCCCAGTGACAAGTGGAATAGCATGAGGTACAACTGTGGACACAGGGCATTAAAATGCATCCCTGATGCATCTCTTGTGACCACATTTGATTGGATCTGGTTTCACTTGCTCTGTATGCAAAATTGGGTTTCTAACAAGACTGACTGTGTAGATGTGTGCGTAGAGGGTTGGAAGGTTTAGAGGAGCCAAGTGAATCATATACATGCGTTAATATATGTTAAAATGAAACAAAGTACTGTGGAGCTAGGGTTGGTCGTTAGAGGAAGTCAGCTGAGAAATTAGGTTGTAATGTGTTTTGATCAGATCTGAAGACACAGTAATGATGCAATAGATGTGTTTAGCCCAGTAAGTAGTGCTGTCCACGAGTGATCAGATCACTCACAACGTAGGTTAAGACCATATTTTAATGGGTTCTATTAGTCGGATAATTTCAAGAAGTATCTAAAATATTTTTTCCTCTCAAAGGTGAGCTCCATTAACAGCTCAGAGCAGCAGCATGAAGAGGAGCACACTGGTGTCTGTACTTCAGAAGAGACCAAAGATGCTTTCTCCTCTGGACAGAAGGTGCAGATTGCAGCTCTTGTCTCCAGGGTTCCTGACAGACCAGGCCTGGAAGACAACCTCTTTCTCCCCAGCAAGCAGAGCCAGGGTCTGTCGACATCTTTCTCCCAGTCTGTAGAAATCTTCCAAGAACTCCAGCAGGAGTGCATGAGGAGGCTCAACGTGCCGACAGCAGTCGCTGCTCGGTCAAGCTCCCCATCCCAGACCTTAGCTTCATTTCCCCAAACTCCTCAGACCCCGGAGGAAGACCTGCAGATTGTCCTCTCCTCCAATGACGACAAACCCCAAATCCCTCCACGTGTCCCCATTCCCCCCCGCCCGATAAAAAGGGGCGACTACACATCTTCTCGCTGGTCAAGGGATCTCTCTCTGTCCCCAACACCAGCAGACACTACAGAGGACATTTCAGTTTCAGATCAAAACCGACCACCTCAGATCCCTCCAAGGGACCCTTTGGCCCAGTCGGGCTCCAGGACTCCTAGTCCCATGGGCCTGTTAGTGGGCTCCCCCCAGCAGAGAGTTTACTCTGTCAGTCCCACTGCCATGCAGGCTCCTTCTATATCCTGCCCCTCCCAACACACCTATGGCTCCTACCTCTCCACCTCTCCTGGTAAACTCATGCCTACCACACACAGCTTTGCCTCAGATCCAAAATATGCTGCACCAAAAGTGATCCAGGCACAAGGGAAGGACCCTGCCAGTAAAAGCCCATGTATTCTTCCCATTGTACGTGATGGACGTAAAGTTAGTAACACCCACTATTACCTTCTGCCCGAGAGGCCGCCTTACCTTGACCGATATGACCGCTTCTTCAGGGAGGCAGAGAGTCTTCCTGTCAGTGGGGTGGAAGAAAGGCATGTACGGCAGGCTAACACTGCCACTGTCAGACCCATGGTGGTCAACAATCAAAATGTCCAGACACATGCTCAGGGACAGGGCCTTGTTCAGCTGGGTGAGCTGAAGGCTAATTTCTCATCCAACAATAACAGCAGTCTGGGTGGACCACGGTCAGGAATGAGGACATCACTTAGCCTCCCTCGTGTCTGCTCAGATGGGTTGACATTACCAGTGGTCACTGCCACCTGTACCAGGACAGATGGAGGAGCAAACTCAGCTGATAAGGTCAAAATGGTAAGGTCAAAGATATTGGGACTGATGTTTTGTTTTTTTGTTTGTTTTTTTTTTAACATAAAACTGTTTACAGCTGTAGCAAGACTGTGTTTCACTGAGAAACAGTCTTGTTGAGCTGATAGGCTTAGTCAGCATTTTGCCAACCCATTTGACAATAGTTTGACTTTAACATTCATGTGTATATAAAAGTTCCACACTACAGCTATAAAATCATTATCATAACAAAATAATGATTAATGTGTAATAGTCAAACAACTTGAATTTTTTACTCAGATTAGTTCGACTAATTAAATGAAAAGCTTGATTTGAAAGTCTATGAGTTTAAAACTTGGTAGCAAACACTAATTCATTTCCATTTCAAAGAGAAACACAAAGAAACTTCATAAAAAAATGCCATTATTCTTTGAGGAGAAACAACAAAATGCTAAGTGCTTGATTAACAAAGGTTAATCAAGCACTTAGCATTTTGTAGTGCTGACATCTGTACCTGCATATTATAGTAAAATTTTGGGATTATATATAAATTGTACTGCAGATGAGTTCAATGCATGATATAGACAGATAGAGCAGTAAATGAACAAACAGTAGCAGGTAGTAGGGGGTGATGAGGTAATATTGTTACAGTAAGATAGATGTCAAATCAAGTAGCAAATATAAACTTTTTTTATATATTAAATAATGCCAGTGCTGCTAGAAATTCCTATTGCACTTGAGATCACTGTCAGTTATAGCTCAGCTTAAAATGGATTAGGACCAACATATTACTCAACCTAATTTAATAGATTTTGTAAAAGCTTTGGGAAAAGCAGTGATGCTTCAGCCTCAGCACATTGATTCCCATCAGCTTTTTAGGTTAAAGTTTAAGTTCATGGAGGTTTGTGCCAAAAGAATTTATAATTTGAATGTCACTACATGAAGGATTTATGTCAAGTCTATTGCGAGGATTTCATCATTAGGAAATGTAGAAAGGTTCGTTGGCAGGAGTGAGGAAGTAGAGAAATACACTGTCAGATGTTGCAGAGACTTACGCTGCTGTTGTGAAAAACAGGTGCAGGAGGCAGTTCATGGTGTGACCATAGAGGAGTGTCAAGCTGCCCTTCAGAAGCACAACTGGAACATCCAGAAAGCTGTGCATTACCTAAAGGTGAGAACATTACACCATCATTTCAATTGATAAATTTGACACCAGGGACTTTTGTGTGCACTGCAAACCATGTGATTCCTACATACAAGGACTGTGCTAAAATATTCTGGATGGATGACGATGCTTTCAGAAATAATTGAGAGGTATTCTCACTATTTATTTGTACATGCATTTTATAATCTGAAGCAGGGCTGCAATTAACTATTAATTTCATTATCTCTTTTTAATGAATCAATTAGCTCTTTGTCTATAAAGTGTCAGAGAATCTTGAAAAATGTTGGTCAGTTTCCCAAACCTCAAACTGATGATGCCTTCAAATATCTTGTTTTGTTGTGATTCAAAGGCATTTTGTTTACTGTCATAGAGGAAAAAAGAAACCAGACAAAGTATTCACATTTAATGTTCCAGTGTGTAACAGTTAGTTACATACTGGAACATGAGTTAAAGTTAGTTAGTTTAAATTGAATATATACTACTCACAATTATACATGTTTATACATGTATAATCGCATTAAGATAAACCTTTTTTTTGTAGCCTTTGAATAAGCCTTGCATACTGTATTTACTTCTGGCAGAGGCTGATATTTAGTGCAGCCTTTCCCAACTTGTGCGTTTCATGTTTTTAGGTGAAAGCTTACAATGCAAATGAAGAAGGACTGCATCCTTTCTGATATGCTTAGGCCAACATAGTTCCATGATGCAATTGGGAAAGGTAGCGTTGAGTCTGCATAGATGTCACTAATACTTTCACAGTGGACCTTTGACTCAAAACAAACAGTGATTGTTATATTGGTTGGTGATTAATAAAGTAGTCCCTCACTCTTCATTGATTAGTGTTGCAGCCCTTAAACAAAGTGTAGTTAAAACACCACTAATTCTCCCAGGTACACTTGTGCACAGTTTCACAAACATTTCATGGCACCAGTTCAGATAAAGCCTCCATGAAATGGATGATTATATTGCAGCTTTGTACTGTAGTTGTTAAAATGGAACTGAAGTGATAAATGGTGCTTTGCTGCAGAACGGCCCATAGAGATCCATTTCAGAGCATCTCCTGTCAAGCTTTAGTCCATATTTCTAAAAAACTTTTTTTTTTGTGCTCAATATAATTGATATGATAGAGGCAACTTTTCTGTTTCTTAAAGGAAAATCAATTCATTACTGCTGCAATGAGCCAACTAGAGTCACTGATGTGTTTTAAGCTTCCTTCAGTATCTTTTTAACAGGCTCCATCTTGGGGGAATGAGGGAGATGTAAGATGTGTTTGGAAGGGAGTGAGCACAAGGGAACCATTGACTGCTCGTAATAGTTGTGCAAAGATTGTAAGAGAAAAGGAAAAAAATGCGACCCAGGGGTTTCAATCCCAGTGACAGAAATATTTGAACAAAGACGTTTAGAATCTTTGAAGACTAAAATCATTTTACAATATGCTTACTGCTGCAAAAACACACACACTGACTCGCCTTGTGACACTTCTTTACTCCCCTTTCTCCCCCTTCGCTTACTCTAGGATTCTTTATACAATGGATTGACTCTTTTTTATGTGGCTGCAGGTGGAGCAGTTGTTCTGTTTGGGCCTGAGAAGCAGGCTGGAGTGTCTGAAGCTGCTGGAGATGTGTGAATGGAACCTGGAAGTGGCCAGCACTCAGATGTTAGATAATTATGGATCCACAAGGCAAAGGTACAGTGGACGGGATCTTAAAATTTAGTTCGTAACTTTTAAATATAAACAAATGTCTGTTATCCATACAAACCACTGTCAAATTAGTTCACACTATACTGATCTGTTTCTCAGTATAGGAGTATTTAGATCTGGCAGTTTTTCTGCTCTGCACACAGGAAGTGTGATTTGTTTTATGTCCAGACGGCTGCAGGCAAGAGCAACATTGAAACATGAAAATGCAAAGAAAAACGTTTTAACAAGTGAATTCTACTGCTCAAGAAATCTGGTTGTTCAGATAAACACTTCCTGTCTCCACCTGCCCCTGCACTGCTGCTGTATAACCACACATGCTCCCAAAGTCGGGTCTAATAATTTTGCTTTACAGAGCCTGTTTTCCCACACAGACTCAAGTTTTAACAACTGTGGAGAAAGAGTACTCCTGTACTTTCACTGTACTTTCAACAACCTCAGCCTTTAATTTACATCTAAAACATGGTCCAGATACTTAATCTAGTATGTGGGTTTTTGTGAGAGGTAATGGTTGTTGAGCACATTCCAAACCCTGGCCCACATTCTGAACATTGGATTAGATATGGAAAAAGCACTGCTAAAATTTATTGCTGGTTATTTTCCTCCTCCAAACAATAATAATACTGCAGTGCAGCTTTGTCTAGAAGCACACAGAAACAGTAGGCAGCAGTGTGATGCAATAAGAATACTGAAGGAAATGGTTAATGAAGCTGAGGCTCATATTTGGCTTCAAGACTGTGAAATCTTTCTCCTTCGTTAAACCATGGAAAATATTGTTTTAACACTTGAGCAATCTAATATGTAACTTGGAAGGTTTCTTGCAAATAAATGTAAAGTATCATTTAATTTAGGAGGATTTCCACTCCCATAATTCTAAATCTAACCTAAATATTCTTTCTATTTGTAGACGGTGACAGAAACCTCAAGCTGCTGAGCTCTGATTAGAACTTCATCCTCAAAAAACATCATCAGTGGAGGTGAATCTGCTTCTAACCCTTTTCTCTTTGATACCTTGGTTGAAGCTCCCAACAAAATGCCAAATTCATTATGGCTCCATTCATACTATGGAAACAGGAACTTTAATTGGTGGCAAAAAGCTGAATTTAGGTCATAATTTTTAACTTTGGTCTGAAAAAATATGCAATTGTTAGACTTGCTAGGAAGGTGTAGACTGACTCCCCAATCTTTTCAAAGTTGTGAAGAGACAAAAAAACAAAGAGCACACAAATTGTTCTGTCACAGATTCTGCTATAATGACACTGCTGACCAGCTACGGAGAAATACTGATAACTCATTTAACAGTCCAGTTGGGAGTGAAGCTGACGAGGGCACATGAGTTAACATGAGCACAATGTACACATTAGCACTTTTTAAAAAGGTATTTTGTCAGCGTTTGCCAAGAGCTTGTACACTTGACTGAAAACTGGGAACTCATTTACTCAGCATTGCCCTGAACAGTGTACTGTACATGTCGACCACTGAAAGTTTGACATCCTGTATTGCAGCTGTAGGATCTGCATTAACACTTGAAACAATTGTTCTCAAAAAATAAGCTCTATTTAACTGTAAAACATCACTCCACAACAAGTCAGCTAAGAATGGGGTAATTTTGCAGGAATCTATTTTTACCGTTGGGATTATGATTATGAAAATCTTACATGAAAAAGCTCAATCAGGTTAGCATTGATATAGTACTACACACTCTGTGGTGAGTCGAAGGTCAACCGAGTCGAGACAATCAAGCGAATTAGTGAAAACAGAATTTAAGACTCTGTCTCAAATGGTATTTTTCCCATTATTATTGAGACATTTACTGTCTGTATGTGTGAACAAAATATATTAATATATTTTTTAAGACAAAACTTAGCAACTAGAGAAGACTATTTTTTTTTTTTATTATTGGGCAGGTCAATAAAATGACTTGAATAACATACTGGAATACTTCATTTGAACTAATTTTGCACAAAGCCCTTTCTAAAACCTGAATAAATTTCCAGAAATTCACTTATTTTTTCCATGTTGAAACATGAGCACAATTAAGCAAAGTAATTTGCTCAGCTTTCCTCACTCCAGCACCGACGTTTTTATAGAGCAACTCACCAGCTACAAGGACATGCTAATTAGAAACACCATTAAATAAAACTTGCAGTAGAATTAAAGTTTATCTCAGTGCAAACCTGAACTGGAGCTGAGCTGCTGTCTAAATACATTTGACTACAAGAGCTAAATTAAGACTGGTCTAAAAGTTAAACCAATCTTAATTATCTTTGTGCAACTGGCCCCTGATTTTAGACTATATACTGTATAGTCATATACCCCTTAAAGTATTTCTATAAATTCTTTCCATTCTTTAAATAACTTTTGTCCTCACAGAACGACTTGGCGTTTTCTGACGTTGGCAGCTCTTAACACTGATGTAGTGAAAGTTGCCCATGGGCTCAGATCCTGTCCCATAATCATCACCTAAAACCCACAACTGTGTTGTTTTGGTCAAAAGCTTCTGGGGCAAATCTTTTCTACACGTCAGCTGTGAATGAACTCACTTCTGGATATAAATAGACTTCTCCCTGACTATATTATTATAGCAGAGGGCTAAATGTACCCACAGATACATTTAGCATGTGACAACAATAAAAAATTGCATTGAAATTCACTTTCCTGTGGTCGACCAAATGCTGAAAATATTAGTTGATGACATTCAATTTTTGGACATCTCACATGATCCCTATGGTGCTGTTTTCTATAGAGTAAAGCAACTAAAAAGCCTTTTTTGCCACCTCGTATCCATCTGTTTAATCACCACATAAAAAAGTCTATGGCCATATGTTTGCACTGGAGTTGCTCCATATGTCTAACACATCCCCATGTCTGCAAAACCCCCAGTATGTAACGCATCCAGGCACAATCTAGTTAGATTGAAACTAAACAAAAGACAAAACAAAAGAAACAAATAATATGGACTGGAATGATCCTAGAAAACCAGTCGCACCTTTCTTCTGTGTGCAATAATGCTGCTGTATAACCTGTGAACTCCCAGTCTGTCCATCATCAGTGCCACACAGTCATGAAGAAACAAATTACAGTAAATGCACAGTTTTCAGTGTAATGTGTTTTGTGATTCAGTTTCCCCCCCCAGTGTAGGATGAAGCTGTCCTCACACACTGGTCCAGAGTCAGTTTGTCCATTACCCTGTGGTGTTTTTGTTGGTAAAGCTGACTTTAAATCAGTGTGGAAGGACAACTTGATGTGAGAGCTGCCTCTAGTCTGTCCATGTGTTGTTTGTCTTTATACCAAGCTGCTGTATCTGAATTAGAAGGACTGAACCTCATGGTGTTAAGATCAACCCAAAGCAATATTGTACTCTTGACACTGATGTTGGGAAAAAAAAAACCCCACTGTTCAGTTTTGTCTTTGTTTCATCACAAACTCTTTTGTTGTCATCGTTGTTGCTGATTTTCCTTCAGACCAACTTGCCATTTCTTGCTTATTTGTACATGTTTGCTCCCCAGGATGTGGTTCATTTTAAATGGCGACTGTACAGGTGGTTTTCTTTGTTTCTCTCCTCCTGGGTTAATGGAAATGTTTAAGAGAAATTGATGCTGCCAATTTATAAATGTATTTTTTATTAAAGAGTTAATTATTTTTTACCTCTTCTGTTGCCATATTTTTTTTGTTTTGGTGATTGTCTGCCAGTGCTTCTTTAATGGGATGACATGTCTTGTTTTCACATGAAGGCAAAATCATTCCTGTGAGAATCTACAGCCACTTAATTACGTGTTCAACTGCTTTTTGGCAGAGATTATAATATTCAGTACATGTAGACATGGTCAAGATGACCTGATCAAGTTGAAAGTGAGCATCAGAATGGGCAAGAAAGGTGATTTAAGTGGCTAGTTTCACAGCAGTCTGTCCAGTGGTCATTTTAAGACATGTTTGAATTAAACTGTTTTCACCCTAGAGGAATGTTATGGATTAGAAGTCAGTTTACGACTCATCTGAACCAATGTTTGTGCCAATTCAACGTCAAGACATTTCATTGCATAAGTGAGCAGGTTTACTGAAGGTGGATCATCTGGGCACATCACTGTCTTTGGGCCAATATTTATAGAGCTACATGTATTTTAATGTGGAACTCGGTGTTAGAGCGAGAAGAGGTTTTTTTCTGTTCATTTTCATCATGGCAAACTAAATGGTCTGATGACACCACAGTTTTTTCCTTTCACCTATTCACACTCATATTCATACATGTGAATGCACTTTAGTGTGTCTTTTCACAGGGACAGTTTAGAGTTGAACCCAACCTTACGGTTGGTTCTCGCTCTACCGCTGATCCACAGCTGCCTTTCACCAGTACTTTTCACAGTTTTGTAGACAAGTTACTAAAAGTACTTGTTGAAAACTTAACCATTCATTCACATTCACACCTATAAACACACACACAGGTTCACACAGATATTCTTCGTAGGACAGTTCCGTTCATTTGGACAGCAGATCATTATCCTTATCCTATTTTGCATGAAAGAACATGCAAAATCCACAAAGGCCAAACCGAGGCTGATGACTGCACCACTGTGCCGACTGATAAATCATTTAAACTAAAATAATAATTGGATCACACAGCACTGAAAATCACTGAAGCTGTGCTGTGAATAGACTGTTACACGATAAACAACTTTATATGTAATAGGTTGTCAAACTGTGCCTTTGTTGTCTTAGTGTGATGTAACTGATCAATCAGTGAGACTGTTTGTATTTGTGATTATCGACGTTCCGACAATGCAAATCCATGATCCCTGTGAGGGGAAAAAAAAAAAAAAAAAGTTGCTTTTGTCGACCTTATTGATCCTCTCAACACAAATATCAAGTGTCCTTGGTATTGTATGGTCATATCGGCTATTAAAGGACCAAGCACTTTATTGTTCATTGTCTGCAAATTGCTTCTGATATGTTAAGGGCTAAATGATCAGATCGTTGGCTTAGTAGTGGATCGACCAAATGGCTGGAATTTTTTTTTTTGAGGAAAACACATGTCAATAAAAGAACAACATCAAACAAAATATATTTATATCCCACGAGAAGACTGACTGATGTGGCTGAGCGTAGGACGGTGTGGTTGAAATTTTATTAGGCGGCAAAAATTGAGGAGCCTCTGAACCTTCAGTCCCAAAAAAACAAACATTATTCATTGATTTTCTTCTTCTTGATTTGAAGAAGTTGTGCTTGTGAGACCCAGTAGACCCTCCATTCATCTTAGTGGCGTGTTTGTGTGTGGACTACCATGACTCAGTTCATAGGCAAATTTTTAATGTCTGTTGTTCCACTTGTTTTGGGCACCACAGGGCACACAGGGATCCCCAGAGAAATTAGTTTTCATCCAGAGAAGAGTGTAAATAAAGTTGAAAGACCTGCCGTTTGCTTTGTAAAATACTATTTCAATATCTCTGGTCTCTTTCAGTTTTTTTCCTATTTGCTTTTTAAGGAAGATGTTGACTCTTCCCTTCCTCGCCATTTCCTTTGTTGTTCTGAGTTGAAATTTTAGCTCTGACCAAACGCACATGTGAGCAAAGAGAGACAGTGGGATGACAGGGCAAAAGGAGAAATGAGAGAATCTAAACTCTTAGCTTTGTATATTTTGTTTTATATTCTTTTGTATATATTGCTGATTTATATATTTTCTTTATATTCCTTTTACCGCTTTCTACTCCGTGCATGTGTTGGCTGCTCCGAACGGCATCTCGCTGTACTCCGTAGCGTGACAGTAATGACTTCTTCTAAAGAGACAAAGGGATTGACAGAGAGCCAGACTGGGAAATGGTGGCACCTGGATCTTTTTATTTCTTTTAACTTAATCTCTAAAACTTAAAAACAATTATTTGTCCTCTCCTCTTACCGCACTACTTGTAATTTGAATGAGTTTCATGTCATTTCTCGGCTCACAGGTTAACTGCATGGATGTCAAGTCACTAAGACTTCACGTAAAAATCTTTCTTCTTTTTCACGTGAAGTGAAACAAGACCATTATAGAGGATTTAAAGAAGCATTATGTGAGTTTTGAAGGTGAGCTCCTCTTAATGAAGTTAATTCCAGGTTATAGTTTTGCAAATTCAGGAAGTGATCATCTCCCGCTGAGGTGAATAACTTGCTCAATGCAGGAAGTGAAGGATATGATACACACTGAAATCAGCTGTGTGGTATAAGGTTTGTTAGAGGTTGAGGATGTGAGAACTTTTGTACTGAGCTGTGTGTCATACTTGGAACAGCATAATGAACAAAAGGTTGGTATCCATCAGCCTGTTTTTATGTGCATTTTTGATATGCACATAAAATAAACATGACTGCAAACAGAAACTTTAAAAACACATCGATTGAATCGGCCCATGGATCAATGGTAAATTTAAATAGGTCATGAAATGAGAGTAATGAAACTAGAGTTCCTGCATTTCACTGCCATGAAATGATAGTGGTGAAAAGGTTGGGAGCAGCAACAAAATGCAACGATATATCAACAACGACATACAGTACTGTGCAAAAGTCTTAGGCCACCATTAGATTTGTTGTTTTAGCAATGCTATGATGACCATCCTGTACAATTATTTCTCAATCACTTTATTGGAACATATCCTGAAAATATGGAGAAACACATATGCAGTTTGAAAATAACATCAAACAACAAAAACGCTTCTATAATAGCAAATATTTAGTGTGACCTACATTTCCACTTGAACAATAACACAACCATGGCTCTTTAAAACCTGGAATGTCAAACCTGTGTTTCTCCTACTATTTCATGCCAACAAATAGCTGCTGTGAAAAAGGTCTACTATACCTGGTTTACTCAAGACATGTTGGAGCATTATATACACATGTTGCACAAGTTCAACTCACTGACAGGTTGATCATATAGTATAAGACTGACTTTTAGTCACATCTTCCCAATCTAAACGCCAATGATCACAAAACTGACATAAAAACAACAAAGCTGGTGGTGGCCTAAGACTTATACACAGTACTGTACGTTTATTGCAGTTTGGATCAAGTTGCACCTTCTTGTTCTCATTCTTCTGCTGTGATGAACCAGACTTCATATTTAGCACCGTCTACTGAACCTTTACTGTTTTTGTACTTTCAACTGGGAACTGACTGTATTGATAGCCCTGTGCATCACAGTGAATCCTTTGATATAACACAGTAATTTGAACCTTTGCTGGTATAAAAACACAAATTATTGTAACATTTGAAGAACAAGGGATCCTGCTGTCAAACCATTTTAACATTTCTTTGTTCTCTTGATGTCTTCCTATGATTAAGGCCACACGTTCTACTCTCTCAACAATACAATAAAGGTGCAGCACAGTTAGTGCAGATCCAGTGATTAATGACATGTGGGGAAGGAATATCCTATTTTCTCTTTACGTACAACCACTGGAGTAGCTGAGTGATCCACAGAGAGAGAACGTGTTTTGTCACTGAGAGTGAGGACAAACTAATCAACCTCCAGTCGAAATGAATCATTGCTCTCACCGTTAATGACGTCCCTTCCCTACTGTTACCTAATGTAATTCATCGCCTTTTTTAATATTCGTTGTGTAAACCCTGTTGTAACACATACATATTAACCAAATTCAACTGAATTTCATTTGAAATGTATATACGCCAAGCTGCTGTGGAGTCTGTCCTCGCATTAGACATAATTGAACATGAACAAGTGAGCAGCTGTGAAATGTTTAGAGAGCAGGGATGTTACTGGGACTGTATGTGTGCGTGTATCTTCTCCCTGCAGTCGTCCACTCATGGATGTAATTGATTTCAAGGAGGTGCACACATGCACACCTAGACATAATGTCCAGAACAAGTGCATGTGCTTTATGTGCACGACTTCATTATAGGTTATGTATAAATACACCTTTTATTTTGGACAGCCAGAGAAGCACAGAGCATGTTTTAGTGACAGCGGTGTGGCTTCCGCCCCTCCTGAGGCGTCAAAACCAATTTCTGGATGATTTAATCAAGCTCTAAAATAGGCTTTAAAAGATCCATAATTGCGCTTGATAGGACGGTTGTCATTAAAATGTTTCAATTTGAAGAAAACTGAACAAAAACGTGACACTAAAACTGCCATTTTAATAAGTCGAGGGAAAAAAAAAGCTGTACTCCAATTAAAAATCGGACTTATTCAAGACACTGGAGGGAGTTGAGAGTTCGTTTGAGAGGTTTTTTTTTTTTCCATCAAATATTGGAAAAGTCAGAAGAAGACAGTGATGAGGGACAGACGGAACTGTCTGAAGTTGACAGTGTGTGACACAGAAGCAGACTGTGGTGGAGATAAATAAATAAAATTAATGAAACTAGTGTCACACAATCCCTGGGCTAAGAGTTATACACTGAAGCTATGATCCGTTCCACAGTACATTAAAAATAAATGTGTATATAAGAGATTTATTATATTAAGACAAAAAAAATACCATGATGTGTCACATGTTGAATTTAAATACTGGTTTCCTTAATAACAATGGTGCTTTGTTTTAATATAGCACTTTTCTTCACAAATGTTATGAAGTGCTTAGCAGTCCAAATCAAATTAATCAAATAGTTCAAGGCCTTTACCCAGTAATGCAGAGGAAAGAGAGCAAGAAACCCAGCAGATCACACAAAGGGAAGGTACGAGGCATCAGCGAAAAGAAAAGAAAAACTCCCTTTTATGGTAATATTGTATGCACTGTGTTTTTTTGTTTGTTTTTGTTTTACTGTACCTACCAGTCGTCATATGCTTGAAAACATTTTTCCTCTTCTAGACAGTTACATCCTGCCCTGTAATTATAAATGTTTATCAGAGGCTGAAGAACTGGACACCAAACATTCACGACAGTTTTCATCCTCGGATCGATGACCTCTCTAACCCCCAGACACAGATTTCAATCTCTTTCTTAAGCATTTTGCTAAATTAAATGTACATTTTCCCTGAAGCAGTTCTGACCAGGCAGTTATTAAGATCTTGCGGTCAGAATTTAAGTTATGCTTAACCAACGTGGACCCTAGAGGACACTGAACAGCCCAGAAAGTGCCAAGATAATTCACATTCCTAAGACTCCTCCACTGACAGCTGCCAACTCATGACAAACAAACACAACAACAGTGTCCCCGGAATTTTGAAACATGGCCAAACAGAATCTCCCAACTCTCCTGTCCTGTGGATCTGAAATGGCTAGAGGCCAAATCACGACACTCTAAATGCCTGGCACTCGGCTGTCTGACAGGGGGACAGACTCGACCCACAACTTTTACAGTTTTGTCCACACTGCAAAAGAATCCGTGGATTTACCTGCTAAATGGGGAACCTCTCAGCTCTGCAGTACAGAGTCTGAATCACACTGTTTACTCCACTGGTGACATTTTCCATGATCTGTCACTGTTATTGCACTTTCTGACAGAAAGAGGGCAGTTTGTTTACATAAACCTGTTCCTGGCCCAAAAAAGTTTTTTGGATTCTTGGTATTTCCTCCATCACTCACAAGTTCAGCAGGTTAACTCAGACTGATTCTAATAAAACGCAGAAATATTGGCCATGTACTGCTATATTTTTTTCAGCGTAGATGATCAGCGTAAATCAGCACTCATTTATCTAAATGCCGAGTATGTTAACACTCAAGCGAACCCTAACCCTAACCAAGCTTTAATAATTAGATTTTTTTAGTGCATTGAGCAAATGTAATTGAAGCTTTGAATTAGGCCAGACTGCAGTCTATCAGTCATTAATAACCAATTACAGGCACAGAGGTGGTCATTTACATAAGACTTGTCCCTAAGTAAGTTCTTGCCGCCATCAGTGCCAAGTTTAACTTTATTTCAATGAACTGAACCATGAAATTTCACACTCATTATGTACTGTCACAATTGGACTCACACAAAAGCTTCTGAAAAATCTGAAAAAAGCTTCAAGAGTTCACTCAGCACTTTAAATCCACCGAGTACGAGCGATACATCACAGAACCTGACAGACTGAATACATCTGATGCCTACAATACCTGTGAGAATGGACACAGCTGGAGTGGATATTATTCCGGACCCGCAACAATCCATCCTCAGCTTTCTGACCTTAACTCTCCCTCATTCTACTCTAGAGAATATGTCATCCAACGCCGCTCTGTCACGTCCTTTGGCTTCGTCTGACAGACACACAAAGTGTCCTTCTGTCCATCTGAAGTTTCCTCTCAACTGCTGGCCAACTTCTGTGTCGTGATTCAGTATCTAATATGATGCGATCACTCTACAAGCGCAATCAGTTGCCTTTGGGTTCCCATCGCTCGCATCTTCTGATCACTTTGCTTGTGTTTTGCAGCAGTGATCCACCACTGCTCTGTATCTGTACCTTTGGTGATCTGGTAAAAAGTTCTCCCATTATTCACTTTTTATGAAAACACCCAGAAGAGACGAGTTGCCCGACATATTGGCCTGGTCCACAGTATATGTTGCTGGTCCTATGTGTCTTTGGATGTGAACATAACGGCATTCATTCATTCTGTATGATGGCTTACATAGTTTACATGAGAACATTCCTAACCTCCACCCCTGACAAATTATGTTGATTAGCCTGAATAATTCACTTTTGCAAGCAGCAATGCTATTTTTATTTAAATAATAAAAAATTCATTCTGCTTCAGCTATGCTCAGAAAAGTGGGAAAAGCAAATATCTTGACAGTGAGAATAATGAATGACCTCTGACTGATGGTTCTTGGTGGATGTCATCACTTTCTCCCTCATTCCTTGAACAAACTCAATTTAATGATGACCATATCAAATAATTGCTGCCATGCAGCCTCTCATCCTGGCCTGTCTGATCGGCTGTTCTTTGTCCTCTTTCCCATGTACTTTATTTTCTACTCGTTGATGTTTCATTTCGTGGCATCACCTTTAACGTCAAACGCCGTCTGAACCTCAGGGGACGCGTAAAGTCACTGCCTCCGTTATTGCACTGCATGCTTCTTTGTCTACTCACTCCAGAGGACTTGCTCCAGAAAAGAAAAAGCTCTGGCTTCCACCTCTGACACAATTATTCCAATTTGTTTTGACACACTTCTATTTTTTTTTTTTTTTACATTTAGGTGCCATCTCTCATAATTTAACTTTGCCTCAGATTCACAAACATACACAAGCTGGTGAGAACAGAAATGTGTGACTCATTCATCAGTGATTTTGCACTTGCAGTTATTTTGTGTGGGGAGTTGGAACATCATTGTGAGCACAAAGAGATGAACATAAAGTACATTTTAAGTAAAATAAATGGACAAGTTGAGGACAGGACAGAGTGTACATTTAATGAAGATGATGTCACGTGCACCTTAGTGTCACGTTGTACTGAGGCAGCAGTGCGTGGCCATCTTTTGTCCAGATAATTGAGCCCCCGTGATTCCTTCTCCCCCTTATTAACCATTGCTACAGCTGTCATTCACTACGATAATGGAGGCAGATATATTCAGACTCTTATCAAACTTTGATGAATACGTTTGTGATTTGACACCAAAAGCAGCTTTTGATTGCTGCATTCATTGCAGGTGATACATTTGACATCAGCTAGAAATGACGGTTGCTCTCACTGTGGACCAAGTGTAGCTCACAAACAAACCAGGATTCTGGAGCAGATTCTTTTATTGTTCTACAGAAAACAACAAAGAAAAGCAAAGTCAGTGATGCTGCAGACAAAATAATCGGCTTTCCAATCAGTTACACAGACATACAATAAAAAACTACCAAAATAATGAATTCCATAAATACTAAACCTTTCCAACATCACAAAATTAAAAGACAAAATGGAACTATAACAAGAGCAGGAAAGAGGTGTGAACTTACGGAGACCAACCCCTTATTTACATTATGTCATTACTCATATTTACTATATTAATGAAATAAACCAGGGCTGTATTTGAGTAAAGAGAGTGTGAAGAATTTACCGGTATTTATTACCACATTGATCAAATAAAACAGGAAATGTAAAATTGTGAACATAATTCATTGTCATCAAAGCAAAAAGAGTTTTGCCACACTCGAGCATCTCCGCATAAAACATTTGTAGGGTTTTCTTTTCTTTTTTTAATTTAACAGTGAGTGAAATACACTGTAAGTCATTTTGTTTGTGTTCTGACTGTTAGTGTTCAGGTTGACAAGTTTGTGTATCTGCGTTTAATCTAATCTGAGGTGAGCCCTTTCTGCACCGCAACAGACCCATTATAGATATCTTCTTTTGTTATTGTGCTCTACAGAACACACACACGTTTGCGCTTCTATAAGAGTGAGGACCCTCATAGACATAATACATTCTCTAGCCCCTAACCTTAACCATCACAACTAGATGCCTAACCTAAACCCAAATCTAACCCTAACCCTAAAACCAAGTCTTAACCCTAAAAAAGCCATTTTAAGGGGTGAAAAAAAAGTGAGGACCAGCCAAAATGTCCTCACTTTGTAGGAATTATAGGAATTTTGGTCCTCACTCTGCAGCAAGTACAAGAACACACACACACAAACCTCTGTGCTGTTGATCCATCATGCTGATATTAGTAAAGCTTGTAATAAAGTGGCTGAGAACAGAAGGAGGTTAATGGGATGAGGGTAAGAAACAAATTGTTCCAGTGATGACAAAAGTGTGGATGACAAGACCTCAATCTCTAAATCACCTAATCTCACTTTAGGATGGATGAATTTTTATCATGCACATTTGAGAGTCAACACATAATTGCTATGTTTTTGCCACATATTTGTGAAATGTTTCACAGTTGAACAAGAGTTTGTCATTTTCTGAAATTGTGGTTTTAAAGCAATTTAAAACCACAATTTCTGTGGTTTCCACACTTTCCGCAATTTTCATTCATGTGCAACAATTAATTATACGACTTTCAATGTGACAATTATCGGTATCAAGTAATTAAGTCATGTTTTTGGCGCTCTCGTCTATGTTATTAGGACATTCCTGTTCATTCAGTGACAAGGACATAAAATTACAAATAATTATTGCACTTGTAATTATATTTTGCACCTACACTGAAATGAAAAGAACATAAAAATAAATAATGAATGTAAATTTGACATTATGTCCATGGTTTATAGCAAACAGGTAAAACTTGTATATCATATTTTCTGCTGCAGGATATAAGGTGAACAAAACAAAGCAGATGGCTGAGAATATACATACAGTAGATGTTTGACAATGAACCAACTATAATGAACTAATCAACCAACCCCGTATAGTTCAGTTAAACTGAGCAGAACAGATCACGTGTGACAAACTGCAATATCTATTATTACTGGTCTCTATACGCCAAACCTTTTTCATCTGAAGAGAGAACATAATTTAACTTTCTCAAACCGTTTCACCCGGGAGAACTTGTACAATAGCTAAGAGTGAGGAGCAGACCTAAGGGACTGATGCAGCAGTTGTGTCTATCTTTCTATATCACATTATTGCAGTGGTAGTTCACATTGTTACCTGCAGCACAGATACATTCTGCAACAAATACTGGCCCTCTGCAGCAAAGACACCGGCGGGTGGAGAATATAAGTTCGTTTTTTTGTATTTATGGTTGCATACACACACAGATCAATCTCCTGTAAATTCACCTTAACACTAACTAAATAATAAAAACTTGTCTTGTCCTTATCCTGACAATTTAACATGCAGCCAGAACTCACAGACACCGAGTGGAACAGTTCGGTTTGGTATGATAAGGTACTTTTATTTATTTATTTATATATTTTTGCGTTTCCCTTTGTACCAAAGTAACCAGCACCAACCATTCCATTTTTGGCACCACTACAATACGGTCCAGCTCCACCCAAGACAGTCAGCTGATCGGGTGACGGAGAAATGTAAGACTCTTGCGGCCGGTGCTTCTTCATCGCCTGCAGTCTCTTCTCATACAAAGCTTCATGTCTTGCACCAGTTCGATGTCACGCTACGTTTCTCGCTAACGCGGCCATTAGGGCTGAGCCCACATCCCACCTACCAATTAAAGGCAGTGGAGCCATAGATCATTAAGGCAGGTTCTTTAAAGTAGACTGTTAAAAACATGTTAAATCTGGATTTGAATGGAGGGTGTAACCTTGAACAACTATATACTAGTATTTCATCTGTAAATGGCCTCTGTCAAGCAATACTATCAGACCTGATATACTACCAGAGAGAGCAGTGTGGAGCTGATTGGCTTAACAGACTTTGTGTGCACTCATTTGATAGTGTTTTACTGTAAACAAACATCTTTTATATTCAAAGTTACACACTACAGCTTTAATTTCATTGTTTGAATAGTCAGGTTAGTGAGGTACTTGACTCACTTACAGAAATATCATGTGCTGTTCACCCAGCCTGATGCCTCGACCATGTAGTTCTGGTATTGACCAGCCTAAATATGTTGTTTTGTTTTTTTTTACTGAAAACTCAATCACCTGCCTGTGTGTGTGTGTGAATGTTTGTCTCTTCTGTGCTCCCTTTTTTTTTGCACCATTATCACTATGAACAGCCATCAGGGAGGCCCGGGGCTGCTGGGTAAAACACTGGACAGAGTTGACAGCAGAGCAGGAGGAGAGGGCAGAAGAAATGTATACGAATCAGACAGATGTAACGTGTAAACTGCACTGACACATGTTGCCATTTAGACTTTGGGTGTTGTCAAGAAATGTTTCAGTATTATAAACAAAGACACTGTAGTCTACATCATTTACTGTTGACCGATGCAGAGTTTGAGGTCTCCGGAAAAATTTTAAGGACCAAAATGTACTGTCTCTGCAACCTTTTCACCCAGAAACCTCGTGACCTTTCCTTGTTTAATTTTTACTCTGAGACATATTGGGAGTTGTGCCATTCTGGGTCTGATTGTTGTAAAACTAATTTCTATCTTTTCTTCCATCACTAAGTTGTTGTTTAATTCCCTCTAAACCTCATTATCGGAATCCTTTTCCTCCTCATTTTTACCATTTCAGACAACTACCATTAAAATCACTCCATCAAATTTTGTTTTAGTAATTTTTAAATCAATACAAGGGAAAGTTCATGATGAATACAAATATTAAAAAGTCATATCAGATGTCTGTTAGATACTGACTCAAAAAGTTGGATCATTTGTGACTTATACTCACTGACCACTTTATTAGGTACACATATAAACTCTTCTTTAATGCAAATATCAGCCAATCACATGGCTGAAACTCAGTGCATTTAGGCACGTGACCCTGACAAGTCAAATAATGGTAGTGTATAGCCCAACATCACAAACACGTTTTGCCTCAAAGGGCTTTACAGTCTGTACAGCAAGTGACACCCTCTATCCTTAGACCCTCACCTTCAGAAGACTGAAGTGCAAACTATGTATTGTATCAAAAAACGAAAGAAAGGTGATTTATGTCACTTTGAACATAGCGCCAAACTGGTATTTCAGAACCCAGTGATCAGCTGGGATTTTCACAGAGAATTAGTCAGAAAAAAATAATAAAAAAAAAAGATTTACGTTGGTAAAAATGCCTTTTGGATGTTGACGCACAGAAACCATAGTTAATAATAACTATGGTTATTATAATAATTTTCCCCCAAAGTGGGAGAGTGAAAGAGAGCGGAGACTTATGGAAGTGGCCACTATATTTCCCAAATGTGCTTGAGAAAGGGAAGTGGGAGCAAAGGAGCCGTCAGTTTGTCTGCAGTCCCACCATCAGACGTCAGAAAGTCTTTGACCTTTAAATATTATTGTCAGATTCAAGATGTGGATATAGACCCTTTCTGTCAGAGCTTTAGAAAAGAGAACGACTCCTCAGTGCAGATGCAGGACCGTGCAGCAGTAAAGCCTGTTGGGTGACTGTCATGTCATCACATGCTAATAAGGAAAACATAACAGTATGCATTTTTGATGTGCAATCACCCAATCAAACATTTTCACCTTTGAATATTAATCTGTGTCATGATAACTCTACAAATGTCATTTGTGATGCTAACTGACTTTATTCTTTGGAAAAAAAAAAAAATGGAACAGAAAATATTTTGAACTGGTTTCTTCTCCCTCTTTGCCCTTTTGCATCCGCAGACATGAAAGACTTCAATTTCACCCATGAAAGATCAATAATTTGAAAGAGACAGCATTCTCATTTTCGATTATGCATTTCAACATTCAGTGCAGACAGCTCACCTTTCCCATCAAAGGGTTCAGGGAGGGTCAAAGCACACAGACATCTTTGACCAAAATCTTTTTAGTAATGAGTTCACACACAACGACTGACTGAACTCCGAGACCTGAAGACAGACGCTGCACTGACTAAGCACGAGTTAAAACTTCGCTGCTTCTGACACAAAAAGAAAGTCTTGTATTGTTGATATCGATAGAATCAACCACAACTGTGGGAATACCCTTTAACAAAACTCAAAATGTGTGACTGTTAGAGTCTGTGATGCACAAAAAGTTTGTGCTGGTATGTTAAAAAACTAATTTCTTTTTATTAGATGACAAGAGGGAATGTTAAGCAATGTCTTGATTCAGCCTATACAGAAATATGCTCACAGTCTTGTACCATAAACAGACTGAAACAAAGCTGCTGTTATTCCATTTGCCAGTGTTTTGTTTCGCGTTTGTATCTGTTTAATAAATAGAGTGGAATTAAATAATAAACCATTTAGACTGTAGAGATAACCAGCATAATGCCGCTGCCTCGTCTTTTGTGTGAATGCACAATACAAGCACGCATGTTTATACAAATGGAAATGTAAAGTTGTGGACGAGATAAAGAACCAACTGCTTCTGCTGCTGAGCTGAAACAAAGGGTAGAATCTCAAAATCCTGCATCTGTTCCATTACATTTGCCTTCGCTGTGATTTTGGGAGGTGTTAAGTGGCAGATACAGATAAATAAGGGAGCAATTATTGGTCAGAATAAGGGTTGCTAAATGTTTTCAGGACACATTCCTCTGTCAATTTGCCCTGGTTTTGCAACAAATTCTTTTGGGATTTTGTCAAAAGGCTTCTGCACATTTAGAGAAAAAAAAAAATAGTCGCCACAAAATCTCAGTTGGAGCATGTAATGTTGAATGTTAATATTAGACCTGCACATCCTGTGCAATCCGCCTATAGCTGTAACTGCTGTTATTGTTTTACGTGACAAAAAAGATGAATAGTTTAAAGCCATGCTAGCTCATCTGTGAGGTTCTATATAGTAAGTCACATGTGAAGCCTCAAGCTGAATGATTTAGTCATTTTCTCAGCATTGATTCTTTAACATCCCCCCATCATTAATCTCTTTCCTAATAAAATAATCAAAATCCAAGGTGAGGTTGGTCACCTCTGAAACCTACACATAGAAAATATTGCATTGTCTATTAGTGGGAAACATTTTAACACAAATCAATTAATCAATAGTAGAATTGCTTCCTGGCCTTGGAAAAGAGGGTGTGTAGAATTACAGAACATATAGACAGTGCAAATATTTACAGCATACAATGTAGAAAAACAACAAAAATATTCAACCTTTATATTTGTAAAAAGTATAAGATTTCCTATATGCAATGAAATGAGGCCACTTTCAGGCCACTCTTTATTAGAGAGCACTGCACCTTTACTATAGTTCATCCACCTGACTTATTTACTATCAATTGCTAAAGAATAAATGAATGACTATGTGAAATCGCAAAACAAAATGATGTCCGTTCAGAATCAGATAGACCATTGTTTATTTGAAACGTCTAAGAATATAGATTTTTATGGGATATGCAGATTGGAATTTGTGATTTGTGGCATCTTTTTGTGATAACTGGCTACATAAATAAAACGGACCTGACATGAACAGACAGACAGATAGACAGACAGACAGGCAGACAGAGAACAAATACAATCCTCAGAGCCATACCACTATTTCTCATCCTTCTGGCAACTGCAGAAGTTCCCCCTGGGGTGCAAAGATCCTTGGCTTGGAATCAATTAAGGAGCACAATGGTGCTTTTTCATGCAGTGTCACATGGAAATGCAGTGGCTCAAGGTTAAACTACACAGGAAGCTCAGCACAAACGTATCATGAATTAGCAACTTTTTAAATGAAATATACCATAACAGGACAGAAAAACATTCCCTACACATGCTCACAAATGACATTTGTCCCTTTTTTTTTTAAACACAGCACCGATGAGTCAAATAACTAGTCAGAGGATTTTTAGATTTTTATTTCATTGTGTTTATCTTTTAATAACTTAACCCACATTACTAGTCTCAGCTATAACTTCTGGTAGCTCACCTTGCAAAAATGTGAACGCACAGAGAATCGAATAGGATGAAGAGGATAATAATTCCAAAGATCCCACGATGCTTCCCGACATCATTAAACTAAGTCTTTGTTATTGCTTAAATTCAGAGAATTATATACTGTGCAACATCAACTAAATTTGACCTGAGAACAATCTTGATATTGTCCTTTAATTATGCTCTGATCAAGTAACTCTTATTATTAATACCCTGTTAAACCATAAAACTATTCTGAGAGACAATAATAGATTTTTATTTCATTGTGTTCATCTTTTAATAACTTAACCCACATTACTAGTCTCAGCTATAACTTCTGGTAGCTCACCTCGCAAAAATGTGAACGCACCAGAGAATCGAATAGGATGAAGAGGATAATAATTCCAAAGATCCCACGATGCTTCCCGACATCATTAAACTAAGTCTTTGTTATTGCTTAAATTCAGAGAATTATATACTGTGCAACATCAACTAAATTTGACCTGAGAACAATCTTGATATTGTCCTTTAATTATGCTCTGATCAAGTAACTCTTATTATTAATACCCTGTTAAACCATAAAACTATTCTGAGAGACAATAATATCCATGATATCAAATCAACTCTTCATATCTGGGGAAAAAATTATTAACTATTTATGATTTTAATAAAGTACAGTGTGTAGGATTTTAAATAATCTGCACCAGGTTTATGGGTTAGGTATCAAGACTCTCAGGCTGCGAGCAAAGAGCTGGGTGATAAAAATGATCAATCTGCTGCAGTTAAACATCTGCCATTTTATCTCAAGGCTGTGGGCAACATCTGAACAAATGTTGTGTTGCTTTTTCATCAAATGCCTTTTACCCGTGTTCGTAATGCATCGTTACATGAACACATTCAAGGCATACTCACGTTGTATGATGAGATATATATAATTTAACACCAGGAGTCATTGAGAGCACCACTACCTGTGGACAAAATAACACCATCAATATCTACCCACAATTATGCATTAAAAAATGGATTTAAATGTGACAACTTTACACTATATAGTCATGTTGTGCTGCCCTACACAGCATGGAAACACACATACACACACACGCACGCACACACACAATGGTTTCCATGACATCAGAGGACATAGCATTCATTTCTTGAAAACATACTCTAACCCTAACCTCAGCCTAACTTTAAAACATGCCATTACCTTAAAAATGTTGTAATTTATGCGATGGGGACTTGATTTCTGTCCTCATAGGGACGACAAGTCCCCATAATGTGACTGATTCAAACAGATTTAGGTCCCCACAGCATAAGGAATACCAGGTATACACACACACACACAGCAGCAGCAGCAAGAGCTGAATAAACATGTGAAATGAGTATCTACTTTGAGAGGTTTTTACCCAGGAGTCCTTCCTACAGACACTTTGATTAATGGCCTTATGTTTGTTACATGTGGTGGTCTGTGTGTGTGTGTGTGTGTGTGTGTGTGTGTGTGTGTGTGCGCAAGTGTGTTTGTGGCAAGTTGCAGAGGTTGTCACCACTCTAGACCCTCACCCCTTCATTAGGCTGTCTGTGGATACTTAAACCTAGTTCTGAAGAGAGGTCATGCTATTATTTATTTACTTGTTTGTCTCGGATGATATATGAGAAAAGAGAAAATTAGGGGACTTAGATTCTTCCCAACAAGGCCAATACAGGGCCATTTAAAGGAACAAGAGAATTAGGAGAAGTGATAATCTTAGAGTTAGGCATTAACTAGTTATAGTTAAGGTTGGGAATAAAGCTTTGATTAAGCTGTCCAAATATATTAGAGACGTTGAGTCCTTAAAAGGATAGCTGCATAAACAAGGCCAACTTTAAAAACAGGCCTGACCATCCATGCAGTGAAATCAAAGCTGCAGTGTGTAACCTTTGATATAAATTAATTATAAACAAGTTCACAAAATGCTGATTAAACCATTCAGCTCCACACAAGTCTCTCTTTGTGTTTCTCAGTACAGCAGGGTTTGGATTTTGTGTCATCCAATGAGATTTCCTGTGCTGCACACAGGAAGTGAATTGTTTTATGTCAGGGCAGATGATGGCAAGAGCAGAATTAAAGTGAAACGACTGTGCGCTGGTTGGAGTATGACCGAGAAACACAAATTATCCATGAAGTGAATTCTACTGCTCATTAAAAACTCAGTCATTTAGGGGACAAACACTTGCCCCCACCCGCCCCTGTGCTACTGCTGTATGCAAACAAACGCCTCCTCAGTCAGGTCTGATAGTTGTGCTTGACAGAGCCTGAGTTCAGATGGAGGATGCAGCAAACAACTAATAATACGTCCTTTCTATTTCTGGCTTCAAGTGTTCCCGATTATTGTTGTCATTGCAATAAAAACACATTTTTATATAAATACTACATTTTTGTGCCATTTCTCATCAGTATAACCAGAAGCTGTGTCTTTACAGTTTACCAGCAGAAAGGACAAATAATAAAGAGACTGACACTTGATAAGTACATCTAAAAAGGGAACAAATGAAGTAGAACACATTGCTCAGATGATGTTTTAATGTTAGGGTCAACTTACCAAAATGACTTCTGAATGGCTGCACCAAATGTGCGTGCTGACATTTAGAACATTTTTAATCACATGCATGTGCATTATAGATCACTTACATTTCTGGGATCATTTTAGGATGTTTGACACCCATAGCTTTCAAGGAGTCATCGCACATGCAGCCGGTTTACGATTTACCGACTGATTTTCAGCCACTTTTAGGTCAGGAGGCCGTGGTGGCTGTTCCCAAAGCTTCGGCTCATGTTCCTCGAGGTGGTTCATCTTGCATTTGGAAGATGAATCAGTGTCCGGTTACAGATGAATCCAATTACTGATTTGTGCGTTTTTCACAGTGACTCGCTATCATGGGGGGTCTGATTACGCATTACTGACAAAAGTACCTTATATAGTACAAATTTTAACATGCATATGAAGCCATGAAAAAAGTGAAGTAACCAGTCAGTGTAACATACACCACGGAATACTGTGAGATTATACTGATTTGTCTTCTCACTTTCTTATTGACTTTTTTGCATTGAATTTTCAGACATTACATAACGGAGTACGGCACAAAGAGTAAATAGAGTATAGCTCATTATGAAAGCCATTAATGTCAGCTCCACAAAAGATATTATCAGAACCACCTCTGATCTCTTGGGGCCAATGTACAGTTGTCTCATCAACATGCAGGTTGTGGTTCCTCTGAGAATCTCCGAAAGCAGCTGAAAGAATAATAAACACCCCTTGTACAAAATACAGATTTGTTACAGTGATGCTGGACTCTTAATGTGGCCCGATCAGATGGATGATGGCTGCAGAATGGGAATTCATAAGGGGGAACACTACAGGTATAGAATGTGCCGGTGTTCCTTGGTGGCTCTGCTGAAATGTGTGCTTAATGCACAGTTCTCACAGTAAACCATTACTGTATCTGCTGTTTGACACGGCTCGCACCCTGGGGACAGATGCACCCAATTAAATGGAACTTTGCACCAGAGTTGCTCTCAGGGAGGAGTATCTGCTCGTCAGTGACAGGTGGACATGGGAGCCTTGTTGGATTTCAACACATTCTCTCTGGTGTTTCTTTTTTTAAAGAAAGTTATAAATAGAGGGGTTATTGTGTCTTTGCACATGGGATCTTTTCATGTGCCAGATGTTCAAGGAAAAGGAGCAGGATCTTTGAATGTGTGTGCCTACATTTGCGAGGGCCTTTTTTGGCATAAACATCAACCTTGTCAGGACCAGTAGTTCTCATTTGGTCCAAAACCCGGTCCTATTGAGGCAGAACCTAATTACTGAGGAACTGGTTATGTTTAGGACTATGATTTGAATTGTGGTTAGGGTTAGAAATTAACTGGTTATGGACGAGGTTAGGACCAAAGCTATGTTTAGGCTGTCCAATTGAAAGGAAGTCAATGCAGAGAGTGTCTTAAGAAGAATAGCCCTGCATACCTGGGTGTATATGTGTGTATATGTGTGTGTGCTTGTGGGAGGGGGTGTTCATCTTTAAGCTCTTGCCGCTGTTACTTATAAATAGCTTGCTATGTGCATTTTCAGGGCCGATGTACCTGTCACTTGCTGTGACAGTGAGGAATGAGCTGCACTCAACTCTGCATTTCATTTACTGGACTGACCACATTACGTGCCCATTTGCAGTCTCAGAATTTCTTATTATGGCCATTTAAAGCTTTAAAATGAATGGCAACGAGCAATATCCACCTTTGTGACAGCTGTTTCTGTTTATTTTAGGTTGACAAACCTAATATCTACTGTGTAGTTTTATCTAATGTAGTGTAATGTAGCAGCCCACTAGTGGACCTCAGAGGTACTGCAAAATTATTCAAAACTAATATAAAACAGAGCTTATATGTATAAATATAGTATGATGTCTAACTCTTTATTCATATTCTAATGATATATGTTATGTTTACATTTATAACAAAAGGTTTCTTAATTATGGCCAATGGTAATCTCAATAATTAGATCATAATTATTTATGATGGTTGTTTTTTGATAATAGAGACAAAACATTCCAGTATTAATATTATCTAACCCTAATTCAGTGTTCTTCATGTTAATGCAGAATTCTTGACATGTGCCTCAACAATTTTAGATTTTTTTTCTTTTCTTTTTACTTACAAATTTGTGACTTTGACCTCAAAATCTCTGCAGTTTGGGAAGCTCTGTTTTACACATTAAAATGCTGTGGAGTTTAAAGTTTTTTAATTTACATAAATTTTGTTTTATTTATATTTAATATAAATATAATTAATTTGTTCTTTCTACATGTTCTATTACTGGTATAACAACCTGGCTAGAGTGTGTCATTGGTAGTATTTGATCATTTATAGCAGTATGGTATTATTTGTTATATTAATATTTATAGCATGATGGTATTATATTGTACTATGGGCAGCTTCGTCTCTAAATGCTATGTACTAATAAATAAAAAGGAAAAATAACAACATTTCTGGAACTTTGAGCTTCACAAACACACCAGCTATAACATTTAGCTCAGATTTGGAAGGATTATTTCACGGGGAAATGATGAGAGATTTGACACAGCTACACTGTGTGCACTACTGCTGAGTTCCAACATTCACATGGTTACATATCAGAATGACACTTACTTTTGTTGCAAATAGGACTTAATCAGTTTGTTCCCCTGAAGGCTGCTATCATTGCAAAAAAAGGAAAATATCTATCTTAAGTGTGTCATCCAAATTCCCATTCCATTTCATGCTCTCAGGCATCGGGCACGTTTCCAATCCCCTCATGACTCTGCAAAACACTGCCTGCAACATTTGATTCCTCTCACCTAGATTGCTGGTATTGATGGATTGCTGGGTGGTGATCAATATCGGTGCATATTGATATGTTCTGGATGAATGGTCAGCAACGTGCAGCACACACACACATACATTGACGGTCCATAGGTTTGTGTTGCTTGATGAGCATGCTGGTATGGTGGGTTCATGCTTCTGTTAAGATCATTGATCAGGATTTTTCATGCATCCATACTGGCTTGCTCTCAAGTTAAATAATCATTTTGTCTTTGACATCTATTATCTTGCTGTATTTTCGTGACAAGAACAATTGATTTCCTAATATAAGAAATCTTTATCCTTAGTCTCAAAACACAACCATTGTGTTTTTGATATTGTATACACCAGTAAGCTTTAATACATTGTAGCACCCTACAGCAGGAGCCGCATGCATATTTTATGAACCAGACAAAAACAAGTATGAAAAGAAAAAACTGCAACTAATATCTTTGGAGGTGTCCCAGACAAAATATATTTTAACCATCTCTTTCTCCAGTTTGAGGGAATAATAATAATAATGTCTTTCCTGCCATGTCTGCTTGCAACTACATGACCTGACACCTATCAGCAGTTCCTATACTGCTTCGTCAATGAGAGGTTAGAGGTCAAAGGAGCTTTCAGCTACTAAGGAAAAGTCATTACAAACTGACAGGATGGCTGTGGCTGCACTGACGAGCACCCTTTATAAATGCGGAGACCAGAAACACAGCACACAGTCTGTTCACGCTTGAGGCAAATAATCTTAAAACCATGTCAGGTTGTGCTCATCTCAACCCTGGACAGAAATCTGACTCACAACCACAGGACAGATGAAGACCTTATACGAAAAAAAGAAAATTATCATTTAGTTCAAGGCACAAGGTGTCTTTATTACTGCCGAGAGCCAGCATTCACATAATTGATACCACATCATAGAGATAGATAAATAAATACACTCATTGTTATAAATGTGGAATCAAATTTAAGATCCATTACGAGGATTGGTTACTGCAGGAATAAATGATGATTTAAACCTGTTTGTTCAGTACCTGGGCAGGTTGTATCTGCGCCCCGATGGCAACAACATGAACTGGTCCCTCAGAGGATGATTCAGGTCAGCCAAGACAGGGTGTGCTTTTTTTAAGCACCTGACCTGATACACTTCTGGGAGGTCATTCAGTGCTATTTTGCTGCACACTCTCACTATGCCCTGTAATTGATTGTCTTTGCGTAAAAGAAAGTGACCTCTAACAGCTGATGAAAGAGAAATTAAGAAAAGAGTTGATAAATCATCTGGAAGCCATTTTTATAAAGTAGGGTCATTGTTAAAACTCCGAAGCTTACGATAAAAATGCAGCAAAAATTACAGACAGCATCAACATGGAGTTCAAAGAACAGCTGATAGTTGGTTATAGTACAGAGATATTGGTATAGTTGGCTGGTTGACCAACACAGCAGGAGAAATAGAGGAAGAGTTTTCCCTGAAATCAAACCACATCTCTTTTGCTTTATAAACACTGATATTTAAAGAGGAAGATTCACATCGCTGAATGAAATCTCTCACTACAGGACTGTAATCACAGTCATCACTGTTGTGGAGAGACACAACAGAATCATCTGCTTTTGTTTGCTGGGTGACTCTAAGCAGGAAGTAACAATTTATTGAGTAGCCACCAGGGGGCTTACAGCTGGTTACAAAAAGAACTCTATATAAATGAAAGGCTACAGAAAAATGAGCTGATTTCTCACTTGACTTACGGAAAATCGGCAAACAAAAATAATGTAACGCTTTACTTTGCAAAAAAGTAATACTGTAATATAACACAAGTTATAATTCAACACAAGTCATGAGTAACATGTGATATATTCCGTTTTTAAATGAATGTACCCAATGCTGGTTATTTCTGCTGAGGCTGCAGGTGTTACAGCTAGTGTTTGGGCATCAACAGCACAAATCCATTGACCCAATCTGCCTTGTTTCATTCTGCTGGTGGTTTTCTTGACATACACTGGGCTCACTTGTACCAATCAATCATGGTCTGAATGCCACAGTGTATCTGAGTTTTTTTATTGACCAAGTCAATCCCTTTATGGCTGTAAGTTACTATATTCCAGCAAAAGTCTAGTTCAGACAATTTATCAGAAACTGATAATCTGATTAAAATCTGAAAAAAACCACTTGGATAGATGGTAGGATAGTGACGGGGCAAGAACATCCGCAGAACAGACAGTTTCCCATTAATTATCCACCTCACAATCAACAGGTTGATTCTCTGTAATTTACTTAAATTTCTTCAAAAGATTCTAAGTCGTAGAACACTGGAGGTATGAAGGGATTCTTTCCTGATGAGAAAGAGTAGCTCATTGTCTCTGTCAAACACAAAGTGAATTACCCTGTTGCATCAATGACAAAAGTAAAACATAAAACATGACCCACAAATATTCACCCATGCTCTAATAGGAAGCAGGTTGATGTCACTCAAGGTCACCTGAAGATCTTTACTTAAATTATTGTTTCTTAAAGGTACAGTATAACCAGGTTTTAATTTGTACAAAAATGTGTGGAAAAATGTGGAGCAGAGAGCAGCTTTGCTTTCAGCCCTCATCCCATTCAAAATGATAGCGAGTGTGCAGACAGAGGAAGTGTTCTCAAGATGAATGTTATCATCACCCATTGTCTAGAGTATGTCACCTTCTCACACTGATGTCAACGTGAGGCTGAGGGATGTCAGTTATTAATATTTCATCGACCTCTGTGACATTTCATTGTATACCATTTCTCCATAAACCTTCCAAAATGTCTGTAAGTATTTGTGCTTATTTTTCTCAGAATATACCTTGAAAAAATGATTATCTCTCCTGTTTACCTTCTCTCCTCATTTCTTTCAAATAATGCTGTCAATTCAAGTGCTGCTTTTCCAATGTGGTTTTCCACAATTAAACGATTAAACTTGCCTTAGTTACAATGGTTAAGTTGTAAGAAGAAAGAAATGACCTCGTATGAAGAAGCACAAATAGTGGTAGAAAAAAATCAATATTTCAGAAAAGCCTGAAATCTGGATTCCTTTACAAATCCAGATTGTACATAGAATGTTGTACTTTATTCCCAGGGTTCAATACTTTGACCATTAATAATTCTACAATTACATTATTTACAATGTTATTAAATTCACTCTACCATTTAATAGTCATATCATTTATGATTCTTGTTAGTAAAAAAAAAAAAAAAACATGAAATTTTGACAGATGTTTAGTTTTGCTTAAAATGTTGAAGAACTCATTCAACATTTTGAGACAATGGACTAAAAATCTAACCTTCCTTAGAGCAAAATATTTCAGATGGTAGATTTAAGACTTTATATTGTAAGATTCTAAGAGTAATGTAAGTAAAGGAGGATAGAGGACAGAAGACTAAAAGACAAGAGGTGGAAATGAAGTAGTATGTTAATGTTTTGGCAAAGCGCTGCTGAATTTATCCTCATTTCTTTTCTTCAACTTTTGGATTTTGCCACCCCAGAGTGGAAAAGCACAGATATTGTAAAGCATATCAATTTTCTACGGAGCTGAAATTCATTGTTACCGACTCAAACAGACACACCAAATCCAATAAGTTACGTCCTCTTAAATTCATATTCTCATTTATATGCCACGGCAATTGATTATATGGTTATTCAAAAATATCAGCCTACACACGCACAGCAGTTCAACCGAGATGGAAGGACACGTGAGTCAACCTCTGTAATCCCCAATTTCATTTTCTCTGCTTGTGTGGTGAAGAGTGGTGAGAGTGTAATTACCGTGCTGCATCCCTCCAATCCCATCAGGATGAGTGGTATTCTATAGAAAGGAGTGTGCATGTGAGTGTGGAACTCCCTGTGTCTAGGTGGTCTTGTTAGATATAAGGAAAGGTAATCTATAAAGACTATCCCTGACCAGGTTACACTTTTCACATCCACTGTTTTTCAATTCTCTCTCCTCTTTTCTGTTCGCCGTTTCTCCAGTTATTGTTGAAAAGGCCTTTTATTGCAATCATATCAGAGTGAATGTCTCAGCCAAACATTCACTGGAGCCAGAACGCAATGAGGCTGGAATCATGTTTTCATTATACTCTATAAAATACAAGTCACCACAGCTGGTGTTGATCGTCTGTGAAATCACAAATACACACACAAATTCTTGTACAGCATTTTTAGTTAGACATAGACATTATGTCTATGAGTGTCCTTTTAGTAAGGACACTCATAGACATAATGTCTGACCCTAACCTGCAACCAAATTCTAACCCTAAAATTAAAACCAAATCTTAACCTTCAAAAAACTCAACCTCACAAACTTTAATTTGTGAGGAAAAAAAACAAAAGCTCTCACGAGGTCAAAATGTCCTCACAAAGGTGTGAATCAAACATTTTCCTCACAGCCCACTACAAACACACACACAGATATACTGTAAAGGCTCTATTCTCATATTCTCTTCCATGGCAGTTCTGACGATGTGTTATTGTCAGAAATAGCTTTAACCTTTATCCTTGGTTGATATTGTGAAATTGTATTAGATATTGGGATTTTCCATTAAATTTTCCCCCTTTTTGATCGAAAGATCAACCAGAAGGTAAATCCCAGTGGAAAACAAACAAACAAAAACTGTAATCATTTATCTAGATCAAAACGCTGATAGAAAACAACAAAGTGAACACCATTTAAATGAAAATACTAATTCAAACCAAAACAACCACTAAGATAAATTCAAAATACTGATTCAAAACCACTCAAGGGATAAAATCAGAACCATCCTGAAGGACATCAAACGCATTACACCATCACTGGTTTAAAATACATCATCATAAAAGGATGGAGAGAAAAGGATGCAGATGCTGTTTTTGTGACACATACACCTAAGAAAAATAGCTAAGCTGTAGTTTGAAAAATGACGATATTTACCGTTAGAATTGTAAAAAAAAAAAAAGATGAGAAGGAGATTTTACTTTTTCATTTAAACAAGACAAGGAACAGAGTCAGAGTCTATTGAACTATGCTTGTCAAAATCATCAATCCAGTCAGGAGAAAGAAAGTCCACAATCAGTCCCCGAACACATGGAACAATGCAACAACCACACAGGGCCAGAACAGCAACACCGATGATGACGCCAGTGAGGACAGAGAGCATCAGGGCTTCCCATTTACCAAAAACGGAATCAAACCATCCCCACAGCCACAGTTTTCAGCCAATCCTCCTGTAAGACTACGGAGGCCCTCCAGGGCACGAGTGACAGAACCATCAGGGGCGGCGTTGTTGGGGATGAAAGTACAACATGAGTCACCAAATAAAACACAAACTCCTCCTTTCTCAGCCAATAACATGTTAAGAACCTTTCTATTTTGCCATGTCATGAGTGATGAAGCAGAAAGTTGTTCAGCAAGGCCAGTGAGAACATCATGAGTGTAACTGATGAAACGTTATTGGTTATAAAATAGGTAATTAATCCAATCTAAATTCTTGTTCGCTGTACACCAAAAGCAAACAAAAGATTCAAAACTTTGGATAAGGAATGTTGCGAAATCTACATACCAATCACTACCTACAGCTAGACAGATGTGACCCTTACACAAAACAAATTCTAAGTACGAGGCTTGGTCCGAAATATAAGACACAAGCTGAATAGTTTCATGGGAATGATTAGAAAATGGATTAAAGGTGAATGGACGCGAGGTAGATGAGGAATTATGGTAATACAGAACACGCCACGAGGAGGTGCAGTCAGTTAAGGGACTCTCTTCATATGGCAAACCTGTGTAGTATTTGACAGGATTAGAGGACAAACACACTACACAGGATGATAGCGTAATTGCGCCTGCGGTGTAGTTAGCCAATTGGTACCAGAAATTGTTTATCAGCCACTTCTGAGCCATTGGGTCAAGGTTAAATGGTTTTACAGAAGGACGTGTACGTGTGCGTGCAGGTACGTAGTCATCGGTGGGGTTGCATGAAGTCAGTTGAGCATTCTTAAAGGGAAGAGTCAGCCAAACAACAGGGACAACAACAATAATGGATATCGTCATGATACAACACATTGTACCTCGTAGGCCACATAAGCCTGGGTGTTGGAAAGGATGCCATGGACATGTACGTTCCATGGTTAAAAATGAATGTGATACAATTAGTTGAAATGAAACAGTAGAAATATGATCTCTGTAATACAGAGGATAAAGAGTACACTACAAGAAAAACAGTTTTGTTTTTAAAGCATCCGGTTCAGAGTGGTAACAGTGCTCGTCCACCTGGGGTTTCAGAAATAGGAACTTGGTCAAGATCAGTGAGTGTCCATTCCATCTCCAGGTTATGGCAATGTGAAAGGACACTAGCGAAAGTGAGGTGTGCGTTGACACCGTTAGGTTTCCACCTCACTTCACAAGGAATGAAGTGTGTGTGCATGTGAAGAATCTGTCCTGATGCTTGATTGGAGAGTGTTCAGCTACACAAGGCAGCCTGTGAGGTGTCTAGTCTTTGTAGAAGTGTATGTGCATTCATATATATCACTGGTGCGACTCTAAGCCGTATCCACCCACACTTAGCAGTCATGCTGAGTCAACGCAGCCTGGATTTTTGTGTGTGTGTAATCCAGTGATTGTTGTGATGATTCCTTTGAAAGGACTTAGGTGACCATGGCAGTGGGAGGATCTGATGGAGGTGGTACCTTCCTGCAGTGGCTGGCGTGAATCCAGGTCGCTCGTTCGCCTACCTTGACAGCAGTGGGTGTTGTCAGCAGTATCCGGTGGAATAGTCCTTGCCACCGTTTTGCATGCCAGTTTTTTCTCCTGAAGTCTTTTACAACACAAAGTCACCTGATTGTAGATTATGGAGAGGACCCTCTGCTGATCTAGGGAGGGCTGCAGACACTGTGTTTCTGATGTTAGTAAGGGAAGAAGTCAGATTAGCACAGACAGAAGACAGAACACTGTGTTCACAAAGTGCTGTAGATGGAGCCAAATGAGCAGGGTGAGAGATTCCCACATGAGGTGGGGCAACAAAGAGAATCTCAAATGGGCTTAAGTTAGTGCGTGTTCTTTTCTGCATTCTCATGTACATCAGTGCGAGGGGCAGCACTTTTGTCCAGGGTAAACCTGTTTCTTCACAACATTTAGCCAATTTTTGTTTTAGAGTGCCACTCTCTCGTTCCACAGCTCCTCCACTGGCAGGATGATGAGCACAGTGTGTTTTCAGGTCTATGCCTAAATATGTGCAGAGTTGTCGTATGCCTTCATTAACAAAATGTGAGCCATTGTCGCTGGATAACCTCATTGGTGCACCCCAGCGTGATATAATTTCAGTGAGCAGGGCTTTTGTTACTGCATTAGCTGATTGTTTTGAAGTTGGAAAAACTTCAATCAATTTTGACCATATGTCTGCCATTACCACACAGTGTTTTTTCCCTTCAGATGGACTAAGTTTAATAAAGTCCATCATCACATGTTCAAATGGGCGTGTTGGTGGTGGGTGTGCTGCTCGTGTGGTGAGTGGAAATGATCTTCCTACATTGTGTGTTGTGCATGTAATGCAGGCTTGACAACATTTTTGGGCATAGAGTGAAAAACCCTAAGTGAACCAATGTGTGTTCATCATAGTTATCATTCCCCCTTTTGACACATGGTCTAACCCGTGTGTCAAATTTGCATAATGAGGAAAGAAATGTTTTGGAAGGCAAGGATTACCATTGGGGCCATGCCAAGCAACATCAGTGAAGGTGCAGCCACTGTGAGACCAGATGCGGTGCTCCTCAGGAGTTGAAAAGGACTGAACAACTGTGAGAGTGGCAGGAATTGAAGCAGGAGTAGTCAGGGGCCTGCGACCTGGCCTCGGTCATCAGGCTTGTCGATGCCACCATGTTGGTTGAAGATGGTGATGAGTTGTTGGTAGTAGTCAGGCACAGACTCTTGTGGATTCAGTTTGTAGCTGGAGATCTTTGACATGTCCACTCGGACTGGAATGCTGTAATCAGGGCATTACAGAGTCTGTCAACTGCATCACGGTATCGGGCGTTGCCTTGATCGGCCCAAGTTGGAGATGTCATCCTTATCTGGCCTTCCAGATGGGCTTTAATTTTGGCATAGTCTGTTGGGCCCATCTTTTTCATTAGGAGTCGTCGCAACTCATGCAGTGTAGGTTTGGATTCACTGCAAAAAATACGGAGAGCATCAGCAAACGCTCTACCTGATGTTGCATGGTTGGGCAGATGCTCAAGGGCAGCAGTCATATCAGCATCAGTCCATGGACGAAACAGCAGACCTTCTTCTCCATCAGATGCCATAACATTGATCATAGGCATTGTTTGAATCTGTCCAACACTGTCATTTGATCTGGTGTGCTGAGCCACTGGACTTTTAGATGGATAGAATGGAACAAATCTGCTCAGGGGGTGGAGTTTTGTACTTGTCCACCAGATGAGACATTTGTCCCATTGCATGCATTAGAGGCTGAAATTGCGTCATCGGAGTGGGCGGACATGGAACAGGAGCTGTAGGAGATGGTCCCTGGGCACTGGCTGGAGCAAGGACTTCCTCCTGGGCGTCGACATCTGGTTCCTTGTCATTCATTGGCCCATAGTGAGGAGGTGGAGCGGCGTTGAGGAGCGGCCCGCCGAACTCTGAAAGAGGAGGTTAGAGAGTGGATATGTGTGCTGTTTTTCTTACTGATAGATTTGTCAGCCTTTCCCTTCTCATCCGAGTTACCTTTAAATTCATTATTACACCTTGCAATTTCTTTCGTTCTCTAAACTTAGCCTCTTCCTACATTCTCAAACACTTTTCATGCTTTTCAATTTTTTCTAATCATTTCACCGGCACACTTTTCCTCTTTTCAACATTCTCTCTTTCCTTTGTTAGTTTCTCTTTTAACTATGACAGGTTTGACACGCTTAATGAACCATTTGGTGGAAACTCTTTTGTCCAGATTGACAAGCATTCCTACACTCTCTGGACCATATTTGTGTACTATGATGTCCACTACAGGTCCTTCTGGGACCGTTTACTTACTGTTACTGTCCCCCATTTTGTGCACAAATGTGGACAAACCATGATTCCAAACACATGGTGGGTTAATCCAACAATTTAAAGTTCCGCCCTGCTAAAGAACCGATACTTTCAGGTTGACTCGAATGCCTATAAAAGCATTTTTAAAGGAATAGAATTTACGAGGAACCCCACCCTCAAAGGCCTCTAACCTTTAAAAACGGAATTTACAGAAAAATAAAATCTCTCTGAAGGCCTCAAACCTTTAAAAACAGTAATCTACAGATGTTTGTCAACATAGGGCATCATGACAGTGATTAAACATCACCGTGCTAGGACCCAGAGCAGCAGTAGAACTCTCACAATCATAGGAAAAAGCCTGATTTATGAGCACAATTTCCTTTTAATTTATTATTTTATTATCTATTATTTATTTATTTTCTCTTTTTATTTTCCAGTTGGTTAAAATCTAATTTAATTATATTTATAATTCAAGAGATTAAAATTTCAACTTCTCACCGGGTTCTGGAAATTGTTCCTGTTCGAAGATCGCCGTGTCAGTCAGCTGGTGTCCTTGTGGGCGCCAGTCCTCTCATCTCGGACTTTGTGTCGAGGTAGAGGTCAGGCGTCCCTCCTGACGTCGCTGCAGGGCAGCCGCAGACTTCCAGGTGATCCCACTTCTGACACCAAATTGTTGTGGTTTTGTGTGTTCCAGAGTGAGATAAAAATAAAGAATTTTTGAGAGTCCACCAGTTGTCTTTTTGTGTTTTATTCTGCAAATGGAACAAGTTTACAGAGCACAAGATTGATCTGTAAAGACGTTCCAAAAAAAAAAAAAGTGGAGTGAGTCACAGCTTCTTATAGGCAAGAAATGGTTACATAAGAGAAGACTGTTTGTCCATAAAAGGCAGAAGCAATTGAAACAAAAAGAAAGATAAAGGTGCGGGAGGTAAGCATTATGCATTCCTGCCATGTACACAATATGATTGATATGAGTGAACACACCAGAGGCAGTAAATTAGCAGATGCAGACAATGACCATGAACAAAGGTTGGATGATAATCACCTTACATTCTATGCCTAATCAGTACCTCAATTTTTTGGTGACAAAGATCCCTGATGAATTGTAAAACCATGTTAAAACATTGCATGACAGCAGCAAATCTCTTTCTTTGCTCCGTCACAGTATACACTCCCACATGCTTTTCCATGATATGTTAAAAATAAAGGTGTTTGATGAATGGCTGTTTCCTGTGACCTAGGTAAAAGTGTAGCACAGTTGTATAAAATGTCTGGCCTTATTCTCTGAGGGGTGGGTGTGCAGTTGAAATGTCCCCATTTAAATTAAAAGAAAAGTGCTTTGAAACTGTGGTCCACTATTAAAAGATGTCTGCTGAATTAGTTTATATTCCTGCACTGCACAGGAAGTGATTTTGATGTGTGAGTCAGAGACAACAGCACCTGGGATAAATGCCTCTTTTTCCCCACCCATGCACTGCCAGGTACAATAGTATTGCTTGAAAAATTCCAGTTTTCAGATGAAGGATGCTACATAAAAAAATTGTATTCGTAGACGCTAGGAACATAATTTCCATTCCATGGGTTGCAAAAACAACTCAGTTTATTAGATAATGTGCATAATCACTCCATTTATAACATCAGTAAACATTTTCAGGGAATATATGGTCTCAATCATTAGTGTTGGGTCTTCTTCAACAACACACTGTAAATTATGTTTGCATTTAAAAAGGAAGACAGATGGCAAGTACAGCACATAAGAGTAGACACCAATGTGATTGATAGCTTGGCCACACTTGATCCTTTAAAGCTACATGCTCAGCCAAAACAAGGAAGAGTGAAATTGTTGCATTCAGGAAAGCGTGTTAAACCAATATCACAAAAACGCAAGATAGAGACATGTTTGACTGGATTGGATCCCAAAGCCCATGATTAAGTAACTCATGTTCCCTCCTCAATAATCAACACTGCCCTAAATTTGGGCTTTCACAATAACGAGTAGTCAAAAAACCTGAAGTAACCTAAAGTGGAGTCAAGTGCCAAGAGATGATAAAGTTTATTAATGAGAAAAATGTGGCAAGGTTTGGAAACTAACTGGGGAACAAACTTTTTATAAAATATAAGTGAGCACAGGGTTAAACCTGGCTGAAGGTACACCTCATCTCAAACAGACAAAGCACATGTTTCACAGTAGAAATGTGAATGAGCTAGTCCATATATGCAAAGTGGACATAGTCTTCCAGTTTTCTCCAATTTCCTCGTCTCAAGATGTGCAATTTGGCCACTGCCATGTTAAGTTTTTGCAAATGGAAATTCACCGACACCTGCAACGTGACATCTATGTTACCAGCTGTCAATCACAATGATATATAGAAATTTGTGCCATGCTTTGTCTACTGTCCTATAAATAGAAACAATGAATTGACATGTTCTCCAAGAAGAAATAAACTAATGATCAAGACCATTGACTCTTCAGGAAGATGTTTAATGATGTTATAAATTAAGTGAGAATAAGGGTCATTTTCCCAGAGAACCACAAAACCTGAGTTTTTTCAACCACTAGTTTCAACCCTTGGTGGTTATTCAGTAAATTGTCACATCCTGGTTAAGCTAACCCTGCAAATCAGAGGACTACCTGCAACCTTTATATACATTCTGTGGTGGAATTAGCTACAGTTTGTAATTACAGTCCTGCTGTTCTGATATATGGTGAGAAGCTGCTCCTCAGTGTCATAGAATAGAACTCTAGTTTTTCATGAGATATTGATGGTCTAATATTAGGTTATATTCCAGCCAGAGTGTACTTCAAACACTATAAGTTAAAAAAAAAAAAAAATAACTGTAAGGCTTCAATAGAAACTCATTTGTTTCTTGAAGGTTTTAGCTTTTGCTTAGCTTGTCTTGTGTGAATGACTGAAGAGTGCTCAAAACAGAAAAAACAAAAAGCAGAACAAAAATCTGTACTACCTTTTACACTTTGTAACTTTCTTTTGTCAGATAACTAGAAAAGTAAAACGTGCAGTTGTAAAAGAAGGCTGATAGGGTCTGGAAAGTCAGTAATTTTTTTATCAGATGCAGTGTCACTTAGTGTCCAACATTGCACATTATGTAGTTTTGTGTAAGAGTAGAATTCTAGTTGTCCTTAAATCCTCCCCCCCAAAAAGTGGAAGTGAGTGATTATTTGGATTCACCTCTTGTTCTGAAGCAAAAGTTTAACATTGCCTTGTTTCTACTGACCAGTGAAGTCAAGTTCAGCTCACCAGTGCAGTTCCAAACAGTACCCCCTGATCCAGCTCGTATCTACCTTAGGGTTTGTGGACAGGATATGCAAAAGCGTAGCTGACACTTTAGTTTGCCAAAAATTCACAAATGAAACAAATATGTCACAGTACTCTGAATTCTGAGTTATTCCTCCTTGACATGAAGCTTTTCATCATGAGCAAACCGTGTTTTAAGAGAAGACTGGAGGCTTCACTAAAAATAAAACAATTTGGATGTTCATGTGTTTTGACCCAATGCTTTACTTTGTCTAAAGGTGATTGACATGACAAACATCTGACAGAAACAATCAATTGTTTGTTTTTGGAGGACGATTAATGCATACTGCTGGGGAGACTTGATTATCAGGTTGGATGACCAGTGATGGAATCTCTGGAGTCAGTGATGAGTTACGTTAAAAGGCTTTATTGACACAAACTCAACGCACACTAAAAACAGGGACAATGCCAAACATGAGCAGCGAGATGTTAACAGTTAGGCATCCTCTCGCATTCTGCCAGTGAAACCTTGAGTTAAAGTATATATTTGCCTAGCTTAGAGGCAGGGCTACAGGTCAAGATGTTCGGCACTTTCTCTGAACTCTGCATTCCACTATGTTGTCAGCCTTTTCTCTCAGCAGATTTTAGGAACAATGAGAGAACACACTGTACAGAATTTATAGGAACCACATTTGCACAGAGGCCTTATTTTAAGTATGTGATTTGAGAGTTAGAGTTGGTCTATAATGAATTTTTAAGGTTTGTAGCAATGAATGCATCAGTTTTTAATTTACAGAAGGCCAAAATAATAGAGGTTTCCCTTACAATCCCCCCTTGAGATTACTACAATAGCACTAAACCACCAACATACCAATTATAAACACTTAAGCCTAAGGAGATCACTTGGTATGAATGAAAAAAGATGCCATAAGCATTCAACAAAAAACATACAAATCTAAGCTATAATATAAAGAAATCAAAATGAACCAAGGATATAACCATACAAACTGGGAAAACTGGCAAAACTGGGAGCTCAGAGTGGAGGTCAAATAACAAGAGCCAAAAACCTTCCTCAAAAAGGTGGAAGGAGGATTAAGACACCTGCGCTAACTACTGTTTCATTATGGGTTACCGCAACGTTAGTATGGAAAAAAAAAAAATGTACAAAAACCTCCCTACCTTTTAGATGATGCACATAGAGATGGGTGACATTCAAAACAGTGATCACAATATGTTTTTATAAGGAAAAAAAAAAATCAGTAACGAATTAGGAATTAGTAGGAAAGACGTGATGCAAAGAACAGAATGTGCAAACAGAAAATCAAATCACAGAAAAAAGAAAAAAAAAAGTGCAAAATCTTACATAATCGCATCCTCTTCGACTCATGTACTTCTGTACAGTAGAGAGCCGCCAGCCATGGAGAGGTTACTAGCACATACGATGCATGGCGGCATGGAATCCATCATCGTAGCTTCTTCTGTCTTGTAATGCTGCCAGCAGAGAAATTTTATAATATGTGAATTTTTATCCATCACTAGCACAAGTTGAAATGTAATATCAATTTACTGGTACATTTTCTGAACTCCTAGCTCTCCCTACTCCAGCAATTAAATATCAGAACACAAAGTTTTGTGTCCTGTAGATTACTTAGATTTTATTTATTTTTTTTAATGCAGACAGCTACTCACTTTGGGCCTCAGTTTGCTAGACATTTGGAATGATGCTAATCCCAATGTCTTGGTTGGCTGCATGAAAAACCACAGATCTCCCAGGTGCACAGGCAAAGTTCCTTCTGATTCTGTAGCCTCATACCAAAGTTTCTCTGCTTAAACCCTCATTTTGCTATGCATAAAATCAATTCCACTCTCTAGTCCTTGGATCTCTTTTTCCTCTTCCTGCAGCCTTCCAACACCCACTGTTACTGTCGCAACATCTGCAAGAGGCAGAGGTTTCACAATTCAGAGCATCTCATGTGTTCGGCAAGATGTGGCACTAGATTATTGGCACAGCAGACACCTCAAATGCTTGATCCCAATTTGCCCAAAAGCTGTACTTTGTCTACAAGGATTTACATGACAAACATGTAAATTCCAATGGTTTGTTTTGGAGGACAATAAATGCATAACATGATAGGCCGAGTCACAAAACCAGATGGATCCTTGTCTGATTTTGGAAACTGCACAGCCATGGTATGCCACTCAGACAGGATCCATGGCCAGATTTCCTTACACACAGAGAAGGAGGGGAAGGACACAAAGCCTTACCATCTTGCGAGTCGACTCAATTTACCTTGTTCTCTGTCATGTGAAGGAGAAACGGCTCATTAAACCCTGACTGACTTACAGATTGAGCAAAAAAAATTGCTCAAATACTGCTGTTGGGTCATACAAAGAGCTTGTGATCTTTTGCATGGTTTCCCAAAAGTTTAGAGGTCAGGTTACTGACCCCAAGAATGTAAAATTAATTATTTTGTCTTGTAAACTAATGAACCATTTGGGTAAATGAGATCAAGCCTTTAAGGTCTCTGCTTTGTCAGTAGTCTAATGACATGTCTTACCCAACACATAAGGATGCAGTGAATCAGGATACGACTACCTTTAGCAGATGTGACAACAGCAGCAGTGGGTGAAAGAAGGCTGCAGGGAGAGAAAATGAGATCTGGAGACAAGATGGAGGAATCATTTCATGCGTAGCTCAACAAGTGTTAAAGCGGAGAGAAACATAAGGGCAAGGCTCAAAATCGGGAGAACCTTCGCCATCACACCTGAGTTTGCCGTTTCTCATGCAATCAACCAAGACATTAGGATTCAGCATTATACCAATACCTTCACAAGATGCCTAAATTATGGAATTAAATGGGTGTCAATTTCAAATTTTTAATTTGAAATAGATAAACAGTGGACTACAAACATGTTAGCTGAAATTGCTAGGGTGTGGTGAGGAGTTAGCTCTTTCCTATGAAAAAAACTCCACTCTGAGCAAGCCATAAAGAACATTTCAACCAGGTGCCAGCTTTGCAAATAATAGTAAAAAAAAACAAAACACATTTTTACAAGTTTACATGGTCAAGATTAACTACAAAGCTCAAAACAACCAAGTGAGAAAGAAAAAAAAAAAAAAATTCTTGAAAGCTACAGCTGATCACTCCTGCACCAACAGGGAACTCACAATAGTCTCAACATTATGTCAAAATCGGTCCGATTTTTGTAAGAACATGACTCCTGAAATTCAGCCCATAGAAGATATATTTCAAATTTGTCCGTAACGTAAAACAAAGTTCTCAAATTTCCTGTACGCTTCAGTTAAATAATCCGAGTTGTCTCTCTGCCAGGTTTGTTTCCTCCTAAAGAACTGAAACGCGCTCTAATCCTGCAACCTACCTAATGAGGACAATCCCATGTATGAAACTGTCCAAGATATCTCTGCATCCCTACAAGACGAGTAACGCATGGTGTTGCAGGGGAAGATAATCCTCCCCTGCTGGGAGGCCTCCCAAAATGACGCGCAAAATGGCTTTATGAACACAAAAAGTTCACGTCTTTAGCAGGACCTAAACTTGGCAAAGCGAGACAAGTCAGCCATTATTGAATTGCAGTTTAGCTGGCAATAGATTTTAAGTATTTCATAACATTATCCATGGACTGAATAACACCTAAAAGCTAATGTCAAGTCAAGTGAATTTTATTTATACAGCCAAACATCAAAAAACACAATTTGTCTCAAAGGGCTTTACAGCTCTTGTACAGCAAGTGACACCCTCTATCCTTAGACCCTCACATCGAATGAGGAAAAACTCCACAAAAAACCCTCATACAGGGAAAAAAATGGGAGAAACCTCAGGAAGAGCCACAGAGGAGGGATCCCTCTTCCAGGACGGACAGACGTGCAATAGGTGTCACATGTAGAAACAATGACTACAATTGCCTAAAAATCAGAGTTAAAGTTCAAAGTTATAACAAAAACAGTTATAAGCTGATCAAAGCAATTACCAGTTGAGGAATAAAGAATAACTCTAGCTCACTAATCAAATACATTATACTTTCATAGCACTATGAAACAAAACTTTTGATTAGCTACAGTAAATGTTACCATACATGAGTTAGATACTAAGTTTGTCAACAGGCCAAGTCACAACTATGAGTACAAGAGTTTTAAAACCAAATATACCAAAGATATTACAAAGGAAATAGTTAAATTAAACATTTGGTTCCATGGGAATAAATCGTCATTGAATCAGCTAGTAAATATATAAACAGAGGTACAAATACAGATAGATTGGGTTGATATTGAAAGAGCATACAAAAGTTAAATTTCTTGGGGTAATGATAGATGACAAACTTATTTTTGTCTCACATATTTCACATGTTCAGTAGAAACTACCACGTTGTTGCAGTACTAGTTAAAGCAAGACAGGTTTTGGATAAATCTTTCCATATTTTTTACTGCTCAATAGTTTCACCATATTTTCACTACTGTGCAGGAGGCATGGAGTGTAATAATTACAAATCACTCACATTAACTATCCTTGAAAAGAGAACAATACAAGTTATTCAGTGCTGTATATCTGGATCACACTAACTCACTATAGGGTCAAAATTACAAATAATGTTTAAGGCCAGAAACAAATTGCTACTGGGCAATATTCAGAAAATCTTCAGGGATCAAGAGGGTGGGTATAATTTAACAGGGAAATAAATTTGAAAATGAACTAATGTACCCATAATTCCCTGCAGAAATCACAAGCCTCAAGACTAAATCAACTTTAAACGGACGACAGGAGGACGGACGACAGGGGGGACGAACGGACAGAAGAAGGGGGGGGACAAACGGACGGACAGAAGACGGGGGGGGACGAACGGACGGACAGAAGACGGGGGGGACGGACGGACGGACACAATGACACATGCCAAGACTGCAATCATGGCATGTGTCGGTGTGTAAATAAAAAGGCCTTTGGCTTTCAGTGACACAAATTGAAAATCAATTTTACTTTACAAATTAGACACCAATTCAACACCCACAAAAAAAGCATGTTGCAAAGGCCTTTATACTTAGCTATAGGTAATTTTTTTTTTATATTCAATTAGTATAATTGACATGTGCATTTTGCCAATCTTCCAGCATAAATTTATGCACCTTGCTGGTCTAGTAAGTCAATTAAAAGGTTGTCGAGTTGGGACGGTCGAGTTGGGACGGGGTGGGACGGTCGAGTTGGGACGGGGTGGGACGGTCAAGTTGGGACGGGGTGGGACGGTCAAGTTGGGACGGTCAAGTTGGGACGGGGTGGGACGGTCAAGTTGGGACGGTCAAGTTGGGACGGGGTGGGACGGTCAAGTTGGGGTCACGCACACCTTAGTAGGAAAAAAAAAAAAAGATCAGAAATTATAGACTGGCACGGTGGCCAAGACCAAGCACAGTCATGACACAGTGGCCATAAAGAAGCAAGAGACAGATGAGGGAAAAGCTCAACAGATCAGGTAGAGTCATGGCACGGCGGCCAAGCAAGAAAAACTTCACTTACCTTTTGAAAATATTTTAAACGCAACGCAACTAAAACGCAATGTGTATATATATATTTTTTTTAGATGAACTTGGAGTGATGTTGGATGGTCCTCTTCATTGAAGAAGCTGCAAAAGAAATGGTTAGTACACTTACTGTGCATGGATGCTGAGGCATCCATGTTTGTAGATATACCAGGATGTAAAATGACTAAACGCGCAAGGTGAATAAAACAGGGATGTATGATAATACAAATGGGCCATGAAGGCTCGGCGGCTGTCATTGCCAATTTGTATTATGGGACATATGGTAATATGAAGGCAATGGCACGGCAGCCATACAAAGCCAGGCTCTATTTTTAGTTTAAATGTTCGGATGGACACGTGCTAATGGTTGATTAATGGCCATGTTGGAAAAGAGAAGGGGGGAAAGGCATGGCAGCCAAGGAGAACAGTTATTGACAGAAAGACAGAATCCTAAGCTATGCTACACAGTAGACAAGATGCAGCAACATCTGATGTTGTATTCCTAACATCTAGCATTAAAAAGCACAACATCCATTCAAACCTGACTAACTTCTGGTCCTCCAGTACAAATTTAGAGATAAGACATCACAATTTCAGCATTTTCAAATTTAATGAATGCAGCAATAGAAAGGAAGCGCAATCTACTTTGTACACAATCCCATCCCTCAAAACATTAGTTGATATTTAAAATTTAATGTAGAGTTATGCATACTTTTATTTTTTTAAAAAAAAGCTATATAAATTAAAGTTCTCTTAAGACACATTTGTTTTCATTAAAAGTGAGGAAAGGCACAGTGGTCATGGAAATAGGTGGCACAGGGGGCCACGCGAATAGGTGGCACAGGGGGCCACGCGAATAGGTGGCACAGGGGGCCACGCGAATAGGTGGCACAGGGGGCCACGCGAATAGGTGGCACAGGGGGCCACGCGAATAGGTGGCACAGGGGGCCACGCGAATAGGTGGCACAGGGGGCCACGCGAATAGGTGGCACAGGGGGCCACGCGAATAGGTGGCACAGGGGCCCTCAAAACATTAGTTGATATTTAAAATTTAATGTAGAGTTATGCATACTTTTATTTTTTTAAAAAAAAAGCTATATAAATTAAAGTTCTCTTAAGACACATTTGTTTTCATTAAAAGTGAGGAAAGGCACAGTGGTCATGGAAATAGGTGGCGCGGCGGCCACGCGAATAGGTGGCACAGGGGGCCACGCGAATAGGTGGCGCGGCGGCCACGCGAATAGGTGGCACAGGGGGCCACGCGAATAGGTGGCACAGGGGGCCACGCGAATAGGTGGCACAGGGGGCCACGCGAATAGGTGGCGCGGCAGCCACGCGAATAGGTGGCACAGGGGGCCACGCGAATAGGTGGCACGGCGGCCACGCGAATAGGTGGCACTTACCGTTTTGGTCCACCAGAAGTGGACAAGTGTGTTTGATGTTAACATGTGATAGTTGTGTTGATTTGGGTTTCTACTTGTACAGGCACAGATTTAATCTTCAGTAGTTAGCTGTGGGCAACTGGACTAGCAAGTCAGTTACCGACAACTAAGTACTGAAGACAACAATGACCTTGACATTCAAGAAAAACACCACACAAAGTTTTTAGATTGTTTATTCCCCTACTCTGCAAAACCTAACCACACCCAGAAAAGAAAAAAAAAAAATTCTCATAATTCTTCTGAGCAGACCTTCAACCATACTGAAATGTGGCACGGCGGCCAAGAGAATAGGTGGCACGGCAGCCAAGAGAATAAAGAATAGGCGGCACGGCGACCAGGAGAATAAAGAATAGGTGGCACAGCGACCAGGAGAATAAAGAATAGGTGGCACTTACCGTTTTGGTCCACCAGAAGTGGACAAGTGTGTTTGATGTTAACATGTGATAGTTGTGTTGATTTGGGTTTCTACTTTTACAGGCACAGATTTAATCTTCAGTAGTTAGCTGTGGGCAACTGGACTAGCAAGTCAGTTACCGACAACTAAGTACTGAAGACAACAATGACCTTGACATTCAAGAAAACCACCACACAAAGTTTTTAGATTGTTTATTCCCCTACTCTGCAAAACCTAACTACACACTAGGAGGCCAACACAGTAGCCCCCCCCAAAGAAGGAAAAAAGAAAAAAGGACTTACCCTTTGTAGATAAACCTAAAAAGGAAATGTTATGTTAGTGCATTACAAAGAAGCATTTTTAGAGCTTTACTGAAACCAGGAATCTTCACACCATTTACTTCAATGTGAATTGCTGAGCCAAATCCTATTCTCAGAGCATTGCAACTATTCAATCCTGACATCCCTCATGCACACAACACATTGATCAGCATTCTTCCAAAGAACCAAAAACCATGCCAGTCATGCACATCATTCTTCCAAATCACTTGCTCAGCATTTCCACAAAAAAGAAAGGAGGACCAGATTAACACCTTACATATTCAGGCTACCCAAAAAAAAGGGACAATGTCACTTTAACCAGCAACAAGTATAAAACAACCTGTAGCTAATGCTTCACATACCCTCATACAACCCTCAGCTATTTGACAGGTGGAAAGGAGAAGAGAGAGAGAGAGAACATGGCCATGTTGGACGTACGAACAATTTCAGCAAATTCAAACAGACAATGCAGAGAGATATATACAGGGCACAGCGGCCACGAAATAGAGCGAGTGGGGACACGGCGGCCACCAAGAAATAAACATGCATGACACCTACTGTTTGAAGATCTTCATGAAGATCAACCTGGGAAGAACACAAAAAACAAAACAACTTTCAGTCTCAAATCTTGACAATGTTCCAGCTCCTGCTATGACAGGTGTAAAATACAGTAACTAGGTCATGTGCTCTGGAACATGGTTGTATGAGGCACAGATATGGTTCAACCAGCCTGAAGTTATAAAGACTCACTTTCAGTAAAAAAAATAAATAAAAGGCTGCCAGCACAAATTATATGTATTGTTAAGACAGTAGAATTAGCCCATATAAAAGTTTTCCAAGTGCTGTTTTTAAACAGACCATAGAATAAACAGCTTTTTCCAAACATCCTAGTTTTATTTTGGATACTTATGTTATTTGACTTTAAACACAGAAATTAATTCCACAAGAACTACGGATAAAGTTATTTTACCTTTCCATTGTGCCATAGCACAAACCACTGTTGTGCAATGAAGTGCTTAACTTTGTAATGCTCAAAACTTTTAAAGTTAAAACAGAATATTATCTCCTTATTTAAAACAGTATTAAATCTTTACCAAGGGTTTGAGCTGTCCTCGGGAAAGGAGGATTTGTCAGACTTGCTGAAAACTATAATAATTTTGACCCTTGGAAATTGAATTTCTCTGTGCAAAGTCAAATAATGGAAGCATCCAAAATAAATCTAGAATTTTGAAAACCTTTTTTGCTCCGACAGCACTTAAATACTTTTAAAAACAATTATATTTTCATCGGGGGCTAAGTCAACTGTCCACTGCTTTATAGTTGTGTTGTAGTTGTGCAGCAGCCATTTTCAGAGTTTGTAAACCGTCACCCTCCCATTCGAAAGTCCATAAAGCAAACTAGTGATTTTTATGTCACAGCACCCACTGCTGTCTCCACTCCGGTTACTTATGCTTTACTAGTATGAAGTCACTAGTTTAAAATATACAGCAAAACATACCAAATGAGGCAGAAAGTATGACCAGCTGCTCCTGTGTTCCAGTGAAATAAAAATGATTTGCAATAACAGTTTGGTAGAGGAGAGTAAGAAGTTCAAGTGGATTCAGTTTTCTGGCATAAAAGGCCACCCAACAGTGAAATAAAGAAATGTACATAGAATCACATTGTAGAATCAAGGTGATTAAAATTTTAGAAAAGCCTTTTGTTAAGTTCAAGGTTAAAAATGTCAGTACCTCATACAACCACACTTGTTTTACACACAAAAGACCTCATTTATACCTTTTTTGTAAAGCTCCTTGGGTCTTTTGTGAAACTGGACGAGTCCGACCAGGTCTCCGTGAGCAGGAAGCAGTTTGTCCTTAAATTTAAAGAAAAAAAAAACAGAAAAAAAAAAAAAAAAAAAAACAGGTCAAGACTGTAACCCTGAATTTGCCTTTAAAACATTTGACACATTAAAAACAAAAAAAAAAAACAAAAAAAAACACTCCATAACATTGATAGCACAGTAGCCATTTAAATTTAAGTCTTATTTCTTCTGACTATTTAGCATTATATGTGAATATTTCCAAATCAAATTAAAATAAGTAGTTGCAGCCCTAGTTAGAGTAATGATTTACCTGCTGTCATCTGATAAAGCAGTTGCCAATTCAGCACCAGTGAGCCACAATTGACCAAACATTGAGAAATAATTCAGCCACTGTTGGCTTAAATATTTCTTCATGTTGGTACAAATTATGGACAACGATGAACCAAGGGTAATATTGGGCTAATAATTACATTTACATCATTAAGCCATAATTAAGCCAGCAGTGAGATAATTCAAATTACATTGAGAAAATTAGCAAATAAACATTAAGGCAATATTGAGCTGACAATGAAGTGCAGCTTGAGCTAAAGCTGGCATTTATCAAATAAGCAGACAATAAGCTTAACTTGAGCTGACAATGTGGCTAGTATTGAGCTAAAGCTAATATCGAGCAAAGAAGCAAGCTAACATTAAGCCGATATAGTGCCCACCATGAAGCACAGCTTGAGCTGAAGGTTGAGCAAAAAAACAAATATTAAGGCAGAATTGAGCTGACTGAGCTGAGGCAAAGTGTGACCAACACTGATCTGAGGGTAATTTAGATTAAGTTAACATTAAGCCAAGTTGAGCTGACAATGAGGCACAGCATGGCAAACATTGAGCTAAAAACATTAAGGCAGAAATGAGATGACACTGAATCACAACTTGGCTAACACCAAGCTAAAGCTAATGTTGAGCAAAGAAGCAAGCCAACAATGTGTTTACAACAAAGTACAGCTTGAGTCAAAGCTGAAATTGAACTAAGCAAAAGTGAGCTAATAAAGAGACAAAATGGCCAACAGAGAGCCAAGGCAAATTTTGAACAAATAATTAAGCTAACATTAAGCCACACTGAGCTGACATGAGGCACATCATGGCAAACATTGGGCTAAAGCAAACAGTGAGCTAATGTTAATTTTGCGGAAATAAGCAATAATTAAGGCAGAATTGAGGTGACAATGAAGCACAGCATGGCTTACTTTGAGCTAAAGCTAATCTTGAGCAAAGAAGCAAGCCAACATTAATCCAATATTGTACTTACAAAGCTAACATTGAACTAAGCAAACATTAAGGCAAAATTGAGCTGACAAAGAGAGTGGCCAACAGTGAGTAAAGGCTAATTTCAAACAAATAATTAAGCTTACATTAAGCCACACTGAGCTGACATGGGGCACATCATGGCAAACATTGGGCTAAAGCAAACAGTGAGCTCATGTTAATTTTGTGGAAATAAGCAATAATTAAGGCAGAATAATTGAGGTGAGAGCGTGAGCCAAAGCTAGAATTGAACAATGAAACAAACATTAAGCCAAGTTTAGCTGACACTGAGGCACAGCATGGCAAACATTGGGCTAAAGCAAACATTAAGGCAGAAATGAGCTGATAAAGAGATAGAGTGGCTAACAGTGAGCTAAGGTTAATTTTGAGCAAATAACTAAGCAAACATAGGATTGAGCTAAGGCTAAAAGTAAACAACTAATGAAGCCAACAGAGTTATCACTAAGCTTAATTATCAAGTTACTCACCATTCTGCAGGAATTATCAATCTGGACCAGGTCGAAAACGCCATCTTGAATCGCCTTGCCGCTGCCGCGTCTTTATACGCGAGATGCTGCACGTGATCAACTCTTTGGGTCTGACGTCACGCCGCAGCTTTTTTTCTTCTTTCTTCAGGACCATTTTCGGTAGCTAACGTCGGTTGTTCGCATCGTATTTTCGTTTTGCGGCTTCTATTTGAAGTGACGACATACGCTGGAAGAAGAAGAAAATGAGGAGGAGGAAGCTGCGAATATAATCTTTGTCATCAGCGGTTTGAAAACACCTGCGTGAAGATGATCAGGTGTGTTTTATGTCACCATTCACTTGATCGTTTTCCTCTTATATGCTATATCCACGTATTTATTCATGTTTATGCCTGTATTAGAAAAAAGAATACATCAAAAATGCCATTATAACTTCATTACTTTGCCATCTTCAGCAATATACAGATGTTTTTATTTTGATTATTATTAATATCCAATTTTTTCCCCCTAACTTTAGCTGTGACAATATATTTGATTTTCTTTGCATGCGTTTAAAAGTTAAAGCTTTGAAATAACTCATTTGTAGGTTTTTAAAGATTTCATCAGTGCACAATTCACTATTATAATTTATTAATGAATGCTCAGATTTAATATAAATAGGCTCTTTAATGTGACCACAGTGGACATAATGTGCAATTTAAAGGAATTTTTAAAAACAAGTACGTTTTTTTAAATCAAGAAATAAATAAGAAACAAAGAAAAAACGTTTCATTTGTTGTCCCATCAAGCTCAGCAAAAACGGATTAAGAACTGCTGGAAAATCAATTTTATATGACTTAACATAATTAATTTTGTTAATATTAGAAAAAAGAATCTGAAATAGTAACACTTTTGAAATGATGAAAATTGATGTAAATTATTTTAATATTTTACTGGAAAAATCTGGAAAAACATAACAAAAAAAAAACAAACATAAAAAAAACATAAACATAAATATCTAAAATCCATTTAACAAGATTAAAAGTTTGTGGACAGTTTTCCTTATACTGCACAGATTGGTCATTTTTGAGTGTCAGCCAGGTGATCATAGTGAGCCCCCTGTTGGTGCCTTGGAGACATGACATGACATTATGTCAATCTCAACCAAACCCTTCGTTGTGTAGATTAAACAAGGCACTAGAACCTTGTCAAATCAATCCCATAAAATATTTACAGCAGCTATTTTAAAAAATGAAAATTTATCAGTTAAATGCTACGTTCTACTTGCATCAAAAGTCGAAACTAGGAGTGATGTCACCGCGTTCCAGCTGAGAAGAAAAACATGGAGGCAAACGTAACTACGCTGCTAGCTATTGCTAGCAGCGTAGTTACATGTCTACATTTAAAAATGAAACAGTACTTTGTGTACAACGGTTTCATGTGAAATATAAATGACAGAAGTGCCATTAATGGTAAAAGTAGCAGTGTTTGTGTGTTGGGGTTGGTGAGGTTGCTCTGAGTGTCAGAGTTCAGACTACAACTGGAACGCACCAAAAATCTGGGTGTTATTGATAATATTAATAAAACATTAACCCTCAAACTAAACTAAATGAAACTCAGCCATCGTTTATTTGATTACACCTGTAATTTTCCTACAGCATCTTTCAAAATGGCTACTTTGCAAATGGCCTGTTTCGAAAGCTAAAAGGGATCCAACAGTTCCGTGTTGGAACAACCAACAAGCAGAAAAAAAAGAAGAATATAAAATTGGCAGTTGAGCAGGACTCCAAATTGTTGTGTTATGTTGACGTGTTTCAGGAATTGAGAAATTACAAACCTGAGCTTGGAAGTGAACTTGGAAAGTGGTGTTTAACAAAATACCAGACTATGGGGCGAATTTATTGTTATCCACCTATAGTATGAAAATAAATGTTAATATCTACATACCGTGTGCTGAGAAAGCGACAAAACCCCCCCCCCAAAAAACTGTCACATTGTTCCTGAATGCACCAACGAATGTCTACTCCTGAGTGCTATACTTGTTGTTAGTCTTCATTGAGCAGGGACATGTTGATGAGAAACCCAAGTCATTTTTTGGCTGTATTTATTTTTAATTAAGTTTTTGTTGGTCTTCGCAGCAGATTATGACAAACCAGTGTGTTCTGGGAATGTGTAACAGTCTCCTCTTGGACTCGGCACTGTTGTCTGTTTGCACACCTTCAGGTATGTATGGGTTATTTAAAAAAAAACAACAACTGGAGTTTAGTCTTTATTAATATCAAAATCAGAACATGGAATAAATCATTTTTTACTAACCATGAAAACAATACTGGCAAATCTGTAGAGCATTCAAAAAATTATATGCGGTTGCGCTGCACAAAGATTTATGCATTTTTGGCTTCATACCGTAGCACTATGGATGGAAAAACCAAGCAGCACCTACAAAGAGATTCAGGAGTGGATTCTAGTGCTAAAACTAAATATTGATGTAGTAGGACTTCACAAATGTAGCTTTTTTTTTTGTCATCATCACAATTTTACCCTCTCACAAACATGATTGTTTAATATTGAAAATGCATGCCCTTCTAACAGCAATCAAGCACTCCCTGATCAGCTGCCTGTCTACGTGCCTGTGCTAATCTGGCCATGTCTGCATCTCACAGCTTGGATGGTCTGGTGAAGAAAAAGGCGAAGAAGCAGATTAGGAAAACATTGTTTTTACCAGCATAGTTTTATTATCCTCTTCTGTCACACTATAATAAAATTTCATCATACTCTCAGAATCACATCTAAAAAAGGACACAAACCTCTTGTGCAGTAGTCACCTATCAGCAGTAATATTGAGACAGTGAATAAGACAGTCACTTGTGGATGTGTAGAGGTGAGTTTTCTAATGTACTTACATGTGGTAATTCACACTTAGTTAAATTGTGAAGAGCACCAACCTTACAAAACAGAAGGGTGGCATAGACTGCCAAGCACTGCAACAACTTTTCAGCTGACTGCTAATGAAATAAACAAACAAGCTCTCTTTGCATCCTTAAAATGGTGAAATGCCAATTTCATTAACCTAACTGTAGGTTCTTGTTGACCTACACCTGTTTGATAATTTGATGCCCAAGCATTAATCTGTCTGACATGCCTTTTTTGTTCATTCAGATGTGGTGGCACAAAAGACATTTTCTATTTTGCTCCCGCGATAAGCGGCAGAAGATGGATGGATGGATGGATGGATGGAATGAAATACATTCTGCACTTGTCCTTGCTGGCTATGTGGCTTTAGGTGGCAAAAGGCATAAAAATCACATTTCAGTCAGCCCACTCACATGGAACAAACGGCGATGTGACCGCAAAGTCAGGGCAGAGTTGCAGTTCAGATTAGATAGTCCTACAGACTACTTGAATTCATGCAACATTTAGGGTGAAACTACTTTATTCCACTGGTGTACACCTGCTACAGTTTTATTAGTTTAGCTACACGACAACAGCTTTATAAAAGACATCAGTGATCCAGAACATCTTCATTTGCACATTCCCTGTGTGTGTGTGCGTGCTGATGAGCCAGCAAAGGCATTTTTGGACAACCTTTCAGAGAGATGAGGCACTATTCTTTAGCAATAAAGGGTTCCTTGTAGTAAAGTCTGGCAGCAGGTAGAAATAGGAAAAACCTGACAATGCAGTTTTTACGGCGTCTGGTACTAAAACTGTCAGTAAGCATATAATCAGTCGCTGTTAGGATTTTGTGAGAGGACTTTCACCTATAAACCTTCTTTAAATGTCTTTAAAAGCAACAGCAACAATAACTGCTCATGTACCAAAGGTATATAAATCATAACATGTCTGAACTACCGACAAAATGAGCTCAGCCTCTAAAACACCTTTATCGTTACCACTAAAAACACTCCACAAAGCCGAGCTGCCAACATGAGCAGGAGGTAGTACTCTGCAAACGACATACTATGACTTTACTGTCGTGTACTAGAACTGTGTATCCGTAGGACAGCTTTTTTTCATACCACAGTGAAGTGATGCAGGAGGACCGAAGGCAGAGAATGTGGACTTGAAACTCTACAAAACTCCATGTTCTGGGTGGAACAGCAGCAAGGATCTCCATAGTGCCAATGTAGCAGGTCTTTTCAGGTAAGCGTCTGGTGTGGTAAAGTGAGCAGAAGATTGAGGACAGATTTGCTGCCCTGCTGTTCATTTGACATGTTTTGATAAATGCTTTAGTTTTCTTTACAGCTTCACCTTCACCTTATGTTGAGTTTGCCATTTTCAGTATTGCTTCAACATTTAGACATTAACAATGAAACCATCAGTATATTGTTGCTGGCATTATAGAATAAGGACACAATTAACCAACATAAACGGGTATAAAAATGTAGATCTTGTGTGATTTTTCTTTTGCTTGTCTTTCACCTTATGAGAAATTATTTACAGCCCACATGATCACGAAGTTTACGTTGCTCCTTGCCTTTCCAGGGTCTCTCCCCATCAATCACAAGTGCTGTAAGTGCAACGTTCTGATACAATGATAATGAGCGTGGGATCCCTTCTGTCACCTCTCTGTCCATCTCTCCACTGGCAGTATCTTAATCAGGAAGGCACCTGTGGAGGCGTAATGTGGACATAAATCTTTTTCTGAACGCTGCTCACTGTTTGATAGGGGACGTCCCCTTTCCCTTCAATCAAACAAAGTTGACTCAGATGAGGGACGCACTAAATATAGCACGTTCAAGACATGCAGGCACCAGCATGGTCCTCCTCCAGCAGCTGATGTTTATGTTAATGTGAATACATACAGTATGAGGGCACATATTTACATTGACATTTTTGCATGTCATCTGTCTGGTCAGACAAGTCAGTTAAAGTTAATATATGGAAATTACACAACTGTTCCTTTCCAGTTTTTGCTCATACAGACACGTTCACTTACGGTCAGAGTGGGAGTTTGCACAGGCAAACACTGAATCTTTTTTTTTTTGCCTTTATCTCATTTATATTTGCAGTTCAACCAATATATCCTGCAATGTGTGGTGTGCTACTAACCTTGATTCTGACAGACTAAAGAGAAGTAAGGATAGTTTTCAACACATTTGGGCACAGATGTTAAATACAGCCCCACGTGCAGCTATTTCCTATTTTGTGTGCTGAAATTAGCAATAAATAAAATGATATCAAACTCTATGGAGTTTGTATGCCCATTTATCTAATAAATCTTTTTCTTCTTCCTCTTTTTCATCACCTGTCTATAATTTGTCACCCTATACCTGCATCTCCCTGCGTCCCTGAGGATGTGATTAGAAGCAGCTGCCATCCTCATGGGAAATCACTTGCAGTCACTGCTGCCGGTGAGTCTGTAGTTACAGATTTGGCCCATGACTTAGAAGCAGCTAAATTACTCCACAGATCTGACCAGACCTGAGGAAAAAGGCAAGATGAAGGAGTGAAGAAAGATGGACGAGTTAAGGAGAAGGAGCAGGAGGATTCATGGAAAGAGGCTTCCATTCGAGACAGATGAAGTACCCACGGAATGGGGAAGTGTAAATGCAAAAGGAGTAAAGGCAAAGGGATAACCAAAGAACAGGCAGAGAAAGAGAAAGATAATAAGATGCTGAGAGCTGGAGAGGGAAAGAAATGGAAAAATTAACATAAACAAATCTGTCAGCAAGAAGAAAAGGCCAGAGGGAAGTCGATCATCAAGTAGAAACCACTCACAGCTTTTCACTATCAAACAGTAATAATAATAAACAACACAACAATAATAATATTCAACCCCAGGATTTAAACATGCAGGCAGGTGGTATATGTATTTTTGGATTACCCGTCATACTTTTTAGGGCTGTCACAGTCATAAAAGGTTGTTGACACAGCCAAAAAAGAAAAAAAATTGTGAATAATTAATTACCTTTTGTTGATTGCATGCCATTAACATTATTTTATGAGCCTAATCAAAATATCATATAATACACATAATCTACACCTTAGGAAGACAAAAAGAAGATGTACTGGCCTAATATACAGCCTGAGTAACATTTGAATTTGCTGTGATTTACATCATGAATCACTGGGTCTGTATGTTTTTAGATTAATGGTATTATTATTTTTGACAGCCACTTTTTTGCAACAAAATTCCTAAAAACATTTATTAGTTATTTGGCTGAAAGCCAAGCAACTCCACAGCAGTGATGCAGTTGTTATTGACTTATGAATTTCCTTTGCTAAATAATTCTGTATTAATTGTTAGCCATCATGAATATGTACAAGGATTCATTTAGTGGAGTCATATGTGTTCCACCATAGCTAAAATGCCACAAAAGTTTGCATATTCTTTTAAGTAACTCTCAGCCTGTACATGAGTTTCTACAGCACATGTATGAGCTTTGTTCATAGGTCATGTTTCAGGCTCAAACAACATATTGTCAAAATAAATTACTGCTTTTCTTGCCTTCTGACTGAGACCCAGGATAATAATTATTTTTAGACAACCGGTAGTTTAAAGGTTTCCTGTGCCATTGGCAATGGATGCACAGACTGTATGTTGAAATTATACTGGAGGTATTTCAGTCAATAAACATGTGGTCGCTCTCTTTTATTATTCATGTGGCGAGGAATGGTGGAGAGATGGGTCTCAACTCAATTTTACATTCATATGTTCCTATCTCCAAAAGCCATTTACAATGCACAAGAGTGACAAATCCCCAGGCAGATTTGACTGTCTGGATATGTAAAATAAAAGAAAAATGGTCATGGACACTCTGGTCTGCAGCTTCAGCTGAGACACAGTAAGTGGAATAAAGGTTCACTCTGCAGTCACCAGATTATTATTGTGTCATATATTACCACCCAGACAAAAATAGGTTTGAAAGCACATCATACAACAAATATTAATAGTAAAAAACATTTTTTCCCAAATACTACACACATTGAAATACATCATTTCAACTCAGTTTTTTTCCATTACAAAAAGACATTTCATAGATTTTCTTAAATCACAATAATAAAGGCACTGAAGAAGGAATCTATCAACTTCAAAAGGCCATTAAGGGATTTCTGTTATTAGCTGTTAGCCATTGAAGACCTTTGAATTAGGTTTACTGGCAAAAATGTACAAACTAGCAGCTGTTTGCAATAAACAAATCAAACAAGAACAAATTAAGTAATATTACATATGTTCTTTTCCAATTCAACACAAAATGCCACTTTTATTGACCACTGCTGTCTCAAAATTATTTAGCATCTTTAGTGCTTAGTAAAGCACCCTTTGCTGTTATGATGCTGCAAACATGATGCATAGCTTCTGGCAGTGTTCATGAGGAATCTTAGCCCATTCCTCAAATATCACCAGAGATTTTCAAAGGGGTTCAAGTCTGGCGACTGGGATGGCCACTATAGTATCTTCCAGGATACCAAGCCGTGGTGGACTATGAGGTACGCCTGGGATCATTGACCTGTTGAAAGGTTCAATGATGCCCAAGCTTCAGCTTCTTCACAGATGGCATGATCTTTTCTTCCAGGATATGCTGATGATTGAATCCATCCTTCCCTCCACACGCTGCAGGTTTCCAGTTCCAGAGGAAGTAAAGCAGCCCTAGAGCATCACTGAGCCACTGCCATGCTTCACTGTAGGCAGGGTGTTGTTTTCTGCATATGCTTAATTCTTCCTCCTCCAGACATACCACTGACCCATAGGCCCTGAAAGTTCCACTTTTGTTTAATTGCTCCACAGAACAGAATCCCAAAACCTCTTTGGCTTATTTGTATAGCTTTGAGCAAATTGGAGCCAACTTTTCTTGTGCTTCACAAAAAGAAAAGCAAAACATGAAATTTCTCAAAAATCATCCGACTGACTTGACTGTGACATTCACACAAAATATGAACTTGTTATTTTCCAAAAAAATAGACCCAGAATGTCTGTAACTCCAGAAGTTTTCCATTTTGAATCGTAACTTAAACCTTGCGGTGTATATTGCACACAGCACTGCTCTCTGAAATTTGGAAAATAAAAATAGCTGCTGGGTTTCTTTGACAGCAAAGCTGTGCACACTACACTAATATCTTTTCTTATGACTATTTATCTCAACACCCAGTGGGATTCACAATTTACCCTGACAAATCATTCCTTTTCTGTCAAACAAACCTGTGCTCTGTGATTTCACACTTCCCAATAACTGTTATGCTTATTAAATGGCTAAACTGCTCCCTCAGGTAAAATTATGATTTATTGCTTTGCGTTGTTACATCGCAGTTTTGTGCTTCCTCAGCTCCTCACTTTCAAAACTGCTGCTGACCTGTGAAGTTCACAGGCACAAACTGTGAGAGAAACATCAGTGCATTCACACTTGTTTCACTTCTTGTATCACCTGTGACAAAGAGTAATGACTGTCAAATGATGCTTCAGGAGGGACATTAGGCTGTAAGTGAAACATGTGCTGCTGCATGCCAGATGGCAGATCACAGACACGTACAGTACACATAGTCACACACATGATATGAATGAGATTTGTGCAGCATTTTCATTGATTTTACGGAAAAAAAATGTGTTGGTTAAATTGAACTTTGATTGTCTCAAGTGATTGCGATGTGTTCAGTGCTGACTTAGCACAAGAAATTAAGGTCTCTGATTGTCACTTTACTGATGGAAATATTAAGGACATCCACTGATCATGTTACTCTGGTTTTAACCTTTCTGAGTCAGCTGCCTGTAAATTATTCATTTGACCACACACATGCATGTATATGTTCTGAAAGTAACAAATGTCTCTCTCCACTCTTTTCAATTCTATCTGAGCATTTCCCAACAGTTCAATGATTTTGAGACAGCGGTTCCCAAACTGGGGGCCACAAGTCACGCAGATGTTTCAACTAAATATGTAACTGGTCAAGGTTAGATAAAAGCGCACACTAATAGGCTCTTATATTCAGTATGTCCTGGTGCGACAGAAAATGTTTGGGAGTTACTGCATTAGGATAACAAATCTTTTTTAATTTCAATTTTTTTTGTTGTAATAATAGAACTTATTCTGCTATATGGTGGAAAAAGCAAAGTGTATGTAACCACTATATACTTTACCTTATACGGTATATCCACTTCTGCCAGCAATATGTTTTATTGTGGTAGATCTAATACAGTTATTCTCAAACTCTTATACCAAACACTACCTGAGAAAATATTGAGCTCTCGAAGTAAAACTATTATCATCAACTTTAAAATACAGTGGTGCAAATAGAGTGAGCAAAGTCAGCTACGGACTTTTCCTTGGATCTAATACTTTATATTTTTGTCATCTCAAATCCTTTGGTGTTATTGGATCAAGTGAATCCTCACACCTGATTAAATTAAAGCAGAGGAATTTGAGACATTTGAGAGTCTAAACAAGAATAATTGGTTACCCTGTTACCCTTTACTGTTACCCTTTACTGTACTACAATAATTTAGCAGGGATCATTATCCTGGTTTCTGTCACTCACTGCTGTGCACTCACAGTGTTATTCTTATTCACAAACTGATGTCAAGCAGTGAGTTAATGACCTTGGCCTTAGACTGTACATGATCCCAACCCCTGTGTTTTCATGGAGATTTTTGCAATTTCACATGGTCCATTTAGTAACAACATTTAAGCCTGATTTATTGATTTGATTAAATGATTAACTGTATTTAAATGTGTCATTCAAGTATTTAAGCAATTACAAAATCATTTCACAGTAATGCCAGGACATATATGGTTAATTCTACACTTTGACAAATAATTACATTGTAAAAATGGAGGAGGATGTTTTTACTTTTTGTCTCTCTCATTTTTTGGCAGTTTTCCATTTGCTATCAATTGCACTACAGTGATCCCACACTGCAGCATTTAGGGCTCTTCCTGTTACAGATTGATGACTCTGACTGGCTGTTTTTTTCTGTTTCTACTGTGCTATTGATAGAATGTTAGATATACTGTATCTGCCGTAGTCTTTTTTTTAAATTACCTTCCAAAGTGGCGTGTCTCAGTCCCTTGTGATTTTAGTACCAAAGTGTTGCTGATTGAAGAGAATGGTTCAACTCTGACAAATCTTAAAAATATTTTAATTATCATTGGACTGACTGATAACATAATGTACTGGTTCCTGGGGAAATTAATATAAATGGGTCACCTAAAAGAACAGATGTCTAGAACTAAAAGAAAATACATTTCTGCAACTTTGCTGAATGTGTGAAAAGCAGCAGTGGATTTCCACTAGACTTGTAAGTAAAACAGAAGGAAAGAAAATCACTGGCTTACTAAATGAAACCCGTCCAAAAGCCCTGAATTACTTTGAAGTACTTTTAATTCAGAGATATTTCAACCTCAGCCTCCTTCATGGAGAGAGGCACAAAACACTGAATGCAAATCAATATATCACTCCACACTGTTAATCAGCACATTTTATTCCATCACTGGGTGGACATGGGCATCATTATGTGGCAACTCATCCTTGTCCCTTTATTGATCTGGCAAGTTAATCTACTATGTCTATTGGTAAACTGATTTATTTGGGAATATTTATCCCTAAAGCCAATCTGTCTTGTTTGTGTCCTTTCATATGTAGATATAATGAAAGAATACCCATCAGCGTGGCTGTTTCATAATATGAGGAGGTTTTTGTACATCCTTTGTTATCAATCTTTCCCTGAGGTCTCATTAGGTACAAAGAGATTCACCTGGTGATCCCCTGTTTCTTCCAGCCAGGGTCATCTAAAATCAAAAGAGCTCTTCAATTTTTCAAATAGAAACTGACAGCAGTATTCTTTGCCAAGAGTGATTCAACCTGGGTTTGGTCGTGAATCCAGTGAACTTACAACTTACAACTCAGGAAAAAAAGAGCTGTAACTTATTCAAATGTGAGAAAAATGCCTCTTCACTGGTTAGGGAAATTAAATTAAGCCCTTAAATAAAATTCAATTTAACTTGTCATGTTCCCACACTGGTTTTCTTTCAAAGAACCAATGTTTCATTTGATTTTAAATCTAGAAAATTATTCCTCAGGGCTTTCACAGGGGTCATTTCATTGACCTTTGCTTTTTGATGTGTTAATGCTTCCAGTTGACAGGATTGTATAAGGAGATTGTTACTAGTCCTTCAACAATATGCTAAACAGCACCAATGATTACTGTATGATTTTTGAAAAAGCTGATCAAAGACAAGGCATGGTTTTGGACTCTGATCTAAACTTTTAATAAAAACACATCAGTTACTTACCACGACAATTTTACCTAATGTGTTGAACTCATCCAACACTTCTGTGTTTGTCAGTTTGACAGACTGTCTACTCTTCTGTGTTGAGGTATCTTACCACAATGTTATGCTTATACACAAATGTGAATGGAGACCCTAATTGCACACATTAGTTTAATTCTGCAATAGCAAGTAAACAAGCAAGACCAACAGCAAACGTAATAAGTTTGAGACAAGGCATAACCATGGAGTCTGGTGTATGGAGCACTGCATTAAAGGCATCGGCACATAAATAGTAGCAAATAAATACTACAAATCCTTGAGAACCAAGTTCCTGTAGTTCCTGTACTAGTCAGATGAAAATGACTCTTTCACTACTCTCATGTTCACACGAGTTGCTCTGAAATACTCCTGCCCACCATCAGCAACTGCTGTCAATGAGTCGTGACAACAAGGCAAATTGTATGATTAACTGATTTACTCTGCTCTGTTGCCTTTTATCACTTCTATGAAATATCTATATCAATACTGTAAGATAAATAAGAAGCAGCAGCTTCTCATTTTATCTGGTGCTCGGACTGACTGCCATCAGTTAAAGTAAATAGGATGGTGGTGGTTTATCATAGCTGTACATTATTAACTTGACAACCAGCCTGAATTAAACCTCTGTTTATTGTTTATCTGTTATTGTTTGTTTGCTCTCTGCATGCTGCATATTGGTACATTCCAAAGAACATTTACATTGTAAAAGAACAACTGCCACTCTTCAATGCCCACCATGTTTAAACTATGTGTTTCTGTAGTTTGAAAAAAATCAGAGTGAGGCATCACAGATGAGGTTGCAGCCTCCAAAAGATATTTTATAACGTAAAGTTTTTTGATGTATATGGGTTTATTGGCAGAAATGAATCTACTGTCCATTTGTATGTTTTTTTTTATAAGTGAATAATCACTTCAAAAAGTTGTTTTGTAGCCTTATAATCCTTATAAGCCTATATTGTGTACTATAAGCAAGGGCCTTTCTTTACTGTGGCTGCCATTTTGAGTTTCAGTGTTTCTACAGAGGCCCAAACAGTTAAGATTATAGTTAGACATGAAGTTTCCAGTCGCTCATAACCTTTTATCAAACAATGTTTCCATATAACAATACTTTCATAAACAGCAATAAATGCATTGCTCTACTGTCAAAAAAAACTCCAGAGTCTTGTTTTAAGTACATATTATCTTTGTCTTTTTCTAAGCAGTTTGGAAAAAAGCAAGTTGGAATAAGGGACAGACATGCAGTTGATTTGTCATCTGTCAGTCTGTCTCAAGATGCCCTGCATCATGAGCTGCCTCTCATTGGTTCCTCACATTGGTTGTGCTAGACAGCTAATCTTCACCAGCTCTCCGCTCCATCATCCAAGATATATTCTCCTCATCTGTCTAATGTCATGACAGGATGTTTGTCAAGCATTTAAAGCATGTGCCTCGAGTGACAAACATGTTCAGATAAGCTGAGAACTGTGGAGGATAAATCCACATGATCCATAGCACCACACCTCATCTGAGCTTTCCTTAACACCACGAGTGTATCAAGTTGCAGAGCAGCAGAGGCCACTTCTCCAAGGTCAGTGTCAGAGGAGAGGGCAGTAATGATGGAGGAGGAGAAGGACGGATGAGGGTGAGGATAGAGGGAGTAAGAGGGCAAATGGCAATGTGAATGGGGTATACAGCACAGTGTCACTGAAGAAAATCTTGTCTACCAAAACATCCACTGTTGAGTAAACACCACTGTCTTTTTGGCCTTTTCTTCACTTCCCTTCACACATTCCCATAGGTATCATTTTTTGTTTACTGACCATTTTCTCTCCTTGACACTTGAAGATGTCATTATGTTTCCTGTCTCTGAAATGAGTGTTTTGGCACTTGCATGCAAAGACCTAGTTTGTGGATTATTCAAATGCAGGGCAGTGATCCCTGGTGACACATTTGCCTTGAGTTGTGCACACTTTGGGGCCAGCATGTTAACACAAACAAAATCACAAAGGCCTCACAATCTCTCTGCAGTGGAAAACAAACAAATCAAAAGCACTGATTTTTCGCCTGATAGTGAAACTGTGGCATCTGGGGAAGAGGAAATACAAGGATCTGTAGAAAAATATCGTACATAAGAGACCAAACTGAAGAGTCTATATCCATAACACTTTATACAGATTAAAGTAAAGTAATTCTTTATCACCAATCCTGTCAATCAAGCAACAAATTCAAGTTATCAATGCTTATTTAAGTTATGGTAGCAGTAGAATCATATTTGCAAGCTTTGCCTCTGATTCAGGCCTAGTCCACAGTGGGTATTTTTAAAGTGAAGTTTCCCCTCCTCTGGTTGAAAAAATGATTCTATCCACACATGCCAAATATTCAAAAACAGCTCTGTCCACATGAAAACATAGTAAGTGGTGTCAAAAGCATGCCAAGTAAACAGTTGGCAATATAACTGTAAATGTAAAAACCCCTGTGGGCCAAATTGACAAAAAACAAGCAAAGCAAAAACAAAACAAAACAAAACAGCAGTGCATTTATTGTATGTGAAAGCATGTTCAAAATCAAGTTGACAATGCAAACACTGGCTGCATTGTACAGCAGTCATTTTATTTATTGCTGTTCAGGAGATATTTGTACCCAGATGGGACTTATATGTGCATGTGGAGTTAAACCATGTGACTCACTGTGATAAACAAATTGCATATTGACAGAGACTGCACTGAAGATGATGTTGTGGTGATGGAGTCCATGACTTGGACTTGATTGCGACTCAAATTCTGATTTCCAGAACTTACGATTTGACGTGGGCTCGAGCACTGACGATTTAGACTAAAGGCTCTGACTTTACATTGACTGCACTGAGACTCAGACCTTTTAATTAATCAAAAGCTTTTCTTCGTTAGATTTTTTTTGCATAAGACATTGATATTGAGTTTTTGATATTTACCATAACCTTACTTACATCTTGGGTGGATATATGTGTGTTCCGCAGCGGTATGCTGTGAGTGTTCCTGTGATGGGTGTGCAGAAATGTGTTTGAAATGATGATGTGTCAATTTTGTTAATATATTTGTATGTCATCTGCATGTATTTATATGCGCCAGAGTGGACACTGAAACCTATCTTGGAAATCAAATGACTCAACTTGGACTGAACTTAGATTTTAAATGCAGTCCTGGATGCAACAAAACAACCACCACTTAATAATCATGCTCATTGTTACTAAATATTATAACCGAATGCAAACGTAAATCGACAGCAAATCAAAGCAATGCCATAATAACCATAAAACAGCTTTTCTCCAAATTACACATAAACACAAAAGTATTTCTGTGATGAACCTCTAACATCATTTACACTTAATCTTCCAGAGCTTCTCCTCAGTGTGCAGCAATTATGTTGACCTAAAAAAACAGCTAAATACCAACTGCCCAGTTCCATGATGATGGCAAAGTGGGACGATGTCCATAATAGAACCTCTGTATCTTCATTCAACCCAATTATGACTGTATCTTGGGAAGATGGTGTCAAGATTTAATGTCACTGTACAGTTCTTATGGATAATTAACTTGCTCCTCAGTGACACAGGAGTTATTTGGTGGGAGGCAAGTAGAACAAACAATGAAGGGGTAGAAAAGGTTTCCACATTTGATTCTGTAACTTTTCATCAGTGTGCAGAGTCAAATGTTGCAGAGGGCCCATTTTAACCAGACCACATGTAATTAAAAACATTGTTTTAACACTAATTGCAAGTGTTTGACCATAAAGATTTGCTTACAATTGACATCCAACAGTTTTTTTTGAACCAGTGTTTGTTGGTGTTTGACAGGGCATTCACATACACAGATGTTGAAATCTAATTTGCCTGCAGCTGGATGCAAAGTGATCTCTTAGGAAATCACTGGAGCACATTAGTATTCATATATTCTGCTTACTCTTAATTCAATTTTTTAAAAAAGCAGGATAATATTCCCAATTTTAACTTTAGATAGATTTTAATAGAGCTTTACCAGTCAGCCATGTGAAGCAGATAATGTAGGAGAGATTTAGCGCTATGGTGGACACAATTGATCCTTCCACATCATGCTTGTTTTAGCACAAGGAGAAGCATGTACAAACTACAGTCTGTGGAGGAATATAAAACCCTGAAACATATTTTGTTTTAGCATTCCACTACCCCTCCTCATTTCATTCCAAACCTGTCATCCGTGGAGTACAGGTTTCATTGCTGACAGGTGGAAAAAAAATTACATTTTACATTTTACGTATAAATTAAATTGGAAAAGAACAGAGAGAAGCAATTGGACAGTGAAAATATAGTTTAATATGCTTCATTTGAGAGAAATAGGAGACCAACATTCAAAATATCAAAAAATCTGCCAGTGCCAGGCTGAAGTAACATTCTGCTAAACTAAAGTGATACATATAGCTCCTTCAAAATGACTTCTTCACCCAGCATGACATCTCATCTTTTACATGGCAGTGATTCAGCCTCTGATCAGTGGCTATGAATAAGCAGCTCATTTCCTGTCCAATTTTTGAACACTGCAGTACATTTCTAAAATGTGTAAAAGCTCCTGAGAAGTACTCAATTGTAATAACTTTAAAGTCGTTTTGATGGCTCCTGGTTTGTGATTTTGTCCTGTGAGCAAATTATACCATTTGAACAATAAGTGATCTTGAGTCCTTGTTTATGACATGGATGGAGGAAATTAATGCTCGCAACTTTGTTCTACAGAACTGTTACATTTATTTCAAAGCTGTAATTAAAACACTCGCCAGACTAGAAGAAGTGGTTGATGAATCAAGCAGACACTGTGGGTGATTCGCTCCCAATTCAGCACCATGGACAGTGACAGTGCCGTGAGTTACTACTACTTAACACTTTATATATGAAATATGGTTTGTGTATTTAATATCACACAAAATAACCCAAAATATCAAATAAAAACAAAAATGTGGTGCGAAATAAAACTCACTGAAGCAAAATACATGTCATCTTGAATGTAAAACGCTATTTTTCAGTTCCTGTTTCTTTCCCACTGATCAGACATTCCAAGCTCTATTATTTGCGCTTCCTCATTCCCCACCATCACTCAAAGGTGAGTCCGCATTTCTTAACAGGTTTTTAAATAACAGCTTTAGTTGGTACTTACTTAATGAGCAAGAGTTACAGAATAAATTATACCTACAGTGCGTAAATAGATGATTCAGTAACACTGTGTCCTGAAGGAAGAGTTATTATTATTATTATTATTATTATTGTTGTTGTTGTTATTATGGTCGCCTCTGTTTGCCATTGTGAACTGTATCAGATCTGACTGCGATTTCTGTTTTTCTGTCGTTACAGTCATAACACAGGCATGGATACTAAATCTGATTAACTGTTCTGGAGCCACAAAGCGAGTTCCCCATATCTGTGTTTTTTCAGAGTTATAGTTGGCCAAATGTAAAAAAAGAAAAAACGGATTGCAGTTTTATTGCTACTGTTGATTATTATAGCACACTTTAAGCTCTAAATGTTGAATCTATATCTAAATATTAAATATAAGTGTGATTAATGAAATTAACTTAGCTGTTATCACACTGATAACAAGTACTACTTTTAATTAGTCGGGAAGTAAAATAAATAAATAAAGCTGCAGCTGCCGAGAGATGGTGCGATAATTCTGCTTCTCTGGGTCACAGTCACTCGGCCTGAATCAGTTTAGACTGTTAACACGTGTTATTACGGTAACCTGGTTGTTCGTGTCCTGCACTATAGCCTGCATGAAAGTGAGAAGACAGTTAAACTGGAGTTCCTGCAAAGTGCAAATCCAGTAAATACATTTTCACTATGGACTTAAAACTACTGTGAATTGTACATTTTAAACATATGATTAAAAATGTGATTAATCGTAATTGAACTACGATATGCAGTTAAGAAAAACTAAGTTTGGCAGCCCTAATCTAACTGCAAAACCAAAATGTACCATTATTTTTATATACATTGATAACAGATATATGTAGCATGTTTTTGACATTAATTTCGGTCTCATTAGAGCAAGTGAGTAAAATGTGTTCAAAGCGAGATAAATACAAAAGCAAATTAATGCCACATTTTAACACAGATTTTGTTTAACCCCTGGTCATCCCTGATTCTGAGATGTCTATTTACTTGTTAATATTCATGGATTTCCATGCTGGTCTCATGTGCGCTCCCCTTCCTTCCTTCCTTCCTTCCTTCCTCCATTCCTTCCTTCCTCTCTCCTCCTCCTCCTGTCCAGACGTCAGCTGCAGGCGATTTAAACAGGGACTGAGAGGAAAATGTGTCTGTGTGAGAAACAGGAGCGCGTGTGGAAAGATTGAGAGTTTGCATTATAGGCTGTCACATAGTGGAGCAAAGCCAAAGCATTTTTTTGTCTCCTTTGTTATTTGGAGCACCCCCCTCCCCCTGAACTAGGACACAAACTTTTGACATTACTCACAAACAAATTATTGTACCACTTTTACATTGGGCTTCACATTGCTTTTAAAGCAACAAGTGTTGCCAGCTTGGAACAACACGAAGAGGAGAAGGGAGAGAACATGCCTCAGCAAAATTAGCTGCTGTTCCGTGCACCGTGGCCAAACTGCGATGATCGTGTCCAACGTGAGCCTGAGCGGCTGCGCAGAGTTCAACAGCGCTCTGTGCGCCGGAGCCGCAGATGGAGGACAGCCGGGGAGCGGCTCGTCCCGGAACACCCTCACCCCGACAGGGCACCTGATCGTGGCCGTTTGCCTGGGCTTCATCGGAGCACTGGGACTGGTGAACAACCTGCTGGTGCTCGTGCTTTTCTGCCGCTACAAAATGCTGCGCTCTCCCATCAACCTGCTCCTCATGAACATTTCTGTCAGCGACCTGCTGGTGTGCGTACTGGGGACTCCGTTCAGCTTCGCGGCCAGCACGCAGGGACGGTGGCTCATAGGAGAAGCGGGTTGCGTTTGGTACGGCTTCGCCAACTCCCTATTTGGTGAGTGAAGATGCTAAAGATGTGCAATATTTTCTGTGTGATGTGATGTTTAGGATGATCGGTTTGGGTTTTTATGGCACATTTGTAGACCGTGGTGTTTGTTGTATTAACATCAATATTTTGATGCGGATGTGATTAACGTTGATATATGAACGATTATATGAAGTTAATAAGGTTCATAGTGGAAATTTGACATTTTATCAACACAAGAGGAGCATATATGTTTTGACATGCACGGTGCGTAAATCTACATGAATCATAAAATAATGATAAATGTTCTCGTTTCTAAACCATTAAACCTATATATTCGTCTGGTTGGTTATGTTTTAAGCTGAATGATGTTTTGCCTGCTCTAAAGCTTTTTCTCTGATTTTCTCATTTTGGTGTGAGATTATCCTGCAGTCATGACAGAGAGCATACAGTGTAAGGTTTTACAAGAAAGTGCAGATTTCCTAATCTAAAAATTCTGAGCAACCTACAGGAGAGTCGAGATTTGAATGATGCGCATGTTGGGGAAGTCAGCGGGTGTAGATGTGCAGGATTAGTTGCCTATTAATTACAAGTTGTAAAAAACATTTTATTTGTAGACTAGACCTTGGTGTTTGTCCGAATCTAAATGATGAATCACTTGCAAAGGTGCATGCAACTACATTTCATGACACCACACCGCAGCCTGTGGTCATTTAGAGAAACCTTCCCGCGCAGATGCTCAGACATTTGTTCAAATGTCATCACAGACACACTCGGTTGTCAGTAGGTGTTTTAGATGCAGTGCGCATCATTGAATTCGACGGGCGCTAAACGCTCGTTAGCTCCGTAGAGTGGCTGTGCCTGCAGACAAGTGGAGCTTCATCACTGTTCATCACTCAGCTGCACTCCCCCCCACCCCCCCCACCCCCCAGCGGTGTGGCGTGTGCTGTGCTGCAGAGACACGTCCATGAGCAGGCGATGATAGAATCTGGAAGAAACAACTGTAGCAGAATAATAACAACCAAAGAAATATAGGTAATAATAAAGCAGAGTAGATGCTGGTCTACCTTAGAAAATGTGTCACGATGATGAACCAGAGAATAAGGGGCACTCACTCACCTGGATTTGGGCCAAGCAGATAGGCTAAGCCAAAAAAAGTTTGGCTCAGCCTATAAAATTTTGGAGAGAATAGAAGTGCTATTTAAAAGACTTTAACAGAAAATATGTGTATTAGTCATTACCCTGTTTTTATTGACCAAACTTCTAATGCAGAGCTTCCCATACCTTAGAGGTTTGAAGCCTCAGAGCTTCGGAAGCCCACATTCAGATTTGTACATTAGCAAGAATAAATCACAACAGTGAGATAACACTGAGATTAAAACATAGTTCAAGTTTCCAACGAATAACTATAAATAACTCAATACATAAATAAATACTTGAATTTAGCTACAATAAAAGCAAACAATGAACAATGACTGGCAATGAAAACAAAAACAGTGAAGATCAAAATTAAAATGAGTACAAAATCATCAATACCATGTGGTCAAAATAAATGAGCCGTCGAAAAAGGGATTTAAAGATTTAAAGGTGCAAAGAGTGTTAGACTTACTGATAAGTTGTGATAGAGGTTTTCAGAGATGAAGAGCTACAGTATGCAGCTAAAAGCTCTGGACACCATGGAGGTTGAGAGGGCAGGATATGATCTAGCAAGGAGGTCGGAGGAGAAGGATCACAGCGTGTGAGTAGGTGTGAGGTTGGAGAGGCCTGGAGGCACTAGGTTATGGAAAGTAAGAGGCAGAATTTTGAATTGATGCAATGTTAGACAGGGAGTCAGTATAGATGTTGGAGGACAGGGGTGACATGCTCTGTGGAGCTGGTAATTATTCCAGTGCTCACATTTAATATCCTACACAAACTTAACTCAGGATATTCTACAATGTTGATTTTTTTTTTGAAGCACAGCCATAGTATATACTGTATGTACAGTATATATAGCACTTATATATAGAGTACAAGTATATATAGCACTTGTACTCTAGGGTTAGGGTTCACACATATTCATACAGCACATCTATACAGGTATATACAGCATCTTCTCTATTACACATACAGTTTGTCATACCCATTCACATGCTGCCAGCACAGTCATCAGGAGTAATTTGGAGTTCCCAGGGACACCTCACAATGTAGGCTGATATTCCAGTAGGAAGATGATCTGTTCTACCTCTCACAATAGGACAGTTGCCCTTCAGAAATTACTCAGAGAGTGTCCCGTGGTGTCCATACACTCAACTGGAGATCCATGTGTGGGCTGATACCAAAATCTAATAATTTCAATCTTCCATAACCTACATCCCCAGAAATGACCTCAAAATAAGTCCTTTACAAGTTATGCTGCTCACAAATATACAAACATAACCCAGAAAACCCTTCTTACTTGTGGAGGTATTAAAAGCAGTATAATGTATGTCATTAAAATGTGAATAACAAAAACAGGACATTTTACCAGACAATTTTCAATACTGGAACAAAGAAAACGCTTAGATGAATTTGGTAAATAGATGAATTTATATATTTCTGTCTAAGGCTCACCTGCAGTACCTTGAAGGACCACCAGTGGGCTGTGTCTGACACTTTGAGAAGACCTGTTCTAATGTTTTTCAATAAATGAAAATAGTTTGATACCAGATTGAAAAGAAGACTAATTTGTTCATCAAACATAATTCAAGGTTCTTTAAGGGACAAGCCTTCATGCTCCCAGTTTCACAAATTACTTTAAAAGCTTTTCAAGCCATTCAGACCACTTTTGAAGACTGAGATATTGGCTTTTGAAAACATTAATTTCTTTTCTCTCTGACATTACCACAATGACATTTACACTCCTCCTTTGAGCTGTCCAATCATAGTGCACATATTATTAAATTGTATTTTGCAGTATATGATTTCAAGCAGGCAGGACAACAGCTGTGGTTTGTATGAAAGTAATGCAAAATATCAAAAATAAAATGTATAAGTTTACTGTCAGATACTGTCTTACAAAATACCACTCTTTACATGGGGAAATCAAACAGAATGCTTCTAATATAAAATTCAGTAGGTTACGCCTGGTTCTGGTTCTACACAATCTGTGAGTCCTTAAGTCATGTTTGAATAATTTATGTTTTCATTACTTTGCTGAATTGTTTCCAGCAATAGATCCTCCATCAATTAATACTGAATTTCATGGTGAGCATCTTCCAATAAAAGTCCTGAAGTGCATTTTACTGGATTTACAAGAAAAATAATTACCTTTGATGGCACCAGCACCCCCCGCGACCCCTAGTGGATAAAGCGGTAGAAAATGAGAGAGTGAGAGTAATTACCTTTGATGAGATTGATGAGATACTTCTAGCGCCCTCTCCAGCTGCGCATTGACTACACATATAGACACAGTCTGGTCTGCATCCAGCAACCGCTGACTGATAAATTTATCTAAAGAGCTCATAACTCTTGCACAAAAAGTTCCCTTTTATTCAAATTATTATGCTGACTACTAATGCTTGAACATTGCTTAATGCACAGCAGCTGTTTTTAATTTAAGCAACATTAAAATGGAACATTAGGTTTAATGTTAGATTTCAGGTATTTGTCCTAAACCTGACTTGAGTTTTGTTCTGCCTTTTTGTGTTGTTCTGGGTCTTGTTGAGGTTATTATTATTTTTTATGTATTTTGTTATTTTTTAAAGGTATTTTTAAAATTGGGTATTTCCTTGTCATGATTTAGCATTTGTTTCTAATTATCTGGTGTCCCCGAAATCATTTAGTGTCTTTTTTTTGGTGAATCTTTTTAAAATCTTTTTATGGCTGTTTTGCATTTCTTTGTCTTCTTTGTGCATCTTTTTCTACTGGTTATGCTTTTTTTTGCATCTCTGTAGTCCTCCTGTCCCCCTTTGTTGTCAATTTGTATCTCTTTAGGATTGTGAGAGGATTGTGATTGTATTTGTTTTAGTGACATTTGCAGGTAAAGACCATGGGGCGGCCTGACCCACAGAGTTTGTGGCCGTTAAATCTATCCAGGCAACAGAGGAGGGAACTAAAGATTAACATCAACACACATACACTCACAAGCCACTTCATTAGATACACCTGATCAAATGCTCTTTAATAAAAATATCTAATCAGCCAAAGGCATGGCAGCAAGTAAACACATTTTGACATGTAGACATGGTCGAGACAACCCGGCTGAAGCCCAAAGAATGGCATCAGAATGTGAGGAAATGTGATTTAAGTGACAAGTGTGATTTAATTTGACATGATCCTTGGTGCCAAATGGGCTGGTTCAGTTATTTTAGAAACTGCTGAACTACTGGGATTTCCACACACAACCATCTCTAGGGTCTACAGTAAATGGACTGATAAAGAGAAAATATCCAGGGAGCAGCAGTTCTCTGTGCAAAAATGCCTTGTTGATGTCAGAGGACAAATGAATGGTCAGACTGGTTTGAAATGATACAGTGGCAACAGCAACTCAAATAATCCCTCATTACAAGTCACGTGGCCTCCATTGTCACTAGATCTCAATCCAATGAAGTTCGATGCTTAGACAATGTTCCATCCATCTGCACGGTGGCATCCACAAGGAGTCAGATTAAAATCCTTGACAGGACTTTAGATTCTACAAGTAAAACATTACATAAAGAGAGCCTGTTTTTGTGTGTGTTTGGGGTTAATGGCAGTGGTGGCATCATTAAAGTGCTCAATGGTTGTGGATGAGTAATTCCTCAATGGGCCTGTAAAAACAGAGCAAGAAAGAGTGAAGGAGGGTCAGGGAAACTAGAAGTTGAACTTTTTTCTTTCAGATGAATAATGCCTTGTGCAGCTTTTGACACAGTGTCTGTATTCATAAAAAAAAAAAAAAAGAAAAAAAAAATCTTTGTTACGCGTCTCAGTACGATCATTGTTACTTTAAATTAGAAGGCACCCCTGGCAGTGACAAAGACATCGTTAGCCTGCTTTAGGATTTTGTATCCTAGTCCCTCTTCATATCATTTTGTACTTTTTTTGTTTTTGGCCAATAAAACCTAGGATTTATGAAAGACAAGTTGTAGAGATGCATGTGCAGTACATGTGTATGTTCACATCTACAAACACAATCTATATTTTCTCTGTTGCTCCTGGCATGCATTTTACTGATTCATCTCTCCTGCCTTGTTGAATTTCTCTCTTGTATGCCTGCTCCTTTATTTTCTTCCATTATACTGCAGTGGAAGAGGAGGGAATGTTTTTTTCTGTCTTTCTTTGACACCAGCTCCATGTGTCCCTGCATACTACTAGCTGCCTCTTTCTGCCTCAAGTGATCTCTACACACAGTCACTGGATAAACTCTCTGCATAATGAAGTTAGACCGCCTTCCTGCATGTACACACACATATGTGATGATGTACAGATTGTACAGAAGAGAAGAAATGCATATATACATCACACAGGCAGCACCTGGTCTGAGAGATACTAATTTGTCTCAACGATGTGAAAAGAATTCCCAGCAGGGAGGGGGAAAAAAGCAGAGCAGTGTGGCTCTGCCATAAAGGTCAGAGAGAGTGAGCCGCTTAATTGAGCTGGAGTATAGATTCATGGTCTCTTAAAGGAGGCCACACTGTGGTGCAGGCGGCTAGCACTGTTGGTGGCTCGCTTTCTGTGTGGAGTTTGCATGTTCTCCCCCTTGGATGTGTGGGTTTTCTCCAAGTTCTCTGGTTTCCTCCCACTTGTCCAAAATGCGCAGGGTTTAATTAAACACTCTAAATTGATTGTAGGTGTGAGTGTGAGAGTGAATGATTGTTTGTCTCTGTATGTGTCCTGTCCAGACTATACCCCACTTTTCACCCTATGTCAGCTGGGATTGGCAACAGCAACTCCGCGCCCCTCATGTGGAGGATAAAGCAGTAGACAATGAATGGATGGATGGAGCAACAAAAATATGTTTAGTGATAAGGTGTTGGTTTTAAAACCATTAGATGTGCATTAGATGGAATCATACTCTCTTGGTACCTAATGAGTCTTGTCTTTTGTTGATGATGATTGTGGGCATCACAATATTTCTCTGCTGCAGCGATGACTGAGGAAAAAGAAAGAAGGATGGGATTTATAGAACAAACAATGCTTTACAATCAGCTTTAGTCCAATGGTCTTTTCCTGGATACATGGAGTGATAGTAATTCTAAGCCAGATACTTTCTAACTGACAAATCAAACAAGGAAAGTCAGAGAACGCCACATTTAACTGCAGCCTTTGAGCTTGCCTGAAGTCTAGAGGATAGATGAAGAGGGATTTTAATTTCATTTGCTATGAACTGGTTGCCTTTCACAATTACATTGGACTGGCTTTATTAAGATTTTCTTCAGAGTCAAACATGTTGCCAGAGATAGAGCCATAGGAAAGTGATGGAATTTGCAAACAATTTGTGATAAAGTGATAAATTATGATGAATCTCAACGATTTTCAAGAGCCTGAGGGCTGTTATCACATGTTTCATAAACAAGATGATAGTCAGTAATTAAATTTGTTTACACTGTATGTGAGGCATTGATAATTACTAATAATTACGTGGTGATCATGCACTCGCTATGTTCACCTAAGCTGAAGGCCCATAGAATCTTTTGCTGTAACATTCTCTGAGCAGGAAATAATACGGCAACAATTCAGCATCATAACACAGGTCAAAACAACCTGGAAATCAACCAAGCATCAGAACTGGGAAAGGAAGGTGATTTAATTGACTGGTTCGGTCTGAGCATTTCAGAAACTACTGATCTCCTGAGATTTTTATGTACAGCCATCACTAGGGTTAAAAGACAATGACCTGAAAAAGAAAAAAATATGAGTGGCAATTCTTTTGTGGGTGAAAATGCCTGGTTGGTGCAGAGCTCAGGGAAAATGGCTAAACAGACAAAAGGCAACAGTGACACAAAGTGTCAAACCTTGAATTAGATGAGCTACATTACAGGTACAGGTGTCCTGATGTACCTAATAAAATGGCCGAGGGTATGGATATACAATAACATTCAAAAAGGAAAAAAAAAAAAAAAAAAACTTGTTCCAATGCCTTATTTTTATACCACATCCACCCAAATGAAAATCAATGGCATGACGGATGCTCTTGTGGACTACAATGCCTTGAAAAGACAAAAAGGCTAAAGGGTGAGCATAAACACTGAGCTCTACTCTCCTGCTGCTATGTCCTGATTTAAGTGTGAATCTAAATGTGTATCTGGCAGTGTATGTGTATGTACTGTATGTTCACAGCGCTGCAAAAAAGCCAAGCAAGCTTCTTAAAATCTTGTCTCTTGCATTTCATTGCATCGCTTCTGTCAAGCAGAAACACTACATGCAGTGCAGATTTATACTGTAGCAGGATGTACAGTGTCTGCTGCAGAGCCAGGCATGCTGTCTGAAATGTGATACTACCATGTTCACCCCACTATTTTTGTATTATGCTGTCCATTTCACTTGAGCAATAGATATATCTTTAAATAGAATGGATAACCCTAGCTTTTTAGCTGTACTTTTGATTTGAGAGAAAGCTGTGAGCTTTTATATCACAGTAACTGTGTATGTTAATGTTAATGAACAGTAGATACACCTTTGGACAGATAGTGCGTTTAGTCTGTATTTAATGGCCTCATTAAATTTTGATGTACAGTAGTCAGCATGTAGAGGGGCAGAACAAACCTGCACATCAGGTCTATGGTGTTACATCCTGCTCATGTACTACGCTCACTGGCCAGTTTATTAGGCATGCCTGTTTTACTGCTTGTTAACACGAATATCTAATAAGCCAACTGCATGGCAACAACTCAGTGCATTTAGATATAAATACATTGTCAACATGACCTGCTGAACTTTAAACATCAGAAAAGGAAAGAAATGTGTTTCAGTGGCTTTTAATGTTGTATGGCTGTTGGTGCCAGACAAGCTGGTCTAAGTATTTCAGAAACTGCTGTTTTACTGGGATTTCCACATACAGACGTATTGGGATTAAGGGGAAGGTCTAAAAAAGAGAAAGTCCCCAGGGAGCAGAAGTTATCTGGTCAGAAAATGCTTTGTTGATGTCAGAAGACCAAACTTGGTGCTACTCCTGCTTAGGCGCCTTGCACGTTCTGTCTACGTTGAAGCTGTTTCTCCATGTCAGGGTCACCTAAACCTATTCCCTCTCTCTTTTTTGTAGGTATTGTGTCTCTCATCTCCCTGGCTGTCCTCGCTTATGAGCGCTACACCACCATGATGGTCCCTGCTGAGGCGGACCCCTCCAACTACCGTAAGATCTGCCTTGGCATCATCCTGTCCTGGGTGTACTCCCTCATCTGGACCATGCCACCACTCTTAGGTTGGAGTCACTACGGTCCCGAAGGCCCTGGAACCACTTGCTCTGTAAACTGGATGGCCAGGACAGCGAATAACATCTCTTACATCGTCTGCCTGTTTGTCTTCTGCCTCATTATTCCATTCCTGGTGATCATATTTTGCTATGGGAAGCTGCTGTGTGCCATCAGGCGGGTGAGTCAATGGGAATGACATTAAAACTGCAGTATTCACACAAATCAACCTGGTTCCACTATGAACATCATAGCTGGGTTATTCCAAACAAAACCAATTTTTTATGACTTTAGATAGTCATTTGGGTAGCACCTTATTCTATCATGAGGAGTCACAAACATTGATAAAGAACATATAGTATAGTAAATCATCCATTAAATGTTTTTGCAATCACAATAATTAGCCCTCATTACCAGGTCCTCGAAGCAAATCAAATCAAAATCTGTTTATGTAGCACCTTTCATATTGCTTACTTAATGAAACTGCTCTCATGTGTCAGCTAGAAGTGTCATAGATGACCTTTGGTTAACAAAGTTCAATGAACACTACCTCAAAAATGTTTACTCAAAAATGATAAAACTTTAAGGTTACACTAGCTGATTCAGCAGATGCTGGAATCTCACACTACTCTATGTTACTACCTGCAGTCCACAGACACTGTTTAAATTAAAAATACAAGCAATTCTAAATCCTGGGTACAGCCATACATTAAATAATCCAAAAAGTGAATCCACTACTGCAGTATTACACCTGCAACTGAAATGTTTGCTTGAGCAGTGTAGACTGTGGTTTATGAAACATTTTTCATTTGATTCAAGCACATGATGTAAAAGAGAGTCCAAAAGTCAGAAATCCTAAAAACTATTGTATGGTAATATATTAACAATCTAAGGATGAGGGTTGCCCACAGGTCAAAACTGGGCCCTCCACATCCTTTACATTTTTTTTAATTCACAATATTGGGACACAAATGGCCACTGATCTCCGTCAAGGCACCAACATGCAGTAATAGCAGGTTACACTTAAAAAAAAGTTGCAACCAATGATTCCCAACCCCATCCTGTCTGCTGTCTCTTCACGGTTCTACACACAAACACACACACTGGTCTCCATGACTTCAGAGGACATTGTATTGACTTACATTAATTTGGAGACTTACTCTAACCTAACCTAAACCTAACCCTAACCTCAGTCTAACTTTAAAACATATCTTCAAATGTAGTAATTTATGTTATGGGGACTTGATTTTTGTCCTCATAAGGAAGACAAGTCCCCATAATTTGGCTGTGTAAACAAATTTTGGTCCCCACAACATACCAGGAATACCAGGTGCACACACACATGCACACAATAACCTCTTCAACTCAATATTATGGTTGCTGGATTGGTCTTTTCATTCATGTTTTGTTGTGCAAGGTTTTTCTCCTTTTTCCTTTGTGCTTTTTCATCCGTTCCTTTCACTTAGCCACTTTTCTTTTACTGCCTTTCATTCTATCTATTTGCTGCCTTCCTTCATTGGAAGACACACACAGTTCTTTGTCCAGATGAAGGGTGAGGGTGAGAAAAAGTAATAGTGCTTCACTCCTTTTCTCTTTGTCTTTATACAGCTTTCCCTTTGTTACTCTCCACGAACTCTCTTATGTACAGTATGCTCATGGTCGTCTATGTACAGTAGGGTCTGCACACTGGACAACAAGGATTATGAAATTTATGCCACATGGAACTTAACGGATCTCTGCCCACACTCAGACACAGGAAGTATGACCCAGCCCTAAGTGGTTGCAGAAATGACTGTGGCTAATAGGATTCATTATTCAAACTGATCAGTTCATCAAAGGTGTCATATAAAACACGCACACGCACACGCACACGCACACGCACACACACACGCACACGCACACGCACACGCACACGCACACACACACGCACACACACACATTGCATTGATTTACATCAATTTCCTGGAGACTTAGTAAATTACTTTTTGGGAATGATTTTTGTCCTCATAAGGAAGACAAGTCCCCATAGTGTGACTGTGTAAACAGATTTAGGTCCCCACAACTTAAGGAATACCAGGTACACACACACAAAGAGACAGATGGAATCCTCCCCCTTCTCTGCCATCTGTAAGGTACTTTCATTAACTTGGTTCTGTCAGAGATTTCTTCCTGTTAAATGGAAACATCCACAGGTGTCAGAATGTTCTCTCTTCACATTGTAATGTGCTGACAGTTACCAAATACACCGGAGGTTTTTCTTTGGATGAAAGGTTTTTCTTTGGGCTTGATGGATGGAAAAAAAGGGGTGATGGACACAAACATGATAGTCACAGAAGAGCAGATGCACTAAAGTAGTGATTTCCACTCACAGTTACTGTAAGTCTATATGTACTTTGTTTTAGACTAGGAACAGTGCAACATGGGACTTTGCTTTCTGGCCAAGAGTTAGAAGATACAACAAGATGCTGTAGATGTCGCAGAGAGAGATGATACAAAATACAATGTCATATAGTGACTCTCAAAAGTGCCAGTATTTGCTGCTGTTTTTGATGACAAACTACCCTCTGATGAAAGTCACTAGATAAAAGTGACATTCGTACATAACTACAGCTTCTATAAATGAAAATCACTGACTGCATGGAAACATTAAGGCCATACACATACCAAGGTTTGTGTGCAAAACCATTTTAAAAGCATGGACACTAATTGTCTTTCAGATGCTGCATGGATACCTACTGTGTGGGTGTAATTCTTTAATGAGATGCCCTGATCTGATTTCAGCCTTTGAACCATTTATTTTTGCTCCACGTATTAACAGTGACTACATTCATTTTAAAAAGTTAATGGATATTATGGCTGCAGTGACATACAGTGTATTAAACAGGCTAGATAACTGATGAAAGTAAGGGTTATTAGGTGAGTAAAATTTAAGTTGAATTAATATACATGGCTCTCTCTTATCCCAAATACCAACTGAGTACCCCATATTAGTTTTAACTGACCTTTTTATGGAGCCAGCAGCAAAGTTATCATACGAATTATATTTTGAATATCATTAGTGTTCAACCCACATTTTATGTTGACTATTTTCACTTCAGAGGTCAGATTAAGGCAAAACAATACTTGGCTAGGAAATGGATACATGTATCTACCATCTGCTCAACAAATCAACGTGCAGATTTGCAGTTCTTAATTTGCTTTATGGCTGTTTTGTCGTCTGTATTAATAGACAGGACAGATGAAGTGTGAAACGCAGAGAGTGAGTTGTAAAGAGCTGCAAGTGAGAACAAATCCTGCAATAAAAAAAATGTTCTCAAATGGCCACAGCTGTAGATTCACATTTATGGCCAAGGATATGTTTCAACTTTGATCAGTAACTTCCCCAAACAGCTTAAGTCACGCAGAGAGAAAGTAACTTTACTGACCCATGCACTTATGTCCAGATAAGTGGGCCAAATGCTTCATCCAGTCACTCCAATCAGATCTATCACATGTGATAAAATCATTAAATTATTCAGAGCTGCAGCATTAATTATTGACACTCGAACTATAGACTCTGCAAGAAGTTTTGACTGCTGTCATCAAAATGCCATATACAGTAGATGAAATCTGCATCTGGTAAGTCCCTTTTCATTTCAGCCTCCAAAACAAAGTGGGACATAAGGATCTGAAAGTATGAGCCCCAGTTTTTCCACTCATAACATTTTATGTTTGATTCCCAAAGAGGAATTCAAAGTACAAACATCAAAGTCGCAGCAAAATAGGAAACAACGAGGGGAAGAAATGGAGTAAGCAAAGAAAAGTTTAAGTTGAGTCTGAGTCATCAAGGTCAAGTGGCAAATTTACATAGCTGATGATTATAATAACTGATGTTTAAAATTAAGATCATATGATAAATGTATAGGTAACATAAAAGGAAGCATATTTCAATTCAGGTACTACTGTTTATTAGTTTAAACCAGTACGGTGCAATGCCAGGGGGGCGCGTGTGACCCTGGGCAACATGCTTTTTTTGCCATACTAGAATAAAGTGTAATTGCACATTCATTACAGTAGTTGGCAGTGGTGCTCTCGTTGTCAAAGTGTGCGCAGGGAGTATTAACTCTATGGTGTAGGGTTATTTTTGCACAGAGCAAGCGATGTGCAGTATACAAACCCTTAAGGGACAACATGGAAATTTTTTTAAAAGGTATGAAAAGAAAGGCGGAGAAAGACGGAGATGAGACAAAACAAAATCATCTGAAAGCTAAGACGAGGAAATATGACGAAGCGTATTTAGCACATGGCTTCACTGTGACTACGGTGGGAGACGAGGAAATATATATAATTGGGGGGGACGGGGGGGGGAATAATTGAGAAGCACTGGTTTAAACAGACTTTGGGCTACTGAGGCAAATTGTATGCACTTACACACACTTAATTTTAACACACACAAAAAAGGAACAAAAATACAGTATATATACAAAAGCCAAATTTCTCTTTATTGAGTACCTGTAGGTAAAAGGAGTTTTTCTGTTTCTGCATAACATTAGTTCATTCTGCTGATTTTCTGGTCTCTCCACCTATCCCGACCCAATAAGCCATGGCCTAATTAAAGAAATCTGAGCGTGAGGCAGCTGACAGCTTCTGCAGCCATCCAATCTGTATAGCAGCATTTTTTCGACTAACTTTGACATATATATACTATTGCATATTTATTCTGCATAGCAATCATGAACAGCAATTCATTTCTTGGAATTATAGTTGTCTAACTCCGACCCACCTGCATTTCTCTCACGGTATGCAAATCTAACCTAGCTCTTGAGCAGTGTGCACTGAAAGTAGAACAGCAGCCACAGATATATTATCACTTTGATGGTGTTGTTCCATGTTTCAGTTTGTCACTAGCTTGCTGGTCCCTCCTAATAAAAACTGTATTGACATGTTGACCTCTACTGGAGATTTCCATTCCAAACAAATTCTCTTAACTAGCTCAACATATTTGAAATGGAGAGCTCTGTAATTTGCTTCCTGTTTTTGCAGTTTCTTGTTTCCAGTTAACATTTTGTGCATTTTAAACATTGCATAGAACAGAATGTTTTAAAGAAGTTTGGAGACATGCACAACTATAGTATACCGAGAGGGACTACAAATCAGTGGGTCTGTTCTAGACAAAAGAGATAAACATCAAATTAGGATTTCTAACTCAATTCTTGTGATAACCTTAAAACTTCTGGTTACTAGCTGGTTACTTATATTAGAGAATAACTGCAGCTTTATATAATTGGTTGGTGTCTACGTTTTTTGGATTAGGGTTTGTTAGTTGTTACTTGCTCCAAATTCAAAGCTAAAGGAAGATGTCACTTTTCAGTTGCAACTCCCAGACTTTGGAAATGCCTCCTGTGAGACCAGTGACCTATGGAAAAAAATCACTCTGAGAAATTGGATCTAAAAAGGTGTACATATAGGATTTGGGGGATCTCACAAAATATTAACCCTCCTCTCATCCTGCCTTTTAAAACATACAGTGATGTTAAGATTAAACTATATATACATATTTGGTTTGTCGCTGAAACATGGCACTAAACCATTTCTCAGGTGAGTATACACTCAATAAAAGATAATGTTGCAGTGTTTGCAGTAAAGGGGACATGAGTTTAAAATACACATTTGAAAGCCATCAACTGTAAAGTTGATCCAACCCCAATCTTGAAGGAAATGGAACTCTTCACATCTTTTTTTTCCTTAGCTATATCAAATGAAATATTCATGTTTGAAAATGATTTGTTGTTGGAATTATATGCCCTTATTATGTATTCCACTGGAGCCTCAGTGGGACAATCAGTTATATACATAGGGAATGTGTGTAAAGCTATAAAGAGGCAGCAAATCCTCCTGGCACAGTGTGCGTATGCGTGTGTGTGTGTGTGAGATGTTAGGCAGTTCCAGGACACACTGACTGATGAGCCATTAGCCCCCTGCTACTAACTGATGAAACTCAAGGACTGTGTGACTATGTGTGTATGAGCTTCTATAAACATGTGTGAGGACATAATACAGTATATTATAGCATAATGTGACATGAGATACTCTACAAGTTTCAGGGTCAAAGAGGATATATGAACAATACTGTATGTTTAACAGCGACCCCCAGTGTTTAAAACACTAACTATAATCCCAATTTAAAACACTGTAGATTGTTTGCCAAAGTTTCTGGAATATGGAAGGAGCTGCTCTTGCACCTGACGTTACAATGTGTTCATGCACATACACATATGTTACTGTCCCAACATGTGTTTTATTTTTATAACAGTGAATCTGTTCGATACAGTTTACAGAGTGAAAGTGAGTTTGTTCTAAAGAGTAGCGGACAATTATCACATGATGAGAAACAATGACAAGGGAACAGTAATGGGCTGTAAAAACATCAGCCATCTACTCTATATTTTAATGCAGATCTTTGCTATGCTTCTCCTTTGGTCGAAACGTTTTTGAGGGGTGGTGAGATTTTTGGTTTCGTATCATTGGGCATTTTATGACCCAAAGCTCCAGCTCACTGTGCTCGAGTAACTATTCCTGCATCCTGGGTGTTGAAATGTCAGTAGCTGCATTATTAGCTGTGTGGCCAAATGTTTGTGGCCTGAAAATTCTGTTTATTCTATTTAACCTTTATTTTACCAGGAAGTCCCTTGAAATTAAATCTTTTTTGAGTGAGACCTGGCCAAGAGGCACGATAAAAGAGCATACTGAATAATAACACACATATACTTAAGACATCATAAAATAAATCGATCACTTAATTTAAATTATGAGCAAACTGGTTGCACCATTGTTTACAGGGAAGCCAGTAATTCAATTCCCTTCAGCAGAATAAAGCGTCCATACTGTATGCATGATTTTATTCTTTAAAACCAATTTTTACTATTTAAGCGTTTAGTGTTTTACAGCAAAATACAGAGTGAAAATAATCATTAGAGTTTCAGTGTCTATACCTGTTGCATTTGTATGTAACAAATAAAATAAATTACTGTAATTTTTCCCCCCGCTATACTGGCATCCCTGGCAACACAAGAAGCATGTCCTGCTCTGGTTTCAAATAGCACTATGTCATTCCGGTAAAGGCTGTCTAACTGTGAAACAAAGCTTCAAACACCTTGGAAGGATATTGCAGACTTAACGACTTGTACATTGTATTACATTTAGTTAAGTGGCTAAAATCTGTCTTTCCAACTGACTCTGCTGGCAGCTGTTATCAGGCTGATTCACACTAACAGTGACAAGCTCTGCAGCATGCTCATCAATGCGAGTGTTGATCATTTGTTAATATGTTTTTATAATTACACTTGAAAAAACATGTACTATCCCTTAAATGGCTTTAAAAATCCCTAGAGCTAAATCCATCTTGGAAAGCATCTTTGTGATGTGTTACAACAGCATGAAAGTGCACCTAACAGATCTGCAGAAATGATAACATGTAATCGTTGCTGTCATTGTGATCAGAGTCTCAGTCTCTGTCCCTGAGAAAAGATGGACAGCAAAGAAAAGATGGACAGCAAAGACGCCCTCTCAAGAGCTTTTTTTTTTTTTTTTTCCAATTAAATTCCAAGTGTGTTGCATAGTCAAGAAAAATCCAGACACTTGAAATTTCCATCTTCTACTTTGTTTTGTTTGGTAACCACTGGTAATTTAGTGCTAAGCAGCATCACCCTTGTACTGAATGCTTCACAATCTGAGGTCATTACGTCTCCTATGTTTACGAGTTTCCGACAAAAGCCTGCGTGAATATAGATGTATAAGTAATTACATTCAGGCATATCTGGGCTGTCAGAAAACACTTCCTCCCACAACCTCATTTGACGCCTCTGGTATATCACAAAAGCACCAACATAGTGTGAAGGCTGTCCATCTGTGGTGAGTTTGTCGTTGTCTGTGCATGTGCTTGAATTTTATGGACTAAGTGAATCCTATCATCAAACAAAATGAAATAAAACGGCCACTCTTTCAACGGATCCTGTCACTTGAATGTAAGTCCTCAAGTGCTCAATTTACTTCAGCCAAGTGACAATTTCCCCACAGAGTTCCACCTCATATTCAGCTTTGTGGTGACATTCTCTTCAATTCAACGGAGGCAGAGGTTCATACAGAATATTTTAGGATCCAGACATGTGAGGCATTCTTGATGTCAAACATGTCATTTGTGTTTGCTGAAAGCAGGCATGTGTGAGGACGGCAACGTACTCATCTTTGACAGCTTGTTCACAGCTGGCAGATATGATTCATTTCTTTTCTCTGTATTTGGTGAACTCTGTAAGGAGTTCAGACACATGGGAGAACATCACTCTGATAGAGTCCCTTAAGAGCTTGTAAGAGGAAGGATCTCCAGACCAAAAGCAATCTAACGGTGAAAAAGGGCCTTTAGCTGTACAATTCCACTAGTCAATTCTGTACCAATTGTAAAGTGTCTCCTCTGCCTTATGTCCCTTAGGTGTAGTGCTGCTATTCCAAATGAAAATGAATGTCCCAGCATTTCATCTCCAGTGTACATACACATGTCCCTGTGCCGGCCTCCAATTCAACACATCCAGCCCCGAGTTTCCCCCCCAGATCGTGACAAAGCCTCATCCATAATTTCAGATGTGATTTCTTCCTTTACACATGATTGTCTGTAGAGAGCAGCTGGTGACACTTTCCCCAAGTGCTTGGCAGATTTACTTGACTTTCCCTCATTCAATAGCGGTACAATCATGGTCTTTTTCCTCATTAACCTTGCATACAACTCACTGTAAAGTCAAAAGGTGGAACAGGAGGATAGGACAAAGTGTGGGGGGCGGCAGTGAATGTTTGTGAAGCAAGTCAATGCAGCATTGAGGATTCTTGCTGAGAGAGGACCTTTGATGGGTGAAAGGCTGGTGTAGTGTGTGGCAGGCCACAGGAGGCTAGTGGTGTACGGGACTAATGCAACAGTCCTGCAATCAATCATGTTTAGCAGCCAACAACTGCACTGGCAGAACACAAGAGTCGAGTCAGGAGCTGGAATGCTGAGGCAAAACAAGGCAGGCAAAAGTGCTGCAGCTATGTCTGTGTTTTCCTGTTCATGTATGTGTGTCCAGCTGAAGTGTTTGTTTGGTGAAATTAAATGGTGAAATGTACCATTAAATCAGTGTAACTTTCTGGGATGTTTGTGTTATGCCTGATTTATACTCCATGGTGTGAAACCTTTACCGAAATGGACAGAAAAAAAGTGTTGTTTGACACTTTTCTCTTGTGTCACACACTTGTAAAAGTTCCTTGTGTTGTGGACAGCGCCATATTTAGTCACACGATGCGATTGGTGATCAGTTACTTCATGTAGCCATCATTCTTTAACTGTTTGAAAAATATGCTGTATGTTCTCCCTGGGCCTCTCCTTAGTGACACACAAACAGTCCACCATTTCCATTGCTCCTGTTGTCATCCATTATCAAAACAAGGAGGAAAAAACTAGAAAATGGAGACAAATAACGAAGCTGACAGTTTCGATCAGAATGCAAACTGGCAACTGCAAGAGCTTGGCTGGAGGTTTTGTGGTTACATGGAGGACAAAAAACATTCACTTAAGGAATGAAAACTTCACTCATCCATTTTTTAACACAGATGCATACAGATAAAAAAAAAATTATTATCGAATAAGAGACTTTTGCACACTGTCTGAACTTGCAAGACTCTTATATTATTGTGACATTTTGGAACTAGATCTTCTGGTCTAGTACTGGGACTTTGCAGCAGTAAAAGTATTCTTGAAAGAGTGTGAGAGTCTCCTTGCTACTTGAAAACTTTCACTTACACTGACAACGTTTTGTGACTCATTAAGTTTTGTCGAGCGACAGTTGTCAAAAGTGTCAAGCAACAAAGTATAAATCAGCTACTGGGAATCAACTGAGCTTTGATATGTGGCAGTTTTAGTCCTGCCAGTGAAGGAAGGGATATAACTTCTAACTTAAAAACTTCAGCAATTATAGCAATGCCTGAAACAAAATGAGCCACTTTTATTTACATTTGCAATCCCATAGTGTAGGCCTACTGTATTGTAGTTGAGTTCAGTCAAGGGCTAGGGGTGTTTTGATTGCAGCATGTGATATAATCAAATTAGAAAACAGCCTGTCAGTCATGCGGATCATTCATTTTACAGGGATGAGACTGGCATTTGAAGTTCAGAAGTTTCCCGCTCATTACATGAACTTAAAGAGAGTTCCTCACAACCATCATCCCTTATTTTGCTTCTCTCCAAATTATTTCAATCCCATTCAACAGTGATAAGATATGTTTTCAGGCTCTAGGCATTTTGTAGATAATGCTCTCGAACCTTGGGGAAACGACTGTAAAAGATTGAAAGGGATAAGGAGCCAAAGTTTACAGTAAAAGAAAAGTAAGTAACTTCCCAACTTTCTTTATTGGTTGAGGGGTGTAGTGTAAAAAAGTTGTCCAAGCTCAACTCTTGCAGCAGCCTTAAGAGTGTTGATGATGCATTATCCCAAAAACCATCCAAAATCATAATTGCTTCTATTGATTTTGGGCACTTTAGTGTGTGCCGACAAATTAACAACATGACATTGCCAGTAACTCAGAGGTGAATTCTGACACAACCGCACTATTCACACGGAGCACAAGACAGTGAAGCTAAGAAATTATGAAGAACACCTGAAGAAAAATTGCTTCATGGGAGGAAACAGATGAGGTCCATATCAAACAAGAATTTATTTCACTTTAGAATGTTTGGCAGACAGTTTGAAGTTTTGAGGAAGTTTGTAAACATCATGTGGGCATTTCTTTATTTGAACATTCTTAATGTCATTGGTTAGATGTATTCTTGCTGAAAAACATTAACTTCAGTCTCTGATGTGGCAGTTGTAATGTCAGGAGACAGGTTTGAAAATTATGCAAATAAAGTGCAAACAAATTTTATAGAAAGTTTCTGGTGTGCAAAGACCTTTTAAAAGGACAGTACTGAGGTTTTGAGGTTGACTTTGTTTGTGTATCGAGACACACGCGGCCACAGCGGCCACACTCTCACCAGGCTAATGCCGACCAAGGTGGATGCTTCACCTGCTCATTACAGCATTATAGACAAACTACACCAACAGCTGATCATAATGAGGATACAAAGCCAAAACCAGTACAAGGGACACTTATCATTTTAACCCAATAGAACTTTTATAGTCTCCCTGCTGAATCTGCTGAATAATTGGACTCACATAACTCTGCTACAGAAATCTCTCATTACCTCCCCATGTGCTTCTCGACTTCTAACATTCTTGGAAATTCACCCTCCCCACTCCGTTTTTTCTACTGCATTTCCACTTCTCCTTCCTGTATGTTTTTACCTCTACAAAAAAAACCAAAACAAACCTGCTGCTATACCTTGCACTCTGCACTTCCCCCTCCACCCTCCTCCGTCTGGTCTCAGCCTCGTGTCTTGCTGATTCTGCCTTGCTCTCTGTCACACTGCTTCGGTCGCTACCACCAATCTCACAGTTGAATAATTTGTGTCTGGCTTGGCTGTGGACAGGCAGGAGAGCAGGCGGCAGCTGGGGAAGGTGTGGGAGTTATAGTGAATGCCCCGAAAAGCCTGCAGCTGGGGTGATTTCCAACAGCCAATTTGGCAGCCTCCCACCTCAGTGTAACCCAGTTAGCTGCCCCGTAGACTGCAAATTAAGTGATTGTTGGAGTGAATTAAAGTGTGCACGCATGCTGTGCATGTGTGTGTGCACTGTAAAGGGTCTTGATATACTGGTATATTGTGTGTGGTTCTAAGTTTAATTGTCTTGAACAATTTTGTACTTTAGTGTTACTGACATGTTACAGCAAGAACAGGACATGTGCTGTTAAATTTAAAAATGCCTATATTGTAGGTGACGCTGGAAGACATGGCATGGTGGCAATTAGCCAGCAGGAACAGCACCAGGATCCGAGACTGTACTCATCCATCATTTATTCAGGTGTTCACACCAGAACAAGAGTGAAACATCAGGACAGTGAAGCGGTATTACATTACAGTGAGGTGTTTGAACATGGTTCCGATTTCCATCACTAGTTTGACTAATGCCGTTTGACCTGGTATTGGTTTGTGCTGAGAAAACAGAATTCTTGTCCCATTTATCTACCGTCTACCCCAGAGGCCTCACAATATTGATTCGCAATAAGCTAATTTGTTGCCAAATGATAAACCCGATGGATTCCAAGATTGGATGCATGAATCTGAGATGATCCTGTTATAACAGACTGGTTTATTGCCACACACATCCACAAGTAGGTGATTAAAAACACAGCGGATTCTCGCAGTTAGATGATAAGTCATTACATATGAGCCAATGTCTGCAGCCTTTTGTTTGCCACACATTGACAAAATGTTTTGTTCCCTTGCTGCTTGTTCCAAGTACACATTTAAAAGCATTACTGCATTTGCCTCTGACATCAACAGTCAGCTCACTTGTGTGTGCAAACCGCCAAACATCATGGACCCAAACAAATGCTTCTGTGGCCAAGGGTGAAAGTGACCAGTAAAAACGCAAGAAAGATGCATAAATAAATTAAAAATAATAATAAAATAAACAAAATAAATAAATAAGTAAATAAATAAATAAATCTCTTGGGCACTGAAAATATGTTTTTTAAAATGAGAGCCATTCAGAGACAACTGATTTAATATTTAATCTCTTCCACCTTCCTGCTGTGTAATTCGGGATATATATATATACACAGTATATATGTTGGCTACAGAAAAGCCAACATATACTGTATATACGGCTACAGAAAATGCCAGTTAGGGTTGTGAACTGTAAAAATATAGATAGGATGGATGTTGGGACTCTTGAGCACTTCCACCTCTATACTAGTCTTCCCCATCATCTCTGACAGGGAGATACAACCTTCATGAAATCTGCAGGAGATCTGACATGATTCCAGACAAGAAACTGTCATACAAGCCCACAAAGCAGGCACAACCTGACTTTGATGCTTCTCTCCCCATAAAATCCATCAGAATTTATATTTTCTTACAGAAAACATCAAGCCTGGCTCTTTGCTTAAACGGTAATCATGTCCTACTTGAACTATGGCAACACCAACTGAAGCCAGACTCCTCTTATTCAAAATAATTCCTCAATTTTTTGTCCGTCATTCATTTTTTTCTGCGTAGAGATATGTGGAGCTGCATTGTGCACCATGCGCCAAACTTGGCTATATGCACAGGTTCATTATATCTGGCTCCAGTGTGAAATCACTTCCTCCCGCTATTCAATACTGCAAAATTACCTCTCCAAAAATGCAAAATATACCACTCTGACGACACAGTTTACATCTGCCCAGTCATTAGCTCTTAAAGCTCTGAGCAGGAATTAAAATCGACTTCTGAAAATGATTGCATACACCAGCCACATATCAAAAGCAACACAGCAGTTTATCCATTTCTCTTGATTGTGTGCTACTATTCATGCTCTTGCATTGTGACATGCTGTGATCAGAACAGATGTTTTGTCTACACACAGATCATTTAAACAGCAGGTGTCAATGTGACAGCACAGGATCACAGTCAGTGTGTTTTCCCACATAGGGACAACATGGCTGACACTTGAGCGGATGTTTTTTCTCCAGACATCATTGTTGTGACAGGCAAAAAGTATTCAAGGGCAGAAAAAAACAATTACTGTCAAACACATCTTTCCTGCACCCAGACACACTCACACATTCCGCCGTGCACATAAAGAGCTAAAAAGGCCCATTTTATGATGTTTTTCTTTCTTTATTTATTTATTTGTTTTCCCCAGAAGAAATGTTATGTAAAGTCCAGCAGGGATTTTGTGTCTGTAATTCACAATTTGATGCCATCAGCAAGGTTTCCAGTGCTGCACGTTTGTAGATGGCCTGTTCTCTCTGCACAGTGGTTTTTCATGTCTTTATAAGAACACAAAGAAAAGATCAGAATGAAAACTGCAATACATCCATTTAAAAGCCTCTCTGAGATCATCAAAGTGTTGCCCACAAAAGATCATGCCAATCATGTGAAAACACATGTAAGTGATGGAAACATTACACGCACAGCGTGAGCATTCAGCGTCCATCACATTGAGCATTTATTTGCTGTAAGTGCATATGGAAATTCACTTATTTATGGGAATAATGGCAGAATTATTGCTTAAAGGAGGAAAAATTGTTCTTTATGGGCCAGACACACCTACATACTTTACAGGCAAAGACATTTACATTTAAATCAGCACATGATTTTCTGCAAATGATTTTCTGCTGAGGACAGTCACACTCAACTCAACTCAACTCAAACTCAAAATTATATTGATTTGATTTTTGATTCTGTTAATTCCGTATATTTTTAATCAATATTTACTATCAATATGAATTTATGTAACTGATTGTTAATTAAATGCCTCAGTATCATCAGTACTGCAATTGTTTTTAAAACTAGACGTCAAATACCAAATCATTATATGACCATATCCAAAATCTATGACAACATTCTGTCTTACATCCCAATATTGATATAATATCACTTTATATTGCGCTGCTTTACTGCAAAGCTTACATGCACTGATGGGTTTTCTTCAACCCAGCAGTGCAGGTCGATGCTGTTAGTACAAATTGTAATGTCAGGCAATTTGAGACAAATTCTGTTTTTTGCCATCACACAAATGGTACACATTAACATCAGCTATTCAGCTCTGCAAATTGCTGGTGAGCATATGAATCAATTTCTCTGTAAGGACATGTTTTCACCTCCTTTCACCAGCACCCCGTGCTTTGATTACAGTCATTCACTGCTTACTCTATATTTCCTCAAATTGTCTGATCGTTACTGTTCTTCAATCAGAACCAAGATTTAAGTTGCCACTTTCTCATCAGAGGTGACAACGTGAATATACAGTATATATGAACATGTGCAGGGAATATTAAACTTTGTTGTGCCAAATTGGCTCATTCAATTAATAAGGATGTCTAAAGACATTGATTGGACATGAGGTGATGATAAAGAAATGTGTCAGTCAGTGTAGGAGAGCTCCACAAAGTACATATATATAATAATAATAATATAGTGGAATTTGGTTTGTTTGAACCGAGTCTGAAACATCCACACAAAAACAATTTGTTTTGTAAAGACCTTTTTGTTGTTCCTGCTGAGTCTGAGATCTTATGTGGCAGAGGGACACAAAACAATTTTCCCTTCTCCCCAGTGGCTTTGTGATAATGGGCTTGTCTTTGCTCTGTCTTTCAACTTTTTAATAAACCCAATCCACAAGCAGCAGTTCAATCATTGCTTAGCAACCACGACTACACATGTTGAAGCATTGTGTTGGGAGTTAAAAGAAGGTTATTTTTGTCTTTTGAAAAGGAGCAACGAATGGAATAAACTGCACGTGTGCTGGCTCTGAAAGATGCTGCGAAGGTCAGCAGTACGACTATGGGCCATACAGGAGGAAGCCACATGCAAATGTACATTGACTCTCAAGGCCAAGAAGCAATTTATTCTCTTTACCAAGGAGGGTGGTTTTGTCTGTATCTTGGGGTTTGTCCAGCATAATTCAAAAGGTGAAGGAGGGACTTGAACGAAATTTTCTGGGGATTTATGTTTTGGTCCAAAGAAGAAATAATTTGATGTTGGTGGTGATCCAGATATGGATTCTAGTATTTTTTTTTTTTTTTTTAGTATAGTCACACTGTGGGAAAATGAGTGGCCTTGGCAGAGGTTTGCACTCTCTCTGAGTGGTTTCTGTAGTGCTGTATTATTTTATAGCTTTATGGTTTATCTTTAAAAATGTCACGGTGATCATATAGGAGTGAAAGCTGGTCCACATTTGTTTCTGACAAACCTTGCAGTTTCCCTGAAATAAACTCAACTAAGACAGCAAATACAATTTTTAGCAAAAGCCATTAATGGAAGAATGAGCTAAATGTGAATGTAAATGTCAATCACATTATGGCTTGATTAGTCTGCAAGAATAGATAAGCATTTGTTTGCCATATTGTCTCAGTAACACAAATAGCAGGGACTGGTGACGACTGAGAGCCATATTTATGTGTGTATTCATGTATGGAAACAGTGTGAGTGACAGCAAAGAGTGTACAAGAACGCATAACTTTACAGCTTGTCAGCAGAATGATAAATGAATAATGCAAAAGAAGACTTGAATATACTCTATACATATGTTTAAATAAACTTACGTAAACATGTATACACATTGTGTATGTAGCATATGTTAAAAGTCAAATATCTATGTAAAAAATAGACTTGATAGATTTGATTACTAGATTGATCACTGGAAAAAAAAAAAAAAAAACATGTTTTCACTCTATGTGTGTTTCTGCTGTGAGCAGCTGCAGTATGTGCACAGTGTTCTGCCACCAGCGCACTTCAACCCGACTTTCCACAAAAAAACATGCCTCTGTCGGAGCCTTTGTTGAACCTGGCTTCCTGTCATTGTGTCTCCATTGCAATGAATTTGAGTGACAGCAGGTGGCCATCAGGCAGAAATGCAAACGAAGACAGCTAAAGTCTGTGGAGAGTGAAATTGTTTGTCAGAGAGAAATACTGTCCATATGAAGGTGACTGCATTAGTCAGCCCTCTGCTGTCTATGTGCAGATTCATGAGTGCATGGCTTATTTTCATGCTGTGCAAATGAAAAACAACTTTATGTTTATAATTCAGGACTAGTTTTCAGAATTTCTCACCAAAGTCAGTGACTCACTGTGACACTTTAGCCACATTAACGGGGTTAGAATTCTAACTGCTTCCTCCTGATAAGGGTAGCACAGTTACATATAATTACACAGGAAAATTAATGACAGCAAACTGATTAGAACCATAGCCCAAAGTAAGTCGGTAGTGGTTGTCATTTTCAGGGAAACTGCAGTATTTCTGAAAATTTTTTTAGGAAACTTTAAATATCCATTATTGCTGGCTGATCACCTTGATAAACATTTTATTTTTCACTAGTAAATAAAAATTGGACATTAGTTTAGTTTAGCATAAATGCTGGACAGAAGGGAAACCATTGGCCTGGTAGTCTCAAACATAACATAATCTGCCTAAAAACAGCAATGCCCTTTTTTTTTTAAATAAATAAATAAAATAAATAAACAATAATCTGATAAAGTATCTGATAAAGTTTACCTGGCAGCGATTCAAAGACTCCAGAGATTCTCAAAGGTCTATGATTTTAAATTTGGATTGAACAAAACAAAATGTGACATGATAATGAGCGAGGCAGTTTATTTAGTTAGCTTTAGACAGAGCCAAGTCTGCTGTTTATTTCATGTTTCAGCCTACAAGGTCACAGAAATTTTACATTATGATTATGGTGGAAGATTTCAACTTCCAGTAAATGAAAAGATAAAAGACAAAAAATGTGAATGAATAGACCACTGTAGATATTGAATTGAGTTCCCCTGCTTTCTCATCATCTCCCTCAAGGCCTTTCATTCTCTCACTTCAACAAATATAACCTTCTCTCTTTCCTGTTATCACAGTATTATTCCTATAGATCCCCTCCTCTGTTCCATAGGGAAAGAACCTGTCTAAATATATTGTGTATAGATTTCCGATTCATTAACATTGTTTCTCCGCTTCTCTCCCTTTTCTCCTTGGTGTGTACAGGTGAGCGGGATCAACGCATCAACGAGCAGGAAGCGTGAGCAACGCGTGTTATACATGGTGGTAGTTATGGTGATATGCTACCTCTTGTGCTGGCTGCCTTATGGCATCATGGCTCTGATGGCCACATTCGGGCCACCGGGCCTCGTCACGCCTGAGGCAAGTATCATCCCCTCAGTCCTGGCCAAGGCGAGCACGGTCATCAACCCGGTCATCTATGTCTTCATGAATAAACAGGTGAGAAAGAGAGAGAGAGAGAGAAGTAGCATTGAAGGGAGGGATGAGGGGCTGTAGCTTGAGTCAGAGCGTTTTGTCTTTTGCTGTCATGAAACGGCAGGTGAAGGGTATCTCACATCCCAAGGCCAGTCATGTTGACTGTTTACAAGGTTGTTTAATAATGTATATTGGAAAAGACTTATTTTATATTCCTATCAGAAGGTATTCTAGTGCCCTTTCTTGACAGTGAATAATCTTACTTGCTTACGTGTGTGTGGAGCTGTGTATTTAAATTTCACAATACATACACGTTCACTGCAGAAACCATTGCAGGTTACAGAAATTGGCCATCTAATGACATAAACAACACAATAAGAGTCATTGCCTGGATTGCTCTCTATTCCATCTTGCCTAATCTGGCATCTAAGTGTATCTCAGGACACAAACAAATCTAATATATAGTGCAATTGACTAAGCCTTTCATGGGAACTCGTTTTTCCAGACTGCTCATTATCAAACCAGGAGGGGTATTTACAATGTCATGATGGCATCTGTTATCTGGAATGTTATTAAATTAAACAAAGTGCAGGTAGCAAACAACGTTGACCTATGCCCACTTCAGACAGTGTGATGAATAGCTCTGGGAGTTATCTAGGTGTTAATTATGAACTACCAGTCTGGAGTGGATGTTCTACTTGTCTGGGGATGATAATTATGTTTTATTTGCTCTTCTGCTTTATTTAATTTTTAAAGTTGCTGTCAGGAGATGCATCCAAGATAATTCAAAAAGAAAGACCTTGTCACAAATTATGACTATAAACTGCTGCACTGAAAACTCTTTTTACTACCTATTCGCCAACATACTGTGACATATCATTTATCAATACAGGTAAAAGCATATTCCATCATTTTAGAAAATCTGTCATTTGATCACTGCTGCTTTCTAACTTGACAAACCTAACTTTGTTTCCCAAATTTCCTTAGAGTAAATCTAATAAAATACAATTACAAAAACATTTCACATAGTGTAACACCAAAATCGGTTTGCTTCAACGGGACTGTGTAATCCACAGAGTCAGAACCTCAATAACAAGCTTTTGCAGAAATATACAGTTGGAGACACTTTATTTAGAAATATCTGGTTCAGCCAAGACGGAGCCTAGAATTTAAAATACTGTTTGAAATGGATCACAGATTCTCCTTCCTCAAAATTAGATCAGGCTATTTCCAGCAGAGGTCTTTGGTGAATATAAATCAAATTAAATGAGACACATTGCTTAATCAGGAGGAATACTGGTGCAGTTCTACGAGTTCAAGTATCTTTTAAAGGAAACGTACAGTATGTCTGGTTTCTTTTCACATTAAAAAAAAGAAAAAAAATACAAAGACAGTTGTGTACAGTATGGAGCAAAATTTGTTAGATGTGTAAATTGGAGGTCAAATACTGTGGAAACACTACAAACATATGAACCTGCTCTTCCGGCACATTGCAACAAGCACTTCATAAAACCATGTCCAACTTTTATAAACAGAGACATGCTGCATACCCACAGAAAGGTCAGAAACTCCACTAAAAGGTCATGAAACCATTCTTATGATCACCAAACACGGTTAAAACACCAATCTATCAAACCTGCAGGTGTAGAAAAAGGTTAATGAGAATATAATGACAAAGTACTCACTCTGCTGATTAAGCTTTGTTATGCTATTGTTATGTTATGTACTTGAAAAATGGAAATCCAAACCTGACCAATTATCATGTAATGGACTTAAACACTAGTAATTACTGTCATCAACCTTAAGAAAATAAGTAGATGGGTCCTATAGACCAGGGTTCAGGTCCAGAGTCTCATTATCTTAAAGTAAATGAAAGACATTATAATATTTCCAACACTACTTTAAACTGACTTACTCTAGCTGATGCTGTCAATCAGTCAAATTATATAGGGAGAGAAAATCAACATGATGAATGCTGTTTTATTTTTGAAATGTATTTAATTCATGGACATCATCTCATGACCCCTCTCTGCCTCTCCTGACCCACGTGGGGATTTTAACCACTCGTTTAAGAACCAATGCTAAAACCAGATACTCGGATAGATATGGGTATGGATTAAAAATGTGCAATTTGGATTTATGTATTACCAAAAGATACCTTTCTCCCCACTACCAATTTTAACAAAAAAAAAAAAAAAAAAAAAAAAAAAACCCAAAACATTACATTACACTCTGTGGTTAATTCTATAGTTTTAGCCAACACATCTCCTTTTGGTTGAACACGAACCAATGTTCTGTTCTTATTCCATGCAATTTAGATCTTCTTAACATATCTTCATTCATTAAACAAAAACATTAAACATTCTTCAGTAGTAAAACAAGAGAGCTGTATACATAGTTAATGTATGTTTAACTTTGATCATATTAAGTTAATGTAACTGTTTTGGAGTCTGTTTCTACTGTAATTACCAAAATTGCACTAAATTCTATAGTTTTAGCCGACACATCTCCTTTTGGTTGAACACGAACCAATGTTCTGTTCTTATTCCATGCAATTTAGATCTTCTTAACATATCTTCATTCATTAAACAAAACCATTAAACATTCTTCAGTAGTAAAACAAGAGAGCTGTATACATAGTTAATGTATGTTTAACTTTGATCATATTAAGTTAATGTAACTGTTTTGGAGTCTGTTTCTACTGTAATTACCAAAATTGCACTATGTTAAGTATAACTAACTGTATTTGTTCTGTGAGAGTCTATTTTAAATTATTTATACAGTAAACAACATTTTACTGTATTCGTTATTACTGTTATTCGAATTAATTTTTAATGAAATTGATTGAATTAAACACAGTTGAAGAAATCAGCAGAGTAACCTGTTAATAAACTTGGAGCTTTATGGATAGCTTTAGTTCCTAATGATTTCATCACTTGCAGATTTGGTTGTTTATTCCTTGCACAAGAAAGGCCAAATGTAATCTATGTCTTCAACCTGTGTAATTGTTAGGACTTGTTCTGTACTGCATAAATAAAAGATGAATAAGACCCAAAGCTCATTTTAACTCCCTGAAACTTAATCAGACTCTGATGTTTACATTAAATTACTTTGCTTGCTGCCTTAGGAGTAAACTTTTTAAAGCATCTAATTATCACTGGAACAGAGCATCAGTGTCCAGTTATCAATGAATAATAAAGCAAACACAAATTTACTACAGCAATTCCCTCATGCCTTGACTTCAATGACAGCGAATGCAGAGCCATCGTGGAGAATACACAGACTTAATGTCTGCATTATCCTATATACTTTTTTTGTATTTCCCACAGGGAAGCTAAAAACTTTTCCACAATGGCAGAATGTACTTAAAGAACAGACCAGTATACGGTGTGAACAGTATGCCAACAGTGCTGGAGATTGACGAGAGGAGTGCTGAGTTTTTATTGTGTTTCAGAGAGCAGCAGCACAGCTGGTGATTGCTGAATGACAGGTTCAGTGCACAAAGCTCTCAGGTGAAGACAGATCTGCCGTTGGCAAGATTACTGGGAAAGAAGTTGATTGTTGAGTCACATCTGCTTAATATTAAAATACTTTGTGGTTGCTCTGTCCTCAGCTCCTCTTATTGGAGTAGCATGGACAGATGCACTTGTTCCATACGTGATGCATACAGATGAGCTGAGGCAATCTTTCCATCTCTGAAACTCTCTGCCAGTAATGACACAACTTTTATTGCATAATACCCAACTCTCTTTTTGTCCTTTTTTATTTTCATGTTTCTTTGCAGCAAGATGTTGTCACCAGATACTGCCTGGATGCTCTGACCTCAAAGAGAGAAGAGCTAAACATTGTTTTGTAAGGCTGTAGAGAGAGCAGCCTTAATTTACTAATCAATAATACCCCTCCCCAGAAAAAAAAAAAAAAAAAAAAAAAAAAAAAAAAATTATAATTAAATTAATTATAATTAAAAGATTAAATTGGAATTATCTGGGTAATTGTAGTGTTTTACCATCTTTTCTTTTAGGGTTTTCATTCCTCAACAAATTAAATTGTGTATATGTGGTTGACTTCATGTTGAGAGCTTTCAGTGGTTGATAAGATTACAATAACTGCAGTTTATGGGTTATTTATGAGGTTGTCATGTCTTCCGGAGGCACAGGAGGCTTCATCTAACAGGGCTTACTCAAGCTGCTGCCAACACCACCAGAGCTATCTGACCTCATGGGACCATTATGGCCCTTGCATCATCACAGTAGGAGACCTCAGTGGGAGCGAGAGCGTGTGACACCAAATGTCCTGTATGTCATTTTCAGTCTTCAATTCCTCCCAGCCCGTTACAATGGAAACTGTGAGTTGAGGCGAGTTGAAGACTAAAAATGCTGTACAGATACAAGTAGCAGCTGGTGTGTGTTTGTCCCATCAACAATTAGCAGCAGTCACAACCTAGAATCAAGTGGATGTCAGGAGTCTGCAGGAAAAACCCAGGAATTATGGGTAAGTTTTCTGAATTGATTTCTCTTGCATGGTCATTTTTAACTGCCTCTGTCAGAAGCATCGTTTGCAAGTTCTTTTATTTACATACACACACATGCACACTTTCATGGTCAGCCTGAAATGCATGCCAATATGCTTTAAACCACTAAGTGGAATTAGTCTGGATAAACACTTGTTAAAGAGATAAAACCAGTTGACTTGCACTGAGGTTACACTGGAATAGAGGAACTTACCATAGACCACATACTGAATGAAAAAATGGATGTAGTCTTTGGTTTCCTCCTAAAGCCAACCAGGAAAAGATAATATATTGCATAGCCAATAGGGGGCAACTTGAATGGAAGCCCATCAACCCCACTTGATTTATAATGTCAGTAAACACTTTCCTTGTGGCTAATGACAATCATTAGCTTAGTGTCTTCTTCAACACAACTAATTTGCAAATTATGTTCATATTTCATATTAATATTTATATTAAGTCACATATGAGTGGAAACCAGTATAACTGACAACTGGTTACAGGTGATGCCTCTGAAGTTCCAGTTGCAAAACTTGACCATGGCCATATCACCGTTTAAAATGGGAGTTCAGATTCTTAGGGCGATGTCACAAAGGTGGGGTACACCCTCACACTCACATTTATGGTCAATGTAGAGTGTCCAGTTTGCCTGATCCCTACATCTGCATGTTTTTGGACTGTGGGAGGACCCTGCTTCCATTTTCTTGCTGCATAGGCAAAAGTGCTAACCACTAAACCAACCCTGTCCAACTGAAATCATTACCAATATTACATATACTTTGCAGTAGAAAACCACTGCATTAGCAGAAACAAAAACTCTGGAGTGAGTGGTGGCCTAGGAACTTTTTTGAAAAATTGCAACTATTATGGTCAGCACAGATATGATTCCCTGCAAGTAATGGAGTAAGCAAATTTTCAAAAACTATTATTTTCACGTAGGTTAATTATAATTAAAAAACATGATTGGAAACGCAAGTCAAAGTACATGACTTAGTAGTCAGCATATCTGTAAGCTAAACAGCAGTGCCTAATCCTCTGTTAATAGAGGATTAACAATGGAGCATGATACAACCAGACACCATGATGACTTACTGTCAAGAGGAACAGACTCGCTCAAGGAAAATTACATCAAACAGAGTGACATGTGGTGCCATTTCACATCTTCCTATGTTAATAACTGCAGTTTGACACATTCTGTTATTTTCTGAACAATCTACCCCATCACTGCAAAGTAAAGAGGCTGAATTATTTTACTAAATTCTTACATTTCACATTCATAAGGTCTTCAAAGTAAAGCTGGGCCCATAGGGGCCACTTATGCCATGTTTCCATCATGGTATGGTTCATTTAGTACAGTTCATTATGGTTTAGAATGGTAAAGCCCTCGGTCAGGCTTGTGTTTCGACTGAGAACAGTACCTTTACTGCCCAATAACTGTGTAGGGTGACATTGTACCAGTGCAACAACAACGAATGACGCATCAAAAAAGGCACAACAGACAACATTGGAGGACATCCAGCTGCCCTATTTTATCTGCTCAGCTCAAAAGATGTCAAGATTTTTATGAGAATAGACTGCGGGCGCTGAAGAAACATATCACAACCAAGTTATGTAGCATACAGCTGACTGTCACGGGTGGAGTAGAGGTCTAACTCTACTCGGACTGTAGCAGACCATTTTACTCTGGTACCTCAAGGGAATGGTACCAAAAATGGAATGGAATCAGAAAAAAAGGATATCAATAGAAATGCAAGCTGGAATACAACCACACCAGTGTGTTCCACTTCTGCCACTTCATTAGGTCTGCTGTCTACCTAATGTAAGATTTATGTTGGCAATGAAACTTCTTCAGACTATCTAAAAAAATCATATAAATTAAAACAGTAATAATAATTAAAACAAATAATATAAACATTTTGGGAACACTGCTGTCAAACTGTCACTGAGGGGATAGAAAAACCGAGTTATGCCAAGTTCTGCAGCAGAATATTTCAAATGTGTGACAGTAGCAACAGCATGAGGGATGTCATTCAGCACAGTTCAGTTTGCCATTGGCAAAGTGATATTTTCAAATAAATTATGAACCACTTCATCCATGAGGTGTCACGGGGAAGATCTATGTTCATCCTGAAGAACTTTTCATATGACATGATGCCCTGACATGATATAATCAAATAAAAACAGTGCCATCGGTCCATGCAAAAGGAAATAATTATCATAGACTTCAGATTAATGGAACAGCAGACATGGTATTAACATTCATTCTGACTGATCAGCCCTAAGTACAGGTTTGAAAGTGCCCCAAATCTGTCCAATCACTCAAACCACATTTGAATTAAGTATTTGGCACATGTACCAACATTCTTTTGCATCAGTAAATACAAATTTGTCTTCAGGACACATTAAAATTGTGTACTCAGCAGATTGCCACCACCAACCCAGCTTCCCCTTTCAAGTTTAAAAGGCTCAAAAGTTAAAAATGTGATTTGATGTCTTGACTTAGCTCGCTCTTGTATGAGGGTTCCCTACATTTAACCTGCTGTTTGACCAATCCAGGGCACTTCTAAAGAACAGTGAAATCAGTACCGAGTCTAACTGTATTTCCATTTGTTGCAGCAAATTGTTTATGACAAGACATTCCCTTAATGAATTGTTATTCTGCACATGTTCTCGGATGTCAGACATTTTTAAATGTATTACATATAATTTACTGATAATAGACTGCTGGTAATTGAACTCCTCGCATGCTGTGATGAGAACACTACCACGCTTAATAGTAGAAACTGTCAATTTCTGCATGTGGCTATGATGGCTGGATGTTTATTATGAGTTCTTTTCTGCCCCATGTTTTCTCTATCCCTATTTCCATCTTTATTTTTATCTCTCATATGTTGGACTCTTGTCCTGTACAAACAATTGTTGCCTCACCTTGCAAAGCCAATGTAAGCCAACTGCTAATGAGAGCCTCTGACACAAAGAAGAAAAAAAATGCTGGAACCAAGCAGACCTTTACTGCTATTAAGAAGAAACTGGCAACCTGTCCAGGGTGTACCCTGCCTCTCGCCCTATGTTAGCTGGAGATAGCCCAGATCATAAAAACAGTCAGTCAAACCTGATGCGATATGAGATGACTCTTCTTGACCTATCGTAAACCTTCCTCTCCAACAACACTGAGCGCATCTCTCTGTCTCCTTCTCCCAGTAAATCCATTTATTTGTCATTACCTTTATCTCTGCCTTGACATTAGCCTTGATGCCCGTGTCTGAACTATCTTCATCCAATCACTTGTCTGTTGTCTCCATTTCACTATCTTCCATCTTTCTTGCTCTTTTTAGTGTCTGGACAGCTGTGGGGAGTGGGCAGTGTCGATCAACACGACATCGAGCTGCCAAAGGCCTCATCTTTTTACATCTTCTCACAAGCCTTCACTAATAGATGACATATCCTGTAGGTTTCAGACAGACTAAGAAAGGGGGCGGATATATTGGCCATAGATATGCCATGAGATAAATTTTTAGTCATGTCTCCAGGCATTGTGCTCTTGAATTCCCTTTCTCACCAGGAATTAGATGCACAGGTGAAGTTGAATGTGGATATGGTTACTACAGAATTGTACAGAGAGAGAGATTTGTGACATGATAGTAAAAAAAAATCATCAGATTAAAGAAAAAAAAATACTGTTTTAGGCTGATGATATACTACATGTGTTTGTGATTTCACAAATCCCATGTGCTAGTGAGTCCATCAGTACTAGTAAGACTTCCTTAGCATGTCAATGAGACTCATTTTCAAGCTCCTTGATCTTTAGGTTTCAGCACTCACTCACTCTCTCTCACTTATTTTCTACTGCTTTATCCACTAGGGGTCGCGGGGGGCGCTGGTGCCTATCTCCAGCTAACATAGGGCGAGAGGCAGGGTACACCCTAGACAGGTCGCCAGTCCATCACAGGGCCACACAGAGACAGACAACCATTCACTCTCACATTCATACCTACGGGCAATTTAGAGTGTCCAATTAACCTAGTCCCCAAATCTGCATGTTTTTGGACTGTGGGAGGAAGCCGGAGTACCCGGGTGAGAACCCACGCACCACGGGGAGAACATGCAAACTCCTTGCAGAAGGCCCCTTGTTCCAACCGGGTTGTGAACCAGGGACCTCTTGCTGCAAAGGCAAGAGTGCTAACCACTACACCTAAAACCACTAAAACCTCCTTTAACCCTGTTTAAAAATGACTATGGTAACTTCAGAAAACAGCAGGAGACTGTGTTTTTTAAAAATTCAAATTCTTAAAATGGAGAAAAGTGTATTCATCAGAGATTATATTTAAAAGTGGATTGCATGCTTTAGTATTCAATAAAAGAACATGTCAAACAATAATTTAATATTTCTTTTAATAGTTCATTCATTTTCAATCAGTGTTTTTCCCTCTCTTTTTTTAATGGTGTACTGACAAGAAGAAAATTCAGGCCGGACATGATTTTAAAAAACTATGCTAACAGTGTATTTTCATTTGGGATTCAAATCAATGTATCTTTGTACATATCGACATTCTTTTTTTTCTCTCTCTTCTCTTTCTGTGTCCGTCAATGATGTAAAGTTTTAATCTTTTAATGTGTTGATTTTTTTTCTGCTTTACTCAGATGATGTGAAAGAGTTCCATCAGATTGTGCACCTCCTGAGAAAATGTAGTAGACTATAAGTATACGTAAAACTAATAAAGTATACTAAGTATACTACGTTTACTCAAGAATGGCATCTTCAAAGTCCATATTAAGAGGAAACCTGGCAGGGTCTAACTGTGAATAGGTCTTGGATTTGAAAGGAAATGCCATGAATTTAAAGCATGGTTAAATACCCAGAATGCATTGTTATGCTTTCAACCTGCTGCTGGGGTTGTCAATTATTTAGAATCTTCCTGTCTGTCCATCAGCTGCTGAGGATCTCTGTTGTGCAGGGATACTGACCCCTGCACAGCAGAGCATGATCTGCATGAAATCAGAATCTGGGGACTGCCATATCTGTTTCCCAGAAGAAGAAAAATGTATCCATGTGTCCATTCACTATTTATTAGACCCTGACAGATGATGTTTGGATGTCAGTGCCTTTACTCCGCACCTTAGAGACTGCCTGTCTTTCCAAACCATAAGATGGTTTGATATTTTTCGTTTCTTGATGGTGGTTAAAATACAGCATTTCTACATAATGTAGACCTGTACTGGTTTACACATCATTAATTTTACCTTTGTAACATCTGTAGCTGAGATTTGTACAACTTAACTTCACTGTATCACATTGGTCAGACTCAGTTAAGGCTGGGTTGATGTTGAAGTAAAACCTGTCCTACAAAAGTGATTTAACTCAGAAATGTTGAGAGCAAAGTTGAAAAGTAGAATCCAAGCCTTAGTTTTGCCAGACAGCACAAACCTCACCTTCTTTTTTTATTTTCTACTTGGGTGAATCCTGCAGTTGGCACTGAAGTTTTGCAATAGACACAAATGCTGCAGTATAAAATAGGGATATTCAGCTGATGTAACAGGTACAGTGAGTTTTACTGTCTGCATGCTCAATACCTGGGTGCAAAGATTGGAGTCTAACTATAGTCACAAGTACCAAGTTTACATTTATAATTAGATCAGCAGAGTTGAAGACCACTTATAGGAAGGCGTTGAGAATGACTGGAGGATTACAAGGCTGATTTATGAAGGGATGGTTATGATTAACCACATTTATCTCACAGAAACTCTCTGGAGAAGAAGAAAATGCTGACAGAAAGAAGTTAAACAAATAAAATATCCAGAGGTTGGGAGTAGGAAAGTAATTAGAGAGTCAGTGTGTTTTCCTTTCCAATTCATGCAAGGAGCATGAAACCTACTGTATATGCACCGTCCAGTTGTTCAGACAAGGCATTCCCGCCAAAACTGTACTCATGTACTAACATAGCGGCTTGGAGTCCCAGTAAGAGAAGCACTACAACTACTAATGTGGCCACAGTTCGAGACAGAGTAAATGTGTCGTGTTTTTTTTTTTTTTTAGGTCATATACCCTGATTGTCAATACAGTGCGGAGGTGCAGCAACCATTTTCCAGTATATATAATGAGCAGTGTGTTTTAATACTTTATACCCCACTTACATTTAGAATTACAGCTTCACAAATGAGCCTTTAAAAACCAAAATGCATTTATATCTATGGTCCAAGGGTGCGGTGTAGAACATTTCTGATCATGTTTCTGTTTTCTCTTCTCGCCCCAGTTTTACAGATGTCTCCAAGCCCTGCTGCGTTGTGAGGCTCCTCAAAGAGGTTCCAGCATTAGGAGCTCTTCCAAGGTGGCCACCAAGGCTATGAGGGGTGTATTAGTCACAGGCCTCCAACGTAACAACGACTTACTATTTATGGTAGCTTCCTTGGGTCAACCAGCCGTCACTGTGCCCCAGCTGGCTCCTTCCTGTGAGCTCACAAATGGTATCACCAAAGCCCCTTCTTCAGACATCAAACCTGTCGTAGTATCATTAGTAGCCCACTTTGAGGGCTGATGCTCAGCCAGGAAGTCATTAAAGATGTGAGGGGTGGCAAAACTGAGGCTGATAGAGCAGCAGCCTGCCACTCCAGGTGGATTCAACACAACTGATGCATCAATTCTGCCCAGGCTAATAGGGATAGACCATTAAAGGCCAATCTTAGACTGCCTCTGGACAATATGAGCAAATATCAAAAGGTGGAAAACCCGCAGGAGCTGGGAGTCTGTGCTCCTCTGTAGAGGGAGAGAGAACACCTGTCTCGGTAAAAATAAGCATTTGAAGGATGTCCTTGTCATGATTTTGGGAGGATGCATTGTCAGGCTGGGATAATTGAAGAGGAATGGGAAAATGTGTTCAAAGTGCAGGACAAGAGATAGGACATATTGAACAGTTACCAGCTGTGTTTACCAAGTGAGAGTGAAAACCTAAATTTTACCATGCATTTTTGTCTTAGTAGACAAAAAAAGTAGGCAGAGATATTAGAACACCATGGACATTGTTAACAATCAATCAATACAAACATTTTTTAACTAAATGGAATTAACATATTATTGTTATTCATATATTATTGCTATTGTTAGCATATTTTACAGATTTCTTCAGGGATCGTGACTCCAATGTCAAAGAAATAGGTGCATGTTGAAAAGTTACTGTATATTTTCTTCAGTAAAAGCTGCATGTATATTATTGCAGTAAATATGCAAATTAGGTTGCAAATGCAATATCTGGCCATGTTCAGTGGATTAGCACCAACACAGATACTTGGTATGTAGGTTAAAACCCCAAAAATGTGTGCCTCTCTGGAGGTTCCTGGTTTTTTAATGACCACATTTCCACATGAACATATATGTGCACATTAGGTGGCCCATTTATTTAAGAAGGATTGAGGTCATGGGGCCCTGTAATGCGACAGAGTGATCCTATGACATCCTAGAATTTATCAGCAGTTTAGTGCCTTGCTAATGGGCACACCATCGATATATGTAGACAGGCATCAGGCTCTGATCATAATATTAAAGAAAATATTTGCCTTCACTAAAGCAACTCTAATGTGCCAGACAATGCAACAGCATCGACAACCATGAGAGATTTTCTCTACAGTTTACCAGGATGTTAAAAATGACTTCAAGGCAACTAATTATAGAATAGGTTGATCTGTATATATTGTTTGCAAAGTGCTTGTTTGCATCAAGTTCAATTTTTTGATAAATTTTCCACTTTCTCTCTTGCAATACAAAGTGAAGTTTCTGAAAGCAGTGCTTAGTGCCCTAAGTCAGTGTATAAGCTGTGAGCAGTGTGATACTTTTAGCAACGGCATACAGTAACAGTGTGTTCCTTTTTTTTTCTGGAAATCAATTTTAGCACACAGACTGTGTCCTTTGTGCCGTAAAATTCTCGTAAAAATTAATTCTGTACACAAGTTGATACTAAAGCCAAAGAAATTCTAATATTTTTTGAGAGTGCTGTTCAATAAAGTATTTTAATCAAAATTCTCATGCTGTGCTTTCTTTTGATGGAGACTTGTTTGAAAAGAAGGATGTTTATTTAAGCAAATGCAATAATGCAAAAAGGTCCAGTAACGCGAGTCATTCTGTATGTTTGACATGTTCAGCTCTGATTTGCCAGATTCTGTTTAGTGGCGGGTATAGCTCCTACTGTAGGTTCAGCGGGTACTATCTTTTTTAACCGCCTCCAAACTAATGTCCGTCCACAGTGTCGGCCATGAATGCTACTATGTACAGAGTTTAGTGTAATATTACTCAGGTGTGGCTTTGTCCTCTTTTTTTTTATTAGACTTTTTATTAGACTTTATTTATTAGCCAACAACAATGCTGTTTCCAGATTCCTGTGTATCACACGTGGATCATCACCTAATGTGGGTATTGCATTGTTGTTTGTCAGCTGGTCCCAGTGAGAAATAAATAGATGGTGTTTTCATCAAACCCGCAGAGCCAACATTTGCTTATGTAAAAAGCAATCTAGAACTGATATAAATCTGCTTGCATAAATTCAACCTGCTTAGGTCTTTGTCTGAAATTAGGGACTCATCATTTAACAACTTTGAGTGGTAATACTGTATGTGCTGCCTTTAAAACTGTAAACTGTGTGATATCTGTAGATTGTCATTCATTCACGTCATAGCTCTCCAAAAGTCAGTGAATCTGTAGCAACGAGACTTGAAGATGTCCCACCGTTCATCCAAGAGGCTTATTCAGTTCAGAACTGAGAGATGAAGGATCTTCCAGATGAGATCACATTTGACAGAATGCATGATGTGTTGCATGAGAAAGTAGCTTGAAAACATGACAAGCAGAGAGAGTATTAAGGTGGGCGGCTGCAGAATGCAGTTAAATATTTAAAGATAGTGAAGAATTTCATTAGTGAGATATACAGTCTTTATATCAAGGTTACCTCAGGTGAATCTAGCAAGTGGCAAATTAAGTTATGGTCTGTAATATACATTTGTTTTCTATTGACATTCAACAAATCCCTTCTCAGATGTGATATAGACTTTTAGGTATGTGACTGTCATTGTTTTTGTATAATTCTTGGTTCTTGGTTCCTACTGTTTACACACTGAAACCCCGTGTGAGCAGACATAAGAAGCACATCAGTAACCAATGTGGTTGTAAGACAACGTGACTTAGAGGCATGTTTGGTAAACAATTAAATGGCCTCAAGATTGTACTGGTGCTGGGACGAGTCCAATCCAAATCACCTTCTGTTACCAACTCTTCTAGCTTATGTCAGAAATTAGGGCCATGTCAGTCGACTCTTGCTCTAAGCATGTGAACTCCTTGCACGTTCACGTGGACACGTCGTGGGTCTTGACACTTAAGAACAAGACACGTCACCACGTAAGCCAACTCAATGTGTTTGCCATCGTAAATAAATGCTGACATCAGCTGTTTTTATTGTATTTATTTATTGCTATTTTTGTTTTGTCTATGCAAGTTTTATTGTGGTAAGCAAAGCTACACAACATACCAACAATTGTTAGCTTCATGATGATAATATTAGTTAATTGATTTTGTTTAGCTGGTTAAAAAAAAAAAAAAATCTTGTAGTGTGCCTCTATAAAATTAAAATCTTCATTTCAAAGGCCAGCTAGTCCATACACTTAGATTTAGACACTTAAAAAGTAATTCATAACTAGGACCAATTTTAAAAAAACAAAAGATTTCAAGCAACATGCTATTCTTCTTTATCCAACCTTTTTATAAATAACAGGGAACAGTAACAGGTGTTAGGATTTTTTTTACCCCTCACATTGGCACATATCTCTTGTAATTAGTGTGGGGGTCATTGTTGACAGAACACCATTATGTGCTGGGTCAGGCATGATGGATGTCCGCCTTTCAGGTGGAAAAGGCAAAGCTCCTGTGTTGATGAACGGCTTTGGTGTGCTGTAGGAATTTTTCAGAATTTAAACTGGGCCATGCTATTCTTAAGTTTAGGGTTTAGATGACTCATTAGGCTATGGTCAACGCTTCTTTATCCTTCATAATGATTGAACTGTAGTCAAACCAAGGTAAAAATCTGCTTATAAATCTTGTAGTGTATTCAACTGTTTTAAGAGATGAGGTTGATATCACACCCAAAGACTTCTGTTACCACAAACCAAAGAAATATTGGAGATGTTTTATCCATAGATGTATCAGTCAAGTGGACGATGATGGATTATCAGTGAGCAGCAAATGACTAAAGGCATCTGTTGCACTGGTACCAACCGTTTACAGCACAGGTGGTGCTGTGTTTGTTTTTGTCTCCTGCCAAATAAGCCAGACCAAAGCTACGGTAATATTTGGCAGACTGCCTTGTGACCGGTGGGGCCAGCCAGAAATCTGATGATAAAACGCATCGTAAATGAGTAGTGACACTACGTGAAATTCCACCTTTCATTGATTAATACAGTCCACCAGCATCTCAAACTGCCTAAATTTGCTTGAATTTGCTTCAAACTGCTTGAATTAATAGAGAGATATAATAAATAATCATCATTCCACTAATTATTTACCCACCAATTATTACAACATGTTTAACCTTTACGAAAGAAATAGGCTACCATCGGAGTCTTGTGACACCATGTACTATAACTACAGTAATGAAATAGGAAGATGCATTTCAATTGGTATTCAGCTGACAGTACCTTCGTGCTTGGGTTACCACACTAAAATCCTACAGGTCATTGCTGTGTATGTTGTGTTAGCCTGAGTGAGAGTGGAAATATAGTCTAAAAATAATTATCTCACACCTCCTATTATAAAGTTCTTGTTAAAAAAAGTACCACTATAAACTTCCACAGTTCAATAAAAGGTCCCCAATTAAAATATGTCGCTGGTGCAGGGCTAGTCTATTTTAAGTGTGCCTGTCCTTTAAGTCTCTTTCTTCTCTGTTCTCAAAAATGCAAAGTTTTTATTTGTAGTTTAAGTTTAATTTCAGTTTTAATTTTAACTGATATGGCAGATACTCACTCACTCATTTTCTACCGCTTTATCCTCCACTGAGGGTCGTGGGGGGCACTGGTGCCAAACTCCCTGGACAGGTCGCCAGTCCATCACAGGGCCACATAGAGACAGACAACCATTCACTCTCACATTCGCACCTATGGGTAATTTAGAGTGTCCCATTGGCCTAATCCCCAAATCTGCATGTTTTTGGACTGTGGGAGGAAGCCGGAGTACCCGGTGAAAACCAATGCACACGAGGAGAACATGAAAACATGGAGAAGGGCCCTTTTCCCAACCGAGTCGGGAACCCGGGACCTCTTGGTGCAAAGGCAAGAGTGCTAACCACTATATGTGATGACATATACTGCTAATCGATAAAATCTACCAAGAATCCCACCTTTCTTTTTTTAAAAGCAATTCAAGATAGTTTTAGTTCAAAAATAGTTTTAGTTACAAGCAATCATGCGGGACTACATGAAAAGTTAATTCCTTACTGCAGCAGGTTGGGTCAGAATCCAGTCCAATCCCTCTGCTGTGTGTTTTAATCTCTTATTACCATAATAAGGGAGGGAAAATCATCGATGCAGGATTTGCCCAAATGAAAATTCTACTTTTGGTACAATGTGCTGTTCTTCTGCCAACAGAAAGTAATGAAGTGAAGATTGGTCTGCAAACAGTCTGCTGAAAAAAAAAGAGCAGGTGAGCAATGAACCAAAGAAAAGCTGAGCTCACAATATTGGACCTTAAGCTTCTCACCCCCTCCAAAGCCTTTGCTCTGACAAATCATGTTTGTAAAGAATTTGTAGAAGGTCAGCTGAGTGCAAAAATATATGTCTTACCTTTTTTTTTTTAATGTGCAAAATTACATTTCTAATGGTAAGCCTGCTTAACGTTATAATCATCAAAATTATAATAACAGTCATATTTTAGTACAATTTATGATTTGCATCAATCAACACAAAGCATGTCTTCTCAGTCCCGGGGCCTCTGCTATCTTTCACATAGAGTTTTGCTTTTAAAAATCATAAAAATACACTTTTAATCAGAACTTCACCATGAAGCCATGCATCAGTTGCAAATATTTCACATTAAAACTTAAACAATATGAGTGGATACAGGCAATGCTGGAGTGCTTTTTCTTTGAAACAGGAGCAAAATATGTTGTATCTGTGACTGTGATGTAATAGTAACAAAAATGTAATAAAATAAAGGCAAGAAGTCTATTTCCAAAAAGAGCTGTGCAGCTAACGTCAATGCCTCTGTCATCTCTGTTAGTGTCGAAAAGTGTGGACACTATAATCTGTTAACACACACACCTAAATGAAAAACACAGACAATATGGACATGCATCCAACCTGGCCTTTCTCTCACCAGTCTGGCACAGATACAGGCAACAAGATGGACAATGCAAATCCAGAAAATTAGATTGGCAGGAGAAACCGAGTTGCAAAACTGGTGATACGCAGCCTGGCAACAACTCACTATTTAACAACAGAGACAGCATTAAAAGACAAGGATCTGCCAAAGAGTAAAGGCGAGTGAGTTGATTTAACACGGAATTAGGCTGCCTAGATCCTGGAAAAGTAGCACATTGAAAAAACAACAGCAGCTAACCAAAGTGCTGTACAGAAGTATTAAAAGAAATAAACAAATGAGCAAGGATCCAGTGTGTGGTTAGTCTGTTCTGGGCTACTGTAGAAACATGATGGTACAACATGGTGGGCTCTGTGGAAGATGAATCATTTCCAAGGAAAGCATTAATCTAAATGGATCATCCTAGAATTAAGAAAAATATGATCATTTGTTTCTGCGAAAAATATAGTCAATTTGAGCTACTGTAAAAGAAAAACAACTTATTTTTTGATTATCTTCAAAAGTAAGATAATAGCTTAGTATATCAACTCAAATTTAAAAAAAAAAAAAATCATGTTAGGATAACATTTAAAGTCAATGAACAATTAACTTCTCAAGTGAGACTATAGGTGTAGCCTTTAAAGACAAGAAATGTAAGAAACACTATCCATTTGAAACCAAGGGGTAGAAAATGGCTTCTTCTGTGTTAATGTCACAGTGATTGATGCGGAGCTTGTACTTTCTCTAATCTCCAGTCACCCGCAAGCATGTGCCAAACTCAGTCCTAAATTGTAATTAGTCGGACAGAGCATGGGGATTAACTGAGTGAAAAGTGAAATTTAAAGCTTAGAAATCCAAAACTGAAGAGAGAAGTGTAACCCCAGTTAAATTTGGCATTGACACATCAGTCAGACTAGTTGTAGCGTCCAATCAGTATCGTATTACTGATGTCTGATACAAGACATTTGCAAACGATGACCATGTCAATCGATGCTCATGAAGAGAAGTCAAATAAGGAAAATGAAACATTTTTTAAGCTTTATTTTACTTGCAGGCAACATTGGTCATGTCTGATGATGATAGCTGTAAAATACATGGTGAGACTGTGGCAGGTCAAAGGGTGTCAGCTGAAGAGGCAGTCTCTAATGCATCAACATAAATGTTGTTTTTGTGATGCATTCAGGACAGACAGGACGATGTTCAGTCTGAAATGGTGGGATCACCAAGGAGAGACCGAGCAAAGATGGAGTCAAATAAAAACCCAGGTAATGTGAAATGGTTTCTAGTCCTGTGGAGCAGCTTTTCCATATTCTAATAGGTTTTCAACCCACACATCAACTCATTGTCCTCACCATCTCTTCAATTCAGCTGTTTTACCAAACTAAAGCTACCGTTCCACCACAGAGCACAAGTCAGTGAGCAGCCAGTGAAGAATGCTGGGCTTCTGATTTGATGCACTGAATGAGAATAACAGGATAGGACATGGAAGGTGCCTGCGAGTGTAAGCCACACATTACACAGCATTACTCAGTCACAGGTGCTGTGAATTCATTTTACAGGCCTTTTAAGCAGAAAAGATTGGCATGCACCTTTGGAAGCCTGCATTTGTTATCCAACATCGGCTTTTATAAAGTTAAAAATGTAAACCTGCATCAATATTTAGCTGTGAGAGATTTATGAAAAACAAAAGCAGGGTGCATCAGGGGAAATCTGGTGTTTTAACTCTAATGGCAATGGAAATATTTCACATGAATATAATAAGAAGCCAAACTGGCAGTGATTCATCATCATTTTACTTACAGAGAAGAAAATAAGGTTTGTGCTCACATTAATTTATCCTTTGCCATTGTCACTGGCTCATTTCCGAACTGGCCATTCTCACCTCTCCAGGACTAACTCCATCTGCACTTATACTATAACCTATCCTTGGGGTGCATTAGAGACTGCCTCTTCAGCTGACGTCCTTCATCCAACCCCACAGTATCAGTACTCCAGTGTTGATTTATTTCGTCACAATATTAATACTGCATGGCTTTTTAAATTTATTTTTTTAACATTTCACATATCAGACGTGAGCAAGTGTAGCAGGTTTTACGAGAGCCTTTTGTTGTCTTGTCTGATGGAAGTGAGAATTAGAGGTTCACCGACTAAACAGACCAATGTTTGCCATTGGCATCGGTTGACTATTGTTTATTAAATTATCCAGTTATTAAACATTATTCATTTTAGTTCTCAGAAACCTGTCAAATGCTCTTAAGTCACAAAAATTTTGTTATCTAAAGGTTATTTGACAAAGATTATTTTTGATGAATATTTTCTGATTGTGTTGCATGTTTTTAATATTTAGTTAACACTTTTTCATTTAAAATATATAAGTGCACTGCAGTGTTTTCACATTATGCAGATTTAGACCATTAATTGTTATGCTGATTCCAGGTTAAGCTGGAAGCACAGCTCAGGCAGTACTATTTGTTAGTCTCTCATACACTGACACTTCAAAAATCCTTGATTATCAATAATTTGATTAATTGAATTGTAATTTGATTAAATATAAAAAAAGCGTAAAACAGAGCAATATGATATTATCCTAAAAAGGTACATAGGAAGGTAAGTGCTCAACATGTCTGTCTTCTGTTTCAATTTGTATTCATTTAGAAACTAAGTGTGTCATGAAACCATAAATATTCATGTCTCCTCCGCCTCAGCGTCTCACATTACACTACACATGACAGAAATGTGTGTGAGCGACAAAACATTTCCCTCAAGCTCAAAATGGCACTCTGAGGAGGGGAGATCGGAACACAGGGTCACACATTTAGTAATGTAACAATTTCACTCAGGCACATTCTCCACAGCCTGACAACTGATGAGGGAAAGGCATTAAGTGCAATTATTTCAAGGTCTTCTAAGGGCCATTGCAAGTTAATTAAGAAAATAAATGGTTAATTATATGGACTGTTTACCCCTGAAATTGAGATATGTTGATGAACAGCTACGGCAAGCTGTTTCTAATATCATGCTGATGAATGTGTCACTTTAATTTAAAGTGCACAAAGATCAAACTTGTCACTAAAGGACATTATTCCAAACTACATGAAATATGTTTAAACAAAAATGTGTGCATGTGTGTGGATTTCCATTTATGGACAGTTACATGTACAGCATATACTTTTGTTTTTTAGTGATACAATAATAATAATAATATTAATGCTTATTATTTTTCAAAGCAAACCATTCTGAGGTAGGCTTTCTTTGAATCTTCTCAGTCTAAATCTAATTTATATCTACTTGTTGTTGAAAATAAATAAAACAAATGCTTAGAAAATATAAATCCTAAATAAATCTTCACTGCACCTACTTTGTCAAAGTAGCACTTGCTGCCTCACTATTACTGTTCTATCCATGTCCTCAGACAGTTGTCAGACCATTGGATAACCATTTGGCCTATTGAACAGATTCTTGAAATGGAAGAGGCAGTGAAGGACAGACAGATGTGAAAATACATATAAAATAAGTGTGATTACCTTCTTCTAAAGTGTTGCACAATCCCTGTCTTTAAAGAAACCATATCGAAAAAGAAAAAAAGAACTCTTCACATTTCACCACACAGACTGAAGTAAAAGACTTTTCAGTGAAGACAGATGTGCCGAGTATTGAGCAGCGATTGAAGGTACTCAAGTCAGGGTCATTTAAAGAGGGAAAACTCGACTTGAGTTATTGTAGCTATTGTGTGCGAGGATAAGATTGTAATTTTGTCACGTCTGCTCAGGGAATTCCTCAAACCAATTCCCTTAACTGTTGGTGAGATTTCTGTCACAAAGGAAAGGCAGTTCATTCAGTTCATTGTCACCGTGCGATTTCTATTACAGCATAAAATGTGGCAGAATGGATGACAATCACACTTCATACAATTCCCAAAGAGGCAATTAGAATCTATCAGGATGAATCTTGACACACGGCGATGTGTACATTAGTCTCTAAGTCTGATAATCCATTTTCTTGTATCCTCTGCATAAGTCCTGCGAAACAATCGCAATATCGCAAGACAGATCCATGAGCTAGCAGCTTATCTAACAGCTTACTTTGCCATCTATGGCAGATACAACTTGTGATTGACTTCAGACGAAAAAAAAGCTCTCTGCAACATAAAAACTCACTGGAATGTCCTCACAAAACATTTACAATATGCAACAAATAGCACAACATCTGGTATCACACTGTGGTCTCATATGTTGGAAAGTAAGAGCTGGAAATCACTCATTCACCCTCCAGGGAAACTCCACAAAAACAGTAAGAAAGTTTGATTGCATGTCTGTGAATGATCACAGGGATCTTCAGGATTTGGGTGTAATTTACTGGTGTTAAATTGACTTATTGATTGATTAAATTTGAGAGGTGAAGATTTTTCATCTCTCATCCAAAATGCTTCTGACTGACGGGTGGACAAATCCAGGTATTTAGCCTCTGTAGACTGGATACCTGTTTGGAGATTTAAGTTAAATAATGCAGGTCATTCAACCTGTTTTATTTTCAGGTTGTTAGCTGCTCTCATCGTGTACATAAACTGGTCAAGCTGATCAGCAGCTCTCAGCTTTGAGTGAATGTTCTCAGAATTAAATCTCTTAACTTTTATGTTTACATTTACAGTAATTTTCTATTTCACCCACATTATGTTCAGTTATTTTTTTAATTGATATATAATTTTCATGATACGTTTGGTTTAGTAGGACAACAAAAATAGCCTGAGCAGCATTATGATATGTAAATGACATCTCTGCCGGATGCTTCTCTTCACTGACCTTCCTCACTAAACTATACATTCACCTCGACACAGAACAGGAAGGCAGGGTGGCGCCATGGGAAACGAGCAGAAAGTTAATGTACAGCCTTCACACCTGACACTTGGTGGAGGCAGACACATGCGCAATCTATCATTGTGAATTCACTCTCACATACACCACCGCCACTGGTGTTTTTGCAGCCCCTCGTGCCATCCTACATCATTAATTTTTCCACTTCTCCTCCCAGGACACCGAAAACATCCAAGGAAGACATGGGTTGAGAGAACAGTGGGGGGAGCAGTGTGCTGAGAAAAAGAAGGGTCCCAGTATAGGAGAAAAAGATCTTGTCGTTTTCAGATATTAGATTAATCTCCCAATGTCCCAGGGCCAAAGGCTGTAGGATTCAGAGTAAAGGCAGAAGGGAAGGAGGAATAATGACCAAAATTTCATGGGGCCTCACATTTACCAGAACATCCACAGGGCAAGTAAATGTATAATGTATAATGAAATGCATAATGAAAGTAACACACAGCGTGTGTTACAGTTTTACAATAAATGTTGCCCCAACTTTAGCTGCAACTAAATATTATTTCCATTATTAATTAATCTCAATTGTTTGTGCTTCAAGTTGATGTTACCAACAACAATTCTAAAAAAAAAAAAAAAAGACATTCATCATAATGTCAAACACAGAAAAGCAGCCATTTTTTCAAGGAGAGCTTCACTTGTCAAGTGTTTGACAATTCTGCTTGAAAAATCTATGTTCAATATTTCATAAATTAGGTTTTCATACAACTAATTGGATAATGAACAACTTTATGCCGCTCTGTTCTTTCCCAGCCACTGGAGGCCACATCCAGTGTATTCCTAGTGCTGGCCCCAATTCCAAAGAAATGGGGTTGTGTCAGGAAGGCCATCCAGTGTAAATATCTCTGCCAAATCAAATATGTGGATCACCTGCTGTGGCAACCACTAGAGAAGGAGAAGCCAAAAGAAAAATGCAGCTCTGCTATTGCTTCTGCAAGTCAGTGAACCTAGAGGAAAATATAGTGGAAACTCTGAATAATGCTAATGAGATTATTACTCTCATAGCTATAAAGTGGAAAAAAAATTAAAATTTCATCTGAAATGCTCAAAGTTTATTTAGGCAATTAAATTGTGCACTGTTACCTGTAGGGTCATTGTATATATTACTGCTATAAATAAGGCCAGTCATTTTGTTTACACTAAATGATTCCATGGTGTACCTGTCACTCACTGATGTTTATCCCATGTTTAAAGCGACACACTGTAAGATTTCAACCTTCCAATAATGTCTCCAAGATTATACTGATGGCGCATCAACTGAATGGCAGGTCTGCATTTCCTGCATCCCCAGTTAGAAAAGTTTGGCTCTGGGAACATTCTGAGAATGTTACAATGCAATGTTCTGGCAACGTTTTTAGTGGGAGGTTTTTATTTAGTTCCCAGAATGTTTTTCTTAAAAAGGTAGGATAACATCCTCCAAAATATTCTCAAAATGTTTGGTGATAACCTTCATAAAATATTAATAATAACATTATTACAACATTTTGCAATTCACACATATTTGAACGGAAGTCATTTTATGAACTTGACTATTAGATACGTATATTTGATTTAAATCAAAAGTAGTGCCATAAGGCGAAGGTAACACAATTTTTAATTCAGGAGAATTAATGCAACAGCAGTTGCACTTTGCAGAAGTTCCAGTTTAGTTGCCTTCTGTTTCATAAAAACTGTGTATTAGGGTTAGGGAGATGAACAATGTGGGGTGTCCATCGTGACAACATGCCTCCCTTCTCTGCCTTACAAATAGAAATCATTTCTTTCTCCATTAATCACCTCTCCTATCTTTCTCGACTAGGCTGCAGCGTTTTTTTTTTTTTTTTTTGTGCAAACATTCTAAATAATACAAGCAGTGATTGTGTGAGCAGCAGAATTATTTCTCACCATCTCTCAGCAGAGCTGCACCTTTATCTATTTATTTGTTTCACAAGCAATTGATGCACAGTCTTTTCCCCAAAGTTGCATTGTATTTGTCCAGGTTGGTTTTTTTTTCTTTTTTCAGTTCCATACACCATAGCTGTAAATCACCCCCCTCATCATACAGACCTATCATTATGTTTCCACAGTCACCCAGACTGTATAATCCTGTTAGTATACTATATATCACTCTCTTGCTACTTTATTCTAGAGGCTATACTTCTCACATCATGCATGAGTGCTATAAAATAGACATTTCCTAATTTGACATGCAATTCCTTATGATGATCAATAAGATTTATGGTTAAAGTTATGATTAATTAATGCATTTTGTTGTACAGATTTTAATCTTTATTGAAGAAAATATATTTGGTTAACTATGTATCTAATCTAGATTTATGGAGCAGTCGCCTATTCTCATTAGGATATAGTGAATTGTTTCCGCTTGGGAAATGAATAGCCTGAGAAACTGAAAATAAATAAAAGCTGTGGGCAAGCTGCACTACTGCGCTGTAACCTTGCAGGGTGGAGAGAGGAAGCATGTGGAGCTGAAATATGGTACTTTCAAGAAGAGGCACAAGGAAGCAGAGGAAAGACACTGAAAAAAAATTCAGTGGATATGGTGATGTGATTGGTTTGGACAGCCTCATGCTGAGTGAATCTATGCTGTTATTCCAGGCTGCACTAACTCAATCACTTTTTTTCCACAGATCAACAAAGAAAAGACTTACAAACTTCAAGAGAGGACTAAAGAAAGGATTTCTCAGCAGATGAAATGTGAACTCGGGGGAGTGCAGAGCTAAAACACGGAACTCCATTCACTGCAACAAGTGGTGACATCTTCAAAGGTCATTTAACAACCTTTAACTGAACCTGCCAGTGTGCTGGGATGTTATCACATTCAACTGTATCCTGATCTCTCACACTTTACTATGTCTGACGCACACAGAATGGAAAATGTTTTTCTCCTGCAACGAATACAGTTGAGGTGTTTCTAAGAAGGAAGCAGAAAGCCTCAAGACCACATTAAAAAAATAAAATGAAAAATAATAAAATATTAAATTAAATAGAAAGAATCACATGATTGGTAAAGCATTAGTTTTAGGTTTAATATAGCTATGGGTTCTGTTTGGGGAAAATATTGCTTTAACACTAATAAATGCCACCAAAAATGTTCATTTTCACTGAGATTACTGTGTGTGCGCTCCATGAATCCAGCAAAACATAATGAGACCTAATGTGAAACCAATGATCATTTAACAATTAAACCAAGAGCAGCTGCCATCTTATCTTTAATGATGTGTCAACACATACTTTTTCAATTCCATGTAATGAGGCCCATTTTCAAGTAAAGCATGTGCTGAAACAGTGGTTTATAATGCCAGGGATTACATAGATGCTGCTGAGTGGAGCAGCTTGTGTGCTTAACTCATCTCCTAATCAGAGTAATGACTTAATCAATATATTGAACCACTGAACTCAGGTAATGGAAGAGTCCTCTCCAGTGCAACAGCACAGGCATTAATCAACAGAAATACCTGATGTGTCAATAATGGCAAAAGATTGTGTGCCTGTGTGGTTAAATCTCCAAACTCCATGAATGTGAATTTTAAAAAAATGTGCCTCACTGCCCACAAACCGCTGAATGCTTGCTGGCTGAATGATTATATAGTGGGATTGCAGAGGATGGTGAAATTTAAAAAGAGGATTTAAAGAAAACAGGTGGAAGCATCAGCATTGCTGAATGAGACAAAAGGATAATCGTGCGTGTGTGTATTTTTTTTTTTTTTGCATGCATGGAGGAGCAGAACATGTAACTGCATCAGTTGCATGAACGTGTAAAGGCATACACACTGTGTGTGTAGGTAACAGAGTGGCAGGTTGTAGCTAGGTGATAACAGCTATGAATGGCTTTGCCAAGTATCTAATGAAGCATTAGTGACACACTGAGGGAGGACAGTCTTCACCTTCTCTGCAGCTGATGCACTCTCTCCCATTTTTCATCCAGTGACAACAGGACTGGACGAGAGATAAAGGCATAGTCAGAGGTGCAGAGAGCAGCACGGAGGAGATGCTTATGATGAATGCTCATCTTAGAAGCATAGGAACGTCGGGTCAGCACTAGCAAAAACACGGCATCTCATTTATTATTGTAATTTCACTAACAAGGACACGTTCACTGAATTTGGAAAACACAGGGTACATCCTTGCATCAGGAGTAATAGCATCAGGTGTTGTCTGTATGTTACAATGAAGGAATTGGAGTATTGAGAAATAGTAAATTAGGGTGTTATTCGCTGCCACAGCAGCAATTATTTATTAGTGAAGGGTTGAGTCAGACTTATGAGTAGAGATGACTTTGATTCTCCATTCATTCACATGCTCCTCTTCCTCCTCAAAGAAATTAACTGTGCTGTTTTTAAATACTAAGGTATTACAGGGTATTATTCATATAGTACTGAGAAAACATTAAAGTTGTTTTTTTTTCCATTTTTCTTTTTTGAATGAAGACACCTAAAAGGACGTTTTAAAATGATGGTTTGCTTCAACTGATAAATATCTTGGTCCGGGATCAAGGGATCCGTCTCAACACAACAATATTAAAACATTCATAGCAGCCTATTATGCATTTGCATACCAGAAAATATGTTGTTCTTTTTCATTTGAGTGGTAAGCTTCTAATTTAAATGTAAAAAAAAAAAACTCTATGCCATGTTTGTCTGTTTGGGATGAACATGGTGGCTTAAGATGGCAACCTATGTAAAGCAAGGCCTTTGCCTAAAGCGATTCCCAAAGTCCCTAGTGGGATTTGATGGTAATGGAAGTGGGTCTTGAAAGGTCATTAAATGAAAATAAATTAAATGTTTATAATTTTTTTAAAAAGTTTTTTTTTTATTTATTAAGTTTTGAATTGCTGAAAATTATGTAGGGCTGACATGATTATGTGGCTCTCCACATTTCAAACACAAGTTTCTCAGGTTTTGTGAGATGGAATTTGATGTACACATAGTCACATAGATGTGAGGCATATTTTAGCAGATGAAGCATGCAACCCCTTTTATTTTATTTCAAAGTGAACACTTAAAATAAAATACGAGTAAATAAAGTGTTTTGTCTTGTTTTGTTTTTTTTTTCCTGGCTTTAATTACTTTCTCTGATTAACTCTCCTCTGAGTACTGTGTAATAATAACTAAATGACTGAAATATTTAATGTACCTGGTGGAGCTGCACAAATTACACCTTAATCGTTGTCATTACTACTTGGAGTCTGCTGATGTGATGTTACGTTCCTATCAGCTCGAAACGCTTCTCTCTGTGTTTTCAAGTATGGCAGCGACATTTTCAAGATGCACAGTAGAAGTGACTTGTTTTGTGTCAAGACAGATGGAGGCAAGAGCAACACTGAGCTAGTAAAGCAAAGACGGCTGCAAGCAGGTTGGAGTATGACTGAAAACACAAAGACATGCCCAGCAAAAGTTTCAGGAGTCAATTCTGCTGCACAGGAATCCCAGCTGTTCAGCTGTTTAACAGGGTAAACAAATCTTGGCCCCACCCGCCCCTGCACGGCGGCTGTAAACACAAGCGCTCCCTCACAGAATACAAATAATGTGTCTTTGTTCCTCATCATGAAGACCAAACAGAGGCAGAATAATAACAAAAATAATCACCAAAAGTTATGCACTGCAGCTTTAAGTCCATGTCATGATGTCGCTGCAGGTTTCCAGGTGCCTACTATATAATGTATGTTGACATGTTATTGACTTAAATAACATGTCAAAAATATTGACTGAATAATGCAAAGTTTACTCATTTGCATACAGTAGACACCAGACTCAGGAGGTATAGAGCCACACCACATTCAATCTGAGATGACATTTTTATATTCACACTTCAGCTGTGAATACACAACAACAAAGATTCTCAAACCTTTCATTGCCCAGACCAGTGTTTAAAACTGACCATAAACTGTCATGTAAGAATCACGTTAGGGGTTATACGGAAAAAAAAAAGAAAAGAAAAATCTATGTGCTGATGACATATTTTTACTTCAAATTTAATGATTATATTCAAACTACATTCTTTAATCTTAGCAATTTAGGCAAAGCATAATACTTAAATCATAATCCAATTTATCAAAGTCATCCTAGCACTCCATCTCCCGTGTCTCCATCCGCCTCATTTAGTAACCACTCATCTATGTCGCACTCGGGCTGAACATTTTTTTTTTTAATGTCTTATTATGCCAAATGAAAAAATATAATAGAAACTTATATTAACATATATTTTAAGTTGTCCTTGCTTTAGGGTGTAGATGGTGATACATGGATAAGGCTCCACTCAGAATAAATATCACACTGACATTTGCAGAATCTGTAAGAAAAGTTTTGAAATGTATTTTCCCCTAATTCCTATAGCTCTGATAAGCACATTTTTCAGGACCAAGTCGCCAACTTATTAACTGATAAAAGAAAAACAAGGGCCAACTCCAAAAAATAACCCGAATAATTCACCTTGAGATTAAGGCAACAGAATAAACAACCGCACAACAGTTACATAAGCAGCCACAGCCACAGTTTTAACCAGTAACACAGAGTGAGCAACGAGGCGAAGACGAAGGTGTGTTTGAATAACCACCTACCAGGTTCTGAAGAGGGAGACTCAGGGCGCTGGGGACACAAAATGTCCACCACAATGGCTGAAGTGTCCACATTACCACTGCACCTCAGGTCTTCCTCAAGACGGCATGCTGCAGAGTTGGCAGAGTAAATCCATCCAACAGTGTTTCCAACATGAAACACTGGAAAATGCAGCTCTGAAGGAACTTTGATATACTTCCCACCAAAGTGTTCCATTCAAATAATAATAATAATAAAAAAAGGAGCTGGCTTCTTTCACAGCAGCCATCTTGACAGAGGCCTGTGCACACAGGTGTCACTAATGATGACTGACTTGTTAAAAAAAACTTTATTGCTCAAGACAACAACACAAGCTGATTATGATAATTGATTAGAAGCAAATAATTAAACAGAAACAAGCTGATTTCAAGTAGAAATAATAAAAGATTTGATTTATTTATTTAGCTTCTTTGTGAAGATCTTTTCCTTGATGACCACATGTTTGTTTCATACACTACATACAGTATACATGTTTATATGTAGAAAACACCTTTCTTAAAATTCATTTTCTGATATTTTATGGACCAAACAACTATTTGAAATCAAGCAATTCAAATATAATGAAATGATCATTTTTTGCAGCCCCGGCTTTGATAGGTTTTTGCTTTGTTTTAGGTTTTTGCAAGTTGAATTTAAATGTTTGTGATATGTCATGTTACATAATAAAATGAATAAAAGTGTTTCAGAAGATTTTTTTTTTTTTTCGTTAAAAAAACAAAGCCCTGGCCAGCATAATAGAAAAATGCACAGATTCTTCCAGAAACTGTTCTCTGGCAAGGAGTGCCAAAATAAATGTACAGTCAGTTCTGCACAATCATTTACATTAATGTCTCTCTTAAGCCTTTTTTTTTTTACTATAGACTTGGGTTGAAAAACATTAAAGAACTTAACTTAACTTGAGCCAGACTTTCTTCCATACAATATAGTAGTCTATAAAATTAAGTAAAAGTAAAATAGTAATTTTCTTTTCTTCTGTTCCTACTGCCAGAATAATATCTGTGTTTAAAGACCAAATTGTTCCAAAGGTTTACTGACTGAATACTGAATGTTATTAAATTTAACGGTTTATGGACTGTAATCTATTGTCCCAAATCTTGGGGTACACCTTTTGAGAAATCAATATATGATGTAAATGTAAATGCTTTGATAATGAATTTACCAACACAACAACCCAATTCTAGAAAATGATGCAACGTTTTTTCATACACACGCACACACACGCTGAGTTTCATGACTTTGCATTCACTTACAATACATCATTTATTGGAGACTTACTCTAACCTTAACCATAATTACTAGTGCCCCAACCCTAACCCTAATCTCAGCCTAACTTTGTTAGCCTAACAGCCTAAGATGTTCCACCTTAAAATGTAGTAATTTACATTATTGGGTCTTGATTCTTTGTCCCCATAAGGAAGACAAGTCCCCATAGTGTGACTGTGCAAGCAGATTTAGGTCACCACAATGTAAGGAATACCAGAACACACACACTGCATTTCATTTAGCAATTATTATTATATTTTATGTGATAAATTCATTTAAAAAATACAAAATGTGGCGAAAAGGCTTGGCTTGACTGTATGTGGCCGGGGCGGGGGGGTGCACAGTAAGTCATTATTCTGCCCTGCCATGACGGCAACTCCACTGCAGTTGACTCAGAATACACAGACTCAGAAATGAGCTGTGAAAACCTAGTTGTCAAGCCAAATAAAATAAAATAAAATAAAATAAAATAAAATAAAATAAAATAAAATAAAATAAAATAAAATAAAATAAAATAAAATAAAAAGTTCTGCTGTGAGTGAACAGGTCATTTCTGGAATCATTCCACTTCAGCAGCTTTGATGCACCACTGCTTCGACATGGAGCCAAACTGTCATCAGGAGCCAAACAACTACACTTTTGTAAATTCTTTTTTCTTACTTCAAATAGCCCTGTGTTTTTAGTGCAGTGTTGCTTAGCTTGATGATATATTTTTATCCATAGCAGAGACATACACACACACAGACCAGCAAATGTCTTTGCAAGTTATTGGTGGGTAGATATGCAGGTGTGCATGACATAAGGTCAGGGCAAAATGATTGCCACTTTTGAAAATGTCACCTTTCAAGATCTCAGAGTGTCAGTTGCGTTTTGGAGACTCCTCCCTTCACAGTTCGACCCACATTAGAGCTGAAAGATGTGACAGTCGACAAATGACCTTTGGATTCTTAAAAGAAATGCAGAGATTTTGACGGTGCACTGCTGAGGGAAGAGTTTAAACTGATATCAGATTCTGCACTTGCTGACATCATCGACACGTAACCGACGATACCCAATTAATTCTGTGCGACATTAACCCCTGCCCTCATATGATCACATGAAACCAGATCCTGAACTTTGGGTGTCAATTACTCACCTCCTAAGCATTTTACTACATTGTTCATCAGTCAAATCCTCATCCCATTGATTTTTCATTTACTATCTCTGCTGCAGTGTGGAGAGATGCACTGATGAGTAAGTGTGGAAAAATTGATGGACTGTGCTTTGTCACACTCTGCAACAATACCCCAACCCGTCACTATGCCGTCCACCGCTCCGTTCTCATGCTGCACCTCTGTAGAATCTCCTCCAGAACGCAGACCAGTCTGTTGAAAAGAGTAATGGCTGACCATTGCTGCTGGATCGACATGCAGTACATCACCGAGACATCCATCGTGCCTGTGACAGCTCTCTGATACTTTCTCCTGTGTCTCACTGAACCATGCATTATGTTTGAGAGTCATTCATACACACTCAACCACAAACTCCCCCTGAACCTCTTCAGATCACCCATCAGCCCTTTTGAGTTCCCTTATCTAGCATTAAGCCCACAGGGATGGGACTGAGGGAGTGAGGGAGTTGCATAGAGAGCTATAACGCAAACTGTTTAAGCACAGAGTCAACAAAAGCTCAAGATCCTACGTATTCTCTGTTGATGTTATGAGGCAAAAAGGAATCAAATGGGAGCTCTACTGTGTCATCCATATGTGATGATTGGAAAATAACTCTCAGAAATAATGATGTCTCAGGCGGTTCAGCATGGATGATAGCAGAATTGTCAGGCGTCAGCACACTGTGGCCCTCTAAACTGCTTCCTCAGTACCAGCACGGCTGTTATACTATATACTGTCAGTATTACTTACTCGCTTCCTTGTCAGTGTTAAGTGATAGATAGATCACTCATTTTCCATTTTAATTTCTTGCCCACTTTCACTTATTCATCAATCTACAGATCTCCTGCAGACTTTCCTTTTTTGTCTTTTTATTCAGCTGTTTTCACAAACAGTTGACAAAGAGTGACAAAGGCAGCGCGTTTCATCCCAGTGGTCTAATGGTTTCAACGGTCTTGGAGTCAATCCCAGCTGACGTAAGGCAGAAGGTGGGGTTCACCAGTCCACCGCAGGGCCAACACGAACAACCATTCACTCTTACTCTTACACATATGGTCAGTTTAGAGTGTCCAGTTAACCTCTGCATGTTTGCGGGAGAAAACTGGGGAATCAGGAAAAAACACATCCCATTATCAATGTGGGCAATAAACAATACCCCCCCTCCAAAAAAAAGCAATAGTCTATATAAAGTCCAACTAGAAAAATGCTCATTTGTAATAAAACTATGTTTAATGTGCTTTACAGCCCATATTCCAAAGGTTGAGACATTAGTAGACAATTACAAAGTCATCTGTAGTTCTTCATTTCACAACTTTAAATATAACTCATATAAGAAAATGCCAAAAATAAAAGCATTACTAAATACATTGTGCACTGTATCTTATTTGACAGCCCCAAGAAATAAATGAGTCCATTTTCACTGTCTGAACAGTTCACTGAATTGTAATCACTCTAGAAATGAAACATTTAAATCTGCTCCCTGAAATAACACCACAACAGAGGGGAGTGAAATGTTTTGATTGAAAATTGTTAAAAAAAAAACAACTTGGGCCTTCAAACTAAGATTAAATAGACAAACAGTGTGTAGCTCAAATCTGTGTTGAAAAAAAAACTGCAAAAACAAAACCAGATCCTTTCAAAGGTTCCAGAGACACCTGCCATATGACATGATGAGCGTTGTCTTGTTTTGTTACCGGTCCTTCTTGAATGAACGAGTTGACATGCTACTTGCAACAATGGTGGATGATGTTGGTAAAATGTCTTCTCTATTGTCATTTTCCCAGCTGCAGTTTTGCCTTTTGTCTTGTTTTTCTTTGTTTACTCAGCTGTGCAGATTTGATCCCTTCATGGAACCGTTTGTTTTCCAATAAGTATTTTTTTATTCTTCTAGTTTGTGTCTTCAAACCAGATGGGCTACTTTCTATTCATATTTAACCTCGTTCTCTGCATTGGCTGCTCTTGTGTTAATCTCTGTGTTTTGCATCTTCTCCCAATTTGTTTAAGAAATGATTTCCTCAGGGAGGCTTTTCACTTCAGTCGTGAGATGCAAATTGATACACCTGTTTTCCATCGGGTGGTGTGTGTGTGTGTGCGCGCACCCATAGAAATCAAGGGGTGTAGAAGTCTGTATCTCACAATCAACCTCAGCCCTCGACTTCTCAAAATATTTGTGTTTTAGTGCTGTCAACGAAACAGAGGGCTCCATTACTCTTCTATATATTCTATTTTGAGTCTTCCTGTGGAGCGTTCAAGGCGTAATGATTTAAGAAACCTGTCACAAATCACTCCAACTCTGGTTTGAGTTTGTCAAGGGACCAATCCTGTCCTCTACTAACAAAGGCAGAAATTTATCAAAAGCTCTTCCTCCATGGGCTGTGCCTCTACTTTGATTTAGATATAGTTTGGACCGATAAGTAGTATTGTGTCACAGATGAGTGTGATAGATTTTACTCCTTGCAGCATATTGCCAATGTGAACAGATCCCACTCGAGCGCTCGACCCACTCTTAGGCATTTCTTCACTGTTGAAACGCGGCTGCCAAACAGAATCACGGCATTTGTCGGCTCCATCTCATGTTAAGTTTGTAACCACACAAGCTCCACACAAGATCTTAATTAAAAGAAGCCATGGTTTGAATATGATAAAAACATAAAGCATCACAGTTATATAGCACGGTAAAAAGATGTTCGACTTTAAAGATTTGTTTATGAATGAAAAAAACCAACGAAAAAGCATCAATCAATTTATTTTATATGACCTTACATTGTCAAATAAATAATGCTAAGATAAAGTCATATATAAAAACAGATTATAAAACTCACACGTAGACACACACTTTTTTTTTTACCAATTATCCATATTATTGGGGGTTGGGGAGCAGAGACTAAAAGAAGGGTAAAGCTGCAGTGTATCTGTTTCAATAGAGCGATGGATCTCATTTTGTTCATTTTTGTCCTATTTCATCTCTTTCTCCAGAATAGATGTTTAAAAGAACATTGGGGTTTGACCGTAATCCTTCCTTGTCCCCAGTTTGCCCTAATGACAGGCTGTTTGTTCAGAAACTAAAAGTTCAGGCTTGATGCTTCTTGCAAAGGAAAGGTCAAAGTTTTGGCAGCACAGTTTTAAACTTTGGAGTAAGGCTTCTCCATGCCATTTTTTAGATGTCACTCCAGTACATACAATATCAATTTATCTTGCAACCTGAAGAGATAAGCAGTATAATAAACAAGTGCTAGATTTAATAGACAGGAACTGAATTGAGCATGCCATGTTTCTACAGCTGCTCCAAAGGACAAACTTGTCCGTGTTCTGAAGTGGAAGCTTAGACCAAAAACAAAGGATAATGACTTTTTCTCGTATGCACCGGCCACTGTAGTTCCTGAACACTTGGGAAAGGAAATGGCGAGTGGAGGAGTTTTTTGTTTGATACAATCTACATTCTCACCAATAGATGTCACTTATTCTCATCCATTGGACCTTTGACTGGTTACAGATAAGACTTTGTTTTCGACCATGCACATTATGGGAACAAGAATGGAGGAGCAAACATCTCTCTCTCTCTCTTCTGTGTGTGTTTCTATACTTGTGTTTGTTACCTTTTTTTTACCATTTCTGACTTAAACACTGACCTTATCAGGACCAGTAGTACTCATGGAGACTAAAACCTGATCCTAAAGAGGCAGAACTGTTTATGGTTAATTTGAGGTTAGGCTTAGGCATTAACTGGTTATGGATGAATGGAAGTCAATGCAAGTTCTTCATTTGAAAGCTGCATTAGCCTGTGTGTGTGTGTGTGTGTGCGTGTGTGTGTGTATGTAGCTCTAACACTGACATTGAGAACACAGAGTTAGAAGAAGGAAAACCTGGATGTTTCTCTTCATTTTTTCGTACGTTTTAACCCACTAGAGGGCCCTGAGGCAAAAATGAGCTGTGAGTCTGTGTTTCACCTCATTCATCCCATTCTCTTTGCACTGTCTTCATATACAGTCTTGTTGTAGTGCCCATCTGAGTTCCATAAGGGACTACACATGGCAGCATGATTATATTTTGCCTCCAGGCTGAGAAACCTACCTATAGTCCTGTGCTTGAATTCTGCTTGCCATGTTATTAAGGTCATGGTAATTTAATAAAGCATGTAGTCATTTTGGAATGGAGTATGTTAATCCATCCATCCATCCATCCATGCATCCATCCATCCATCCATCCATCCACTTCACATTCTATCCCCCAGGGGAGATGTTCCCAGGCCAACTTTTGTAAATAATCCTTCCACTTCACTCCAGGCTCCTCATGGTCGGACCACAACACCTTATTTGGAAAGTGTCCATAAAGTAGCCTCATGATTAATAAATAAAGAGCACAGGATAGATGATCCAAATATAGAGGTGCAGAAAGACAGTTTGTCCAGGAGGCAGGTACAATCAGAACTGGAAGAAACGGCTGATACAGTGATTACTGTGCATCACCTGGATTGATATGAACATATGGGTGTTGGAGAATTTGATGGATAGAGAATTGAGTGGTGAGTAAAAGTCAGAGGACATCTGGTAGATGGATGAAGATTTGCAATGATTGAGAAGCTTTATGTACATAGAGGTTCATGGTTATAAAGGAGACCAAATGTGCCCTTGTGACATTTGTTTTCTGAGTCCTCGTGCTATATCCAAGGATAAACACAGACACTCTCTGACGGAAACTCATTTACAATTCCATCCTGAAGAGACCGACAATCGTGAGGTCACCTGCAGTCACTGTCCACACCTTCACTGTACCTCAGCATCCTGTGACTCAGTCCATTCCCATGCATACTTCAGACAAGCTACTGCTGCAGCTTAACGACACCATTTGATTGGGCTACTGTCATTTCACCAGCGTCCCTCTCCGCTACACTAGGTGGCGATATACCCCCGTTTCAGCTTGTTGGTGTCAAGTGATTTGGATTCACTAAAATATTAGACTAACTTGTTTGCATGTATTTTAAAAGTCTGGTTAAAGTTGGTCTGACACAATCATTTAAAGTGTAATTAAACATCCTCTTCTGCAGTTAGCTCTGCCCAGTGCCTGATTTTATGAACGGCAAAAGAAGCGGGCTGAGACCTGAGTGAGGGAGAGTGAAGTGTAGTGAGGGGGCTCGGGAAGGTAATGAAGTCTGACACCGAGTTGCAGCTGTCTAACAAGGTGCTGTTTCACAGTGTGGAGGAGTCTGGGACAACGAGCCGATTCGGAGAAAAGAGGGACAAAAGAGTGTATCCACTACAAGCATGGACTAAAAGGTTTTATTTCAATAGACTAAGCTGTGAAGAACCTTGATTATCAAAGTGCAGTTTAGTCACACTTTAATATTTTTTTTAATTTCATGACTGTAAAAAACCACAACCCTTGCTGAGCCAGCTCTGACCTCAGTCTAGGGATACAGACACATTTCAGATGCTGATTCTACATACATAATAATGTGTAGGTATCAGAATTATGTTATGGTAATACATCAGACTAGATTTATCCATAAAATTAGGTAGAAATGAACATATGAGACTATGTACATGTATAAGGAGGGCCCCCATGCCACTGTCTTCCTGCCAAAAGCTTCATTATTTTAAGATAAATTCAAAATAAAATAATAAGATAATTGCATTATCTGAATAAAGTAGTTATCATTTGCCAACAAAGAATTGGATGATTGGCCATTCAGTGTCAAAACATAGTTTACACTGGCTTGCGTGTACACTTTTAATATATAAATAAGCAATGCAGTATAATAGGCCATTGCTTTCAAACTGTGGAGTGGGGCTGTTCTCCATCCCTGCCCTCTGCACTAAGCATAAAAAGGGAGGTGTGGGAGAGGTTGCAATGGATTAGCTTCCATCCGGGGGAGTAGAAATAATCCTGAATTTCTGCATGATATGTCCGAGTTATAGAACCAAATTGTATTAAGCTAAAGCCACTCTTAAAAGACCGTATAGGTTTAATATTAAGTGTAGGTCTTTCTTTTAAAGGAAATTAGGAAACCCTGAATGAAGCCTGAATGCACCTCTAAGTGCAGTAGGAGTGCAATTTGACAGTGTGCTGAGGAACTATTCACCAGTAATATGATAGTGTAAATAGAGGGGCACAAGTCAGAGCAGCAGGGGTAACGGTGTGTGTCCTTCATAATAAAAGGAGCGTTCACAAACACCCCTCTGTGAGTTTGACAGGTGAGATGAGAGATTAATGGCACCTTTATTCACGCAAAAAAGGGCAACGGAGGCTGCAGTGATTGGCAAAAAGTTTCAAGGTCGCAGTTTCTCCTTGAGATGACGGTTGCCATAAAAAGTGAAAATCATTGATAAATCAACTTTGAGCTGTGTACTCTGTACTACTGTGAGCTACCTGAAACAAGTATATTACAGCAGAATGCACTGGAAAAGCCAGTAGAAGCCAACAAACTTGCCTTCACTACTGTTAAACGGAGCAGAGGATGCAGAATACAGTATGTACTCTTGATTTCACAAAAGAAAAGATACAAAAGGGCAACAATGTAACACTGTGACACAGTCAGTATGTTTACATGATGTTAAATTATCTAATTTTAGTATGAATACACACGCATCAAGTGTTCAGTCATACAGTGGACTATTTTTACATGCGCAAGAAGCTTCACTTTTGCTTCTGTAGTCGTGTAGACATAAGCACTACATGTGTCTGCCTGTCCCCTCGCTGTCCCCTATCAGTCTCGTTTCCATCCTCGACCACATCTGTGACTTCCATGTCTGTTTGGAATGGAAATACAGCAAAACAGAAACACAGTAAGTCACATTTCCATGGATGAGACAAGTGATAGTAGTCAACCGACCCAGGAAACCGTGATCAGATCCACTGTTTATATGAGCACAGATCTGAATGAGATTTTCAAAGTCATTTAAATTACCTTTCTTCCCCATTCTAATGGTTTGAACTTGACCATGTCTACATGCCTAAATGTGTGGAGTTGCTGTCATGTTATTGGCTGATTAGGTATTTGCATTAACACAGCGGGTGAACAGGAAAAAAGTGGATGATGAGTGTGAACACTGTACATGTGCTGCTCATACACCAGTGTAACTAGTGAGGAGAATGTGTCATGGCAGCAAATAACAGCGGATGTCTGGACGAAACATTATGTCGCTGTGTAATTTATCAAAATCTGATACTGTCCTTGTCAGTGAAGGCTATTTGCTGCTGGGCTCTGAAGTGCGTGGCGATCTTCTCTGCTCTTCAGGCTGAATTCTAAAACCCATTGTTGTTCATTTGGAATAGTTTCAGAGTCCTTTGTGTTTTATTATAAATTAAACTTGTTATACAATGATTTGTTTGTTTATTGGGACTCCAAAGTGAAGTTGTAGGAAACACTGGAAGTGTGCCCTTCAAGTTCTAGCTGAAGTGGAACAACCTGAGAGATGCTCTGAACCAACGGCCAACCTCAATCAGATTTGCTGCCACCTTCGAAACGCGGCCTGTGCCAGAGAAATAATGACTATGGGCTTTGGGTGTGAGAGGAGGCCTCTCTGGAAGTGTGAAGCTCATAGATCCTGCAGCTGATCAGCACATGAGTGTCAGGAGGAGGCACTTTCCTGGGATTTATATACCAGCTCAGACTGTATGAGGGCTACAGTGTTGGTCTAGATGTCACAGCTATTTGTTGGTAGTTGTCTGGCAAAGATGTGAATCTCATGACCTTGAGAAATAAAGTGAATAAAGATATACATCACATACATGTACATCCATCTACTTCTGTTCTCATGCTGACCTTTGTTCGTTTCAACACTTGACTGAGTGTCACAAACACGAACTAAATTTATTATAATTGTGCTTAAAAACATTTTATGTGAGGTAGTATAATAGTGTAAGTTGATTTATTCCTCTGTATTTTTTGTTGAGTTTCTAATAAACTGAGTAAATTGTGTTTGGTGTCTGATGGAGTTTGACATGTTCGGCTTTGACGTGTAACAAATATCTGCTGACATTTTATTTGGTGGAAAATAATAGACATTCTTCTGCGTCTAGACAGTCATTCAATCTTTGATAAATAACCAGACAAAAAGAGGCAGCCTGTCTTGTCATCATCTTATTTATTTTGTGATGAGAAGGCTTAAAAAAGTAGCTGTATTTGTATATTATTAAGATTGATTCCATGCACGAGTTATGTCAAAGGGCCTGCTTAATGGTGAGAAACCCACAGTTTTTCAGTGAAAATTAATTTTTCACATCGTGCAGACACAAAGCAGCACTAGCAGTCATTTAAAATCATGTCTTTGGCAAATGTAATGCCCTTTACCTCTCTTTTGCCTCAACAATTACCTGAGAGAAATATCTCATAAGTCACTACATGCTCCACTATATTCACCAGCTCCTTTGCCTCTTTGCCATTTGATGCTGGAAAAGTAGATTAATTAGGCTGATGTAATTTACTTTGCTTGAACAATGAACAAAGACTGTGTGCATTGTTTATAACTGCAGATCTCTATAGACCTGCAGCAGGAAACTGCAGAGCTTGATGATCATTTTTGTGAGAATTACACAATTTACCCTTCCATGTAAAGTAATGCTGAGATCCAGTGTCAGTGCAGCTGTACCTCCGTTCCTCTCATTTAGCACCGTCACTTTTTTCACAACAGTTAATGAGTTTGAAATTGCTGATTTACATGTTTAAACACTTGACCCCGTAGGTGGACACATACGGCACCATAGGTTTTTATGCAGAAGCTGGCTGGTCAGTGTGGATGTGACTTCAGCTTGGCATATGTTGTTTAAAAACAGAAGATGAGCTCAGAGGAAAAACAGTAACCTTGCAGATGTCAGCGTAACAAAAATCTGTTCAAAAGTTTGTTGAATTACTAATGTGCCATTTTTTCCCATTTATAATTTATTTCTTAGATATTGGAGTCAACGTTTATTTGACTTAAACCCTGGACATTTTGGTCTGATAGTCTACTACGTTGTCAATTTGAAAGAAAAACTTTTTTTTTAATCACTGAAACTCTCAGTCACGTCCGTACATTTTGTTCTTAAACCTTTGTAACTATACAGTCACGATAAAGAAAATGAAAATTAGTCCCTGATTTAATTTTTTTAAACACACAAAAACTAAAATTCTGTAGCATCTCATTTGGTCCTACAAATCAAGTGTAATGTAGTTAAATAGCCCTATCTCAAAGAATTGAAGCTAAACTGTGACAGACAATAAAATAGTGTGTGTGTTCTTACAAGGATGCTCAAGATTTTTTTTTTTTCCACGTCATTTGATGGAAAGTCTCGAAAATCAATGTGAGGTGGTTAAATTTCCCCTGGGTGGTGCTGGGGAACGCTGCTCATCAAGCAAATAACAACCAGAGGGCCCAAATGAATACCATAGTATTACTTGGAGAAAATGAGAGCTTCTCCAAATGGGCATATTGCCCAAACCTGAAGTGTGTCGCACATCCACATCTCTGGCCTGCAGTGTTTCCCAAGTAAATGTGTTGCTGCTTGAGACAAGGCAGGATTGAATTCCAAATCTGGCTGTGGAGTAAAGATGAAAATGACACACAATTCTATTCTGCACAAAAAAGTTTCGAGAACTTATGTGGACAGATTATGTTTAATCTAGTTACCAGTACTCATCTTTGGTCAGTTTCCCATGGTCCACTTGACTATGTGGACAAGGCACCCTCTCTTTTTTTCTATCTTTGATTTACTCTTTTTGTTGCCCTCCATTCCTTCCTGTCCTGTCCAGTCTTTACTTGATAAATGAAAGCCCATCAAGAAGATATCAAGATAAACATTAAAGTAGTCTAAGGTTGACAAGAAAATAAGAGTCATCCATCAAAGGCTTTGGCTACTTACACAACATGTCAGAGAAACCATGTGTTCTCAACACACTGCCTGACCTGCTTTAATTCAGGACTCTGAACCATATCACCACATCAGACAGCTGGACATCATGCTTGAGAGACGGAAAGAAAGACATTCACTGTCTTGTTTTTTATTATTATTATTATTATTATTATCTGTTTGGGGTCTGGAGGAGAATATATTGTATTTTAGCCAGATTTTAGACAAGAGAGTCATCTCCATGTTTGACCTCTGGAAACGGCACCATCCCTCTTTCCCTTGCTTCACCTGTCACAGACGAAGAAAAAAAAGAACTGCTCATTTTTACCTGCTGCTGAATGGAAATCATTTTTGGTCATGCTTTTGTCAGAGATGAGACATGTTTATACAGTTTTGTCCTCCACAGACCTGATAAATTCTCCACCAATGAAGCCTTGTCCATGACTTAATCTCACTTTTTACCTGGTTGTAAATCATTCTTTGTTGTGTATAAATCTATAACATGACTGACTGAACACAATTAGTCATTAGAACTCATCTACTGTTACTGGACTAGACAGCCACACAATTTCCAACAAATCAATTCAAGGGCAAAGACAGAAGTTAATTAAGATGTTAATGTTGCATTATGGTTTGGTAACCAGTGATTCCCCGTGATACAAGGAGAGTGTATTAAACAGGATCATGACTTTGCCCTAAGCATTGCAAATTGTTGTATTATGCATTGGTTCATCACTCACTCATCTTCTACCATTTCATCCTCCACGTGAGGGTCACAGGGGGGCGACCGCAGCTGACATAGGGTGAAAGGCGAGGTGCACCCTGGACAGATCGTCAGTCCATCACAGGGCCACATAGACACAAACAGCCATCCACTGTCACAGTCAATTTAGAGGGTCCATTTTCCCTAATCCCCAAACTGGAGAACCTGGAGAATGTTCTCCTTTGTATGTTCTTCCCACACACAAGGGGAGAATATACAAACTCCACACAGAAAGGCCCTGTGCCAACCACTACACCAACCGTGTGGCCCCACACTAATTCATCATGAAGTTACTTTGTGGACAAGATCAGGTGGTAGATTTGAGAAGTGGTGATGTCCCTGAATAAATAAGACTTTAGGCAGAGCAGGTACAGCACTGCACAGTTTTTGCAGCTGCATCACACAGCCGCTGTATTGTGTCTGAACAAAAATAGCATTGTCTGCTTGGGGCTGGTTCCTAGGTAACAACTTGCATCAGCTGAATTAAAAATACATTTCAATGATTTTAGTAGGGACTAAAAATATTTCTTCTTGCACAGATATCACTGTAGATTAGGCCAGGCTCTGAGGACTTCTTGTCTCTGACCAACTCATTTGACACTGAGACAATGACGCTGATGAGACCTTGACCTCATTCTCATGTGAACCTCTATGGCAGACTGCCTAATAATCATGCCTCTAAAACCTCCCTGAGCACCATCTCATTAGCTTCAGTGTCAGTCTCCAGGAGCCTCTGTCCATTCCACCACCTTAAGCTCCCAAAGTCAGGCCAGAGAAGACTCTGTATCTCATTCTGATCTTAGTACAGACCATAGTTATCTTTCACCTCAAACACTGCAATGCTCTCCTGCCTTTAAACAGAGTGTGCTTCACTTTATGTATGAAAAAGCGCTTTACAAATAAAGTTTATTTCATTATTAATGGGAATATTTCCCCTCTCTTGGCCACAATTTTAATTCAAGTCAAATTCAAAGCAATAATGCTTGTGCAATTTCTTAGCCTGCACACGCATTTACTTGAATTCAGTCATGCAAGCTCATATATCATATCATATCATATCATATCATATCATATCATATCATATCATATCATATCATATCATATCATATCATATGTAAAAAGAATCACATAACATCATGAAGAATACAGTACAGTCAGGAACAAAATTAATGGTCCTGACTGATTAATGGGGTGAGAGAAAAGGTTACACATAATGCAAACAATGCCGCCTGTAATCTGTTGAGAAACAGTGTGTTGCTAGAGATGGATGTATCATATTTCACAACAATCCTTTAATAGCGAAGAGGCGTCACTCCAAAACAATTTAAAAATCAGCAGAGCTTCTATAGAAAATGTGGGACAATCATAAATGTGTGTAAACTACGTAGTGCAAAAACTCTTGGCACTATAGAAATATCAAAGGATTAAATAAAAACAATTGTTAAAAACACTTGTTAATGTTTCTGCAGTTTTTTTCTTTCTGGATAGGAATACGATTTATTGATCCCCATAGGAGGAATTCAAATATCTTCATGTACCACCATGGTGCTGAATGAAGAGACTAAGGGAAATTTTGATTTATTATGTACTTAAATATTCTACTAAGTCTACTCTGTGTAGACTTTTGGGTAACTTATTGCACATTGTTAGCAAAGTAAATGATTCAGCAAATGCTGTATGTGCTGTGCAGAGAATTTACAATGTCAGAAGATAAGGGCACATGGAAACTAAAATGCATTGCAGACTTTGAGGGCAGCACTTTCTTTCACATCTGGTAAATTAATCATCATAGGTTTGAGGTGCTGAAAAATACTGCATGGCTATTACCAGAATTTATCACTAGCACAGACCATTAGATTTAGTGCTAGACGAAGTAATAGAGACACTATAAAGGAGTAGAAATTGTCCAGTATAAAAGCACTCCATCACAAGTAACAGTTCATTGTATAATACTGTATGCTGCACATTATACTGTATATTGGTTTGGATTACACATAAGCAACAATATCAAAGCTGAATTTCTGTCTTGTGGGGAAGTTGCTTTTAATCATTTTATTATTTTTTATTGCAGCATTACATTACATTACATTACATATAAATATTACTTATTTCCATGCAGGATTAGTTCCTGTGGTTGGAGAAGGCTCATGAAGTATAGGCATTTAGCAGCATTTAAACTAATACTGAACCTCTAAGAATACACAGTGCATGACATTTATTTTGGAGCACAAACATTTAGGAGAAATGGAAAATGGGACCCTTTCCTGTAATTAGACTGCTTCAACTTACAAATAATCTGTCAGGCATGTCAGGATAATGAGCCCAAATAAAAAAGATGAGATAGAGCATCATGATTCACATGGTAAATCTTTGGCAGTGGATAAAAGACAGGCAGATAAAGATCTTGACAGAGATTCATACTCAGATTTTGACCTCAACTCTGTTCTGTTTTTCAAATCTGATACTCTCTTCTTGTCAGTCTGTTATGTGTAACTTTTTTGTTTTTTAATGTGGTGTCACTGGTTGAGACAACATCCAGGAAACTTGGAGCTGTGTGTTGTAGGAACAGCAGCTGCTTTTCAATATTGATGTGATTATGTTCATTAAATCACGAGAAGCCAAAACTGACTGTGAAACCCAAATGAATGTCCAGGATTATTTTTGCAGTAGAGTCCACTTCTTGGCATTTTCAGCCATAATACAACTGTATGCAGCATTTTACCTTTGCTAGCACCACACAGCTCTTGTGCTTCTACCTTGCCTCCATCAGCCATGATGTAAAATGCATGATTTCCCATGTGCAGCACAGACGTTTTGCCACCAACACAAAAACAAAACATTGTTTTACTAAGAAACACGGGCTTAATCAGTACTGTGTGAATTCATTTGACAATAGCTGGAATTTAGAGGATATGTGACTATAATTAAAAGGCACACACTGCTGCTTTAATATTATGCTGTAACAAGAAGATCGGTCACATACACCGAGCCTTGATGAGAATGGAATCACCTTCAGGTGATACGAATCACAATCCAGCCACTTGGTAGTCATGTGAAGATTACCTGGCCTGTTGCCATATTTAGCCAGCCCACCACATATAGAGGTGACAAAACAAGCTCAGGGTTCAGGGTCTGAGAACATGCTTGAGTACAGCCCATTCCCACACTCCTCCTGCTACAACCATGATAATCCTCAAACCACAGCAAGAGAATACAACGCCATTCATCACTGCCAGGTTGTAGTCCACAACCTGGACTTCAGTTAGGAATCGTTCATCCTTCCACAATAAAATTCCCCACAGAAAACAACACATGCAGTGGACTGAGGTCATCCCTTAGTCCATGACCTGCAAAAAATAGCACTAAGAAGCAAGACCAGTCTGGTCAAATAGATGTAGCTTATAAATTGGCTCCCAAATCACTTGACTGCATCCTGCCGAGAGAAACAACTGATTACTGAACAGGACATGCATTCATGTGTAATTAAATATCCAACATAATTAGTTAAGAGGCAGTTTATAATTAGTCCAAGCTAATTAATCAACGTTACTCATATTTGTCTGTGTGCAGCAAAAGCGAATATGGGATGTAAGCTTATCAAGGCAGCCAAGCAAATGAGATCTTGCTCTCAGTAAGCTTTTCTATTTTCTTGTCGATGGGGAATAAAGCCTACGTAGACAGAATGAATATATATGGCTTTTATTAGCTGTTTGGATTTGAGATAATGCATCACAAAATGGGGCACTTTGAATAAAGAGGGGTCATTGTAGCGCTGTGTAATTACTGCGATTATTAAATGAGGTGGAAACTGTGCTGCTTTATTTCGAGGAGGAGCAGAATGAGGAAATAACCCTGCATCACCTGAATTTCGCTTAACATCCACTCCAAGTTCTTTTCTTCTCTTTTCTCCATAAGTAAGTATCTGAGGTAAAAATGGTTTGTGATGCTAAAACACGGTGTCGTTCAAGGCAGAAAGCTTGAGGTATGTATGTCAAGTGCAACTGTGCTGATTGAAACAATGATATGGTGAGGGGAAAAAATGATTTGCCGTCATTTTCGCATGCTCTCTGGTCACGCATGCTCTCTGCAGTACATAACTAATCATAACTAAACTTTCAGGCTCAGTCATCAGTAGGACAGTAAATCTCTTATATTAAACCACTGAAAAGATTTTTACACGAACAAAGTTTTTACACCTGCCCTACCTCCAAGTGGCCAAGAGAAAAACAATTGTGCAGCAGTTTGATTAATTAGAGCAAAATACATAGTTTTAAATCAGTATTTCTTGGGCATCTTGTTTTGTTACATGGTAAATTTGCAGTATTTTATAGATGATTATGATCTAGAAAAAACAGTATTACATCTAATCAGTGTATGCATTCCAATACTCCTTCCTCAGACGTGTTGTTTTGGAAAAACTACAGTACTTGCCCATTTGACTGTGCTTTTGTTTTAATAGTATTCATGAACATTTGGCAGTGAGACATAAGTGGCACCCATGGCACACAAGTGGGATCGTCTCCCACAAGCAGCCACTGCCAACATTAGTTATAATGAGCACCCATAGGAATAAGTTATAGAGGTGGACACAGTAATTCATTCTTCACAGTGATGCCCTTTTCATTTATTCAGCACCACAGCGGTGAGAATGGGGAGAAGAGCCACATTACTCATAAGGTGTAAAGAATGATGTTTTTAGCGATATGAAGATGGTGTTCAACACACTTGTCCTTTCACTGGATTTAGCCATTCATTTGCTCTAGAAACAGTGAGGCTGCTGTATAATCCAACACTACTGGGAAGGATTGTGACTAATATATATTATATACTGTATTTATTGTTGCAACAATTAAGGAATTTATTAATCATTAACAGCTAAGTCAATTGCTACATAATTTAATTAATAACTAATTGGTGTGTTTTTTAATAATTAAATATTATATATTATAAATAGTTTTCTGGTTCTGGCTTCTTGAATTTCAATATTTTCTGGTTTCTCTGCTCGTCGATAACAACATACTAAATAGCTCTACCTGAACAGTTTGTGTTTTGGACAAACTGGTACTTTCATAATTGTTGACATTATATGGGCACAACAAACAGTTGATTAATCAAGAAATTTGTTTCAATATTTATGATTAATGACTATAATCATCAGTTATTCAGGCCTACAGCTGTTCATATACTGGAGGCATCTCGGAACACACAACACTGAAGGCCAAACATCTACAGGCAGCAGGAGATGGGATCTGTGCAGTGCAGCAACTTTTTCATGTGTTGTGTGTACGCTTTGAAACCATATGATTTAGTAGAGCATAAATTCAGGCTTTACATTGAGCCCTGCTTCGGTTTTCTGTCTTTGTTACACAAGATGAATACAGGGTTAAAACTGGCGGTTATTGGTTACTGAGCCAGATTTACAGCGTTACTAACCTGCACTGGCTTATTAAGAGAAAGGGACATTGATGGTACCTTCACCTCATCAAAATGGATTACAGGGGGAAATTACACTCAAAAGGAAATTCCTATTCAGCTGTGTCTAGATGTGTGGTTCCTCGTGTCTTACACTGATTTAATGGACAGCAGAGAGAAAGATTTGCTAAATAATGGAAAGTGAAAAAGCAAGCAAGTGTTCACACAAGGGATGGCAACCCCCAGCTGTTCATGCTGCACATTGGTTCTGCAAGGCAGTGAGCTAAGATGATCAATACTTAATTAAGCCGTTTTACAAACTCCATGTAATAATTAGGGTTGTATCATTACAACACTGAAACTCTGATTTTCAAGTTTTGTTCTATTGCTGCTTTTTGTGCCTTAAAGACTAAAACATTTTAAAGAAGTAGTGTGTAAACCATTGTCAACTGCTCATGTAAACTTTTACAAGTGGATTCAATAAACCCGGACGTTCAGTGAGACTGCACAATCATATTTTAATCACGATTTTGGCTTCTCGTAAATGAATGAATGATCATTGGGTCTTCAAAATGTGTGCTCTGTCAACAGAACGCGCAGCAAACCAAGCACATCTGCCTGCATTTCATGCACCATGAACAATGTTTGGATGTTTCTTAAATGCAGTCAGGTTACGTTAAAAGACAGATTAGCAACACATAGCAGACAACTGAAACAAAAACTGAAATAACTTTGTCCTTGCACTGTCAGTCGCAAAGAAACCGAAAGCTGACCATGAATGTTGTTAACACTCACTGAGCTTTATTTTGTCCAGTCATGCTGATGACAGCAGGTTAAAGGTCTGGACCAGAGGGAGTGTCACTCTGATGAGCTCTTATTCCAATCAAATGTTCCATCAAACAGCTCCATCAGGCTTTATTGTTGTGCAAGCCTATACTTTGGCATCGGAGCTTCAATCTAATCTACTCTGAATATCACACTGAATTAGCATTTATCATCTCATGATGACAAACACAGACATACACACATATTTGGATGTTGGACTGGTTTCTGGACTAATCAGTCCAAATTTAGCCACTCCGCTGGGAATGGATGAAGTATTGTTTTAACGTACATCAACAAATGGATGTCCAGGCAAACTTAGTATTTAGGTTAAATTCTCTTGTTTATTGATCATCTACTTTAATGTGGATGAACTGGCAATGCGATAATTAGTAAACGTAGTATAGCAGTAAAAACATATGGGTGACTGTGTCCCTGTCACTTATATGTTATCAGTGAACCGATACAGCTGCGCTTATAAAGACTTACCCACTTACTGTGCACATTCACCATAACAAATAATCAAGGTGTATACAAAGACCTGATAATCAGGATAAATGATGCAAATGTCTCCAATCTAAATGATCCAAATGAGTTGCTAATTTTGCAAACTGCCTGTAGCACTGTTAAATGTGCTGCTGTGCCTTTCTTGGCCAGGACCAGTTTGTAAAAGAGATACTTAATCCGAAGGAGATGATCCTGGTTAAATCAACAGTTATAAGGATAAATGATTAAAGCATTTGTGAAGCGGTGTCTGCCATGTCCACCTTTGGTGTCCAACAAATATGAAAAACAAGAGGAGAACGGATTTGGCCAAGAGCTCTGTCTGGACATTGTAAAGTTTCAGCTTAAATGCTTCATTTGATTGGCTTGTGTCTGTGCTGGAATATTTGCATAATGTGATTGGATCTGCTAGTGTTCACACTGCCAGTTGGATATTTTTTTTAAATGAGCAGTTTCAGATGATGCTTCTACCGTGTACGTGAGACTACAACAACCCTAACTTTAGCCTAACCACAATTCACATTATTATGTCTAAATGTAATCATTACTGAGATTTGGTTCACATAAGAAAAAAAAAACGATCCTGACAAGGTCAGTAATTATCAGAAGAATTCCTACACACATATACACAGGTTTCCATGATTTCAGAGGACATTGACTTACATTCATTTCCTGGAGACTTACTCTAACCTTAACCATAATTATTGGTGCCCTAACCCTGACCCTGACCCTGACCCTGACCCTAACCCTAACCTAACCCTAACCTCAGTCTAACTTTAAAACATGTCTTCACCTTAAAATGCCACAACCTACTTTATGGGGACTTGATCTTTGTCCCCATAAGGAAGACAAGTCCCCCATAATGTGACCTTTTGAACAGATTTAGGTCCCCACAACACAAGGAATACCAGACACACACAATCACACACACATCAGTATCTCTTTTCTTTTCTTTCTATTTCCTCCCATGTTCTTGGTTCAGCCTTGCCACTGTGAATCACTAATCCAATTCAAATCTAATGGGACTTTTTTGCCAGCGAAGCCAGTGACTCTCACAGCTGAGTGCGGTGTATCATCAATACAGATTGCACAATCATTTGGCTCACTAACCTACATGGGCTGACAAGGCTTTTTAAAGCTACATACTTTTTTTTTTAAAAAGCCGGCCGATTTTTTTCTGTTATGGTTTATTTACAGGAAACAATGGACGATGAAATAATTTGAAAGAAGGAGAGGAAGCAAAGCGTGTCTGCTCAGTGGCCATGTGTGGTCACACCAGCGATTGAGCCATAAAACAAGCCACCTATTGATTAGACTGTAGAACACACATTTGAGTTTGACGATCTTCGATTTCTAGGATTTTTTTTTCTAAAATGACATTGAGCAGCACAGACTGCTGCAGCCAGAGAACATTTAGGGCCATGTGCATGACTTCAATCATCATAGGTCAAACTAGAAATCAAGCTATGGCATTAAATGGGAGGGCATCTGCTGATTGGACTGTACATTGCCTATCATCACAGCCAGAGGGGATACATTAAAGTGACTGATCTCCCCTCAAACAGAAGTTAACATGGGGTGGTGGCATTATACGACTATTAATAAAAGAGCTGGCTGACAGCTGGTACTTTTTTTTTTTAAATACTGTCATTGACACGTGATGTGTGACTTTGAATTTCATTTCTTCCGGTGACTTAAATACTGTACTTTCACAGTAAAAGTAAATGTATCATTTTATGAAGATAAAAATTAAATCAAAAGCTGTTTACTGTAACAGGCCACACGGTTGATGTAGTGGTTAGCACTCTTGCCTTCGCAGCAGAACGGCCCTTGACGGAACAAAGGCCTTTCCTGCATGGGGTTTGCATGTTTTCCCCGTGTGTGTGTGGGTTTTCACCAGCTTCTCCAGTTTCCTCCCACAGTCCAAAAACATGCAGATTTGGGGATTAGACCAATTGGACAAATTGCCTGTAGGTGTGAATGGGACAGTGAATGGTTGTCTGTCTCTATGTAGTTTACCATAATTAGCAGTAATTACCCAAATAAACACAAGATGTGATATTTAATTTTGCAGTAGTCGCGTTTTATATTCCTGCGATTAAGCAGTGATTTCAGATTCAGACAAATGTATTGATCCTCAGCAGTATATCTGTAGTCCCAAGGCAGGTTGATGGAATGAGACCAAATACTAATGTACAGACTATGAACAAATAATAAAAAAAAAAAGGAAAAAAAATATACATGCATATTTATGCTTTGTATATACAATATAGATAAGATTGAATTATTTTTATTTGCACACACACAAATGAGGAGAAGTGGGCAGCACTTTTCGGAATGATTGTTGCATACCTTGCTCAAGAGCACCTGAGCATCCAAGGTCGCCCTTGACCTGTCCCAGGATTTGAACTGGCCCAAGCCCAATTCCCTTCCACTTGACTACGGGCCGCAATTAATCACACAAATGTTCAAGACCTCTCTACAGCTGAGAACAGAAAGACCACACAGCAGCTGTTTCTACAACATGTCTGTCTGTCTGTCTGTCTGTCTGTTTCTCTTCCAAACCCACAAACCTGCAACTGTTGATGGGCAAATGTGAATTGCCCCTATAATAAACAAATGTAAACTCTAAAACATATTATTTCATACCTATTTTTTTCACTTTGTTAAGCACACATACATACAGTACATACAAAAACTATTAGAAATCATAAATCTTCCCTAAAACCAATGACCAAACGATACTTTACCTCAGACAGTAATTTGCTCTTGAGCATGCATTTAATTTACTCACAAATCAAAACAGCCAATGAGAAACTCATTTGAGTTTAAACTGCATCAGCAGGTTTGACCATTGACTAACAGCACCCCCCTGTGGTGAGTCAACATTATTACAGTTTTTTGAAAATATGTGTCAAGACTTGCACTTAAGTATACATGAGTTGCTGTATGTATTCTCTATTCTGCACACAACCAGGCATAGGATAATTATATAAACAAGCAGGTTTTTTATAAGGTCACACATGCCCGACTGGTAAAGATTAGTTTGGGGATAAAAAAGTCATGAAAGCTCTCAAAAGGACCTTTTTATCCATTCTCCAAGAAAGCAATCGACAAGACGAACCCATGAGTGTTCAGAAAAAGACAAATCTCAAATATCTTTGGGCGGTAAACCACTGGTCTGTCTGGGAAATAGACAACAACAATATCAAAATGCATACTGCCACTTGCAAAAACGCAATTTCAACTGTAATTTTGAGGTGCTTTCACTGTCATTGTTAGAATGTATTGTTATTTTAATACTTTATGAGACAGTGTTTCCTATAAGCTGTAAATGACCAAGTCCCTCATTGTACTGCAGGGATCTCTCATAATGACTGAGTGGGCTTTTTTTTACCAAAGACGTAGGTTCGTGACCTGGTCGGAACAAGGGGCCTTCTGCATGGAACACTCTAAATTGCCCGTAGGTGTGAATGGTTGTCTGTCTCTATGTGGTGTGATGGACTGGCGACCTGTCCAGGGTGTGCCCTGCCTCTCGCCCCATGTCAGCTGGGTCACTACTGTGAGGTTACAGTAAACAGCTTTTGATTTTATTTTTATCTTCATAAAATGATATCTTTACTTTTACTGTGACAGTACAGTATCCAGGGCATGGAAAGAAATGACATTCAAAGTCACACATCACGTGTCAATGACAGTATAAATTATCAGGATTTTAAAAAGGCACCAGTTGTCAGCCAGCACATTCATCAGTAGTTGTATAATGCCAACCAAAGCTGACCATCTCCCACCACCTAATGTTAACTTCTGTTTGAGGGGAGATCGGTCAATTTAATGTATCCCCTCTGGCTGTGATGATAAGCGAGGAGTAGTGGGGAGTCAGTGGTGGGGGTGGAAGTGGAGAGTGGACCTGTGAGGGGGGATGACAAGGACAGAGGAGAAAATAGAAAAAGGAAGGGGAAAATGGTGAGATGAGGGGGAAAAATTGCAGTGTGGGGAGGGAGGGTGTGAAGAGAGAAGCGAGCGAAGGTGGGGCATAGAAGGAGCCAGGCTAATTGAAGAGCAGAGTAATGGCTAATGCTCACAGCTGGCTCACTTAGGTCAGAAGCATCCATAAATAAATGTGTGACAGCAGTAAATAAAGTATGACAGGTAATCAGCACAGTTGTCAATGTCCCCCAAGGACACCAGGACAAAAAATGGCCACAGACATGCCAGCGTCTCACACACACTTTGACTGATGAGCTGCTTACTGAGCTTCAGCATCGTCACTTATCAGAGAACAAACTTAACACAGAACTAAAGAGCACATGAAGATGACCCTTGACCTGTGCTGTATGAGGCAAACTGAAGGATCGAAGGCAGCACCACTGCAGTCAATCAATCATCAGGTGAAGCAATATATTGGATTTAGAAGGCGACAGTGATCAACCCCATCAGGGTTTAAAGAATGATATGACGTGTAATGTTTGTGAGCTGCTCTGAGGAAAAACAGGGCAAACACTTGTCTGGGGTACTTTTACAAGGACTATATTATAGTTTTTGCTTGTGTTGGAAAAAAATATTCCTAATTGTAACATAGGTTGGATAGTAGTGGTGAACTATCACTCCATAATGTTACATTACTACACATGGACGCAATGGGAAATGCATGTGATGGGCATGCAAATATTTTTTAATTGGGATAACTATCTTTTAGATTGTGAAGCTGTTTAAAGGACACAGAGTTCAGTGACATCCAATACACACAACCCTGGTGAAATAGTCTTGATGGATGTAGCTCTGGATATTTATCATTGGTGTATACTCAGAAATATAACACAGGTCAACCTGCTCCTGATTTGGCTACAATTTACAAATGACACGTGCAGTAATAGGATTTTAATCTGATAAATTCAAAGGAAGAAAAAGGCTCTCTCACACAGACGCAAAATCAAGCGCTCACTGTTGCCATCTTATGACCAAAGTAGGAGCTGCACGCCAGGTCATAACCAGATATCAGCCAAATGCTGATTAATATTGATGATAAATTGCCATATATCACTGTGTGCAGGCTACAAACCAGTAATTGCCCTGGGGAAAGCTTCAACAAATGTATCCTTACTGATCAGGAAATTTAGACAAAGCATACACAGCTGAAATACTGAACAGTAAACTAAAGTCAAGGAGCTTATGTGGTATAATATTTTATTCTCATATTTTATGGAATACAAAGCCCCCACCCACCCCACCCCCCAAAAAAGTGTGCACATCAGATTTGGTGGAAAGTATTTAGAGACAAGGAAAAAGAATGGCCAAAAGACAAAGGAACCTTCTTTATGGATGCAAGAGAGTTCAACAGTGATGTTTACACATAAAAAGGGTATATGTTCTAATCCTGAATGAACCCCTTTAAATAAAAGTAGTTGGGCTAGAGTCAACAGATTAAATGGCTGCTGCCACAACAGCTGATCAGACACGAAAGCAAAGTCGGAGTCTCCTCGCTGAAAAAATAAAACATCTTTTCATCAACCTTTATTATTTTGACTACAAAGGCGTAATCAATCATGTGCAAGAATAATTTAGCTTTACATGATGTAAATTCAGTCACTTTTTTATCTATTGTTTTACATAATATTTTTGCCAAGTTGCACAAAAGGAATGAAAGATTTCCCCAACTGGATTTGGGAGGGAAAGAAAATGCTGACAATTACTGTATACATAAAAAGAAATAAGAGAGGATTAATAAATAGCCAGCAGGGCTACAAAAGAATATAACCTCTTACACCAGCAACATAGGTCCAACAAATGCAGGCTTCAAAATAAGTTATGAATGGGGATGCTTGAGACCATCCTTGATTTTCTACTGATAAAAGATATCAGTCCAATAATTATTTTCCTTTTATGTGATAATTTTTTTAATTACACATTTCTAGTGATAAATTTACTATAACCATCCATTTCAAATACATAATGTTCCATCAGAGTGACCGATGTGCAGCCCACGCTCATCACCTGCTCACATGACAGTGGTGGCGCACATCCCTTTTCCCTGTGTTCAGAGATTTAGGGTTTATAGATTTAATTGTATTTTAGCCTTTTCTTTTTCCAAAATTTAAGTGATTTTGATGAAAACTGTACCAATCCCAAGTATTGTATCAGCTCATCTTCACTTCTGAATCATCTGGAGTGTATTTGACAGTGACAGATAACCCATGTTTTTGTACCACCAAAGTGAAGATTCCCATTAACTGGGACAAAATAACGGAAACATATAAAAGTAAAAGGTCTGGTCAGAGGTCTTGGCTAACCTCATGTAAAACCAGCTTGGACACACGAGTGGCAAAACCAGTGAATTTAATATGGTGAAAAAAGAAACATGAGTAACGTTGCTGCTGTTGGGATACATACATTTTGTTGCATGACTATGTAAATTTCAGACGTTTGGGGAGTAAACGAGTTGGTTCTCTCCGCCCTGAGAACTGTGTTACACCAATTATTGTGAAATGATTTCAGTTCATTTTACCAAGGCTGAATCTCTTGCTGACAGCTAACTACACGCCAAAAAACAAACACACCAGAAAACAAGTTAACCCAGTACAATACAATATAATCCAAGGTTCACAGTCCAAAAGGTGCCGTTTGAAAAGAGCCTCAGGTCCTTTATGTCCGCTTGGTTAAAGTGTCCGACTCGGTGAACTGTCACGTTTCACCTTTCAGCAAGAGCATTTCATGTGGTGGACATTGGGAAATCTTTTTTTGTTTTGTTTTTTTGTTTTTTTTAAAGAGGAAAGGTAAAGAAAAAGTGACACGATGAGGGTGATGGAACCTCACGCTGTCAGCTGCTCAGCTGCCGTCTTCTCACAGCTTCTCTCACTTGTTTTAACAGTGAGAATAAACAGCCTGTAGGAACGTCTTGTCCTGTGTATTCACCTTTTTTAATATTTGAATCCATTCATCCAAGTCCTTTCTTCTATAGTCAGGTCCTTACACCATGTAGGAGTTCTGGTTCTTCAGCTTATCCAGCTCTTTGCTCTGCTGCCTCAGAAACAAGATTCTGCAGTTGGGAGAAGAAAACAAAAAGGTATGGATGATGTGTGTATTGTCAATAGTTGATGCACAGGTCTATGCAAAGTGCCTCACCTCTGTTCCCTGAGCGTGGCCTGAATTTCACACACTCTGACCAGGGAGCGGAGGTTTTTCATCTCTGTACAGATCTCAGACATATACAAGCTGCCCATGTTGTAGATGTCTTCATGCAACCGAGCCGCCTGAGGGAAAGAGGGGAGTGTTTTTAGTCATGACTATGCAGTTACACAACAAAGATCTAATATAGACCTTGATAAAAAAAGATTTTTTTTTTACAACCTGGTGATTATCAAAGCTTCTAAAAAAAAGGTGCAAAATGAAAAAGCAATTAGTCAATAGTTGACGTTTTCTGCTGGCTTAATGTTATAGCTTTAAACCAGTGATAAGATTCCCACAACTCTGAGACATGCAAGCAACAGCAGCAGCAAAACCGATTTAAAGCTGCAGTGCATAACTTCTGGTGATTTTTGTTATTGGTGTTATTAGTCTGCCTCAGTTTGGTCTTTGTGAACAATAACAATGAAACACTTTTGTATGCTGTAACAGGCTAAATACTTTCAGACCATACCGGTGGCAGTGTTTGTATGTATATAACATTTGCACTTCTTGGCTTTTTATTTTCACGCTTCAACATGGTTGCAACTATCTTGCTTTATTAGCTCACTGTTGATGTTGCTTCCATCTGTCTTGACTTAAGACATGATTTTCTTTGTGCAGTGCAAGATTTGATTATGTTTATGTTAAGGTTAGACATTAGTTTGTTATTCGGAACTACCTGTTTCTCCGTGTTCTCTGAAGGCCATCCTTGGATATGTCTGATGAGGTTCTCATTAAAATGAGTTGCCAGGGTGGGAACAAAGGTGGTGGGGGTATCCGCCTGGGTTTGGCTGGAGCTGCTGGATGGAGCATGGGACAAAGCAGCACCCGGTACGTTTGATCCCGAGCACAGAATTTCGTGGCTGAAGAAGCAAGACAACAGAACTGATTGTCAAGGCAAATACCCCAACTTAATTTGTGATATTTGCCAGAAACAATAGAAAAAGTTTGTCAATCTGATGTGTGGCTCTACTTGAGTTACAATATTACACGCTGACGAGAATGCAGACTCAGAGTGCACAGATGCCCCTGGTGCACATAGATATTTATGAGACAGCTTACAGAGTTGCAGTAACTTGGTGCACCCCATGTCTCTCCACCAAAGCAGCAGGCAGAGAGACATGCAGAGTATGCTTGCATCACCAAATTGCTGTTGCTACTGCAGCTGCCTTTGCCAAAGTCACAATGTCACTTTATACAGGTCCCTCTTGTGCAGTCACTGTCACATGATGTGGTAGGAAACCTTTGTGTCCTTGGTTAGATCCTAAGGGGTACTACTTCAAATGGTCTATGGGACAGCAGCATACATTTTCATTTGTTTACATTCAGGTAATAGTTTACCAAAAATGATGGTGAGTTGCAGTGATTTTGAACACAAATTTTTACCTTCTCTGCTGGAGAGTTCTAGGGTCTTCTGGACGCTTCTCTGTGGCCTGAGACAGGGGGACAGATCCTTGTTTACCTGAAGACATACTGCCCTGAAGATCAAGGGAAAAAATGAGACAAATTAGAGGAAATAAAGGCATCAGGGTGTATTAGAGAAACATAACATTAGTATGAAGTGGAGTCACGAGCAATTCCACCTGTATTCTACAAAGCTAGCTTTTCCCTGAGTATTTTAGTTTTGCTCCTCACCCTTGATTGTGAGGATGTAATGATTCCAGGATGCATGCCCACAGCGGATTTCTGGTTGCTCTGGGGTGTGCCATTCCGTGGTGAAACGTACGGCCGTGGTGATGAAGCATCAGATGTTAGAGAGACAGGAGACTGGCTGGACTGCTGAGCTGCATGAGACATAAGACAGAAGAAATGTGCTGATGTGGAAAAGCAAAGGGTTATCAGATTACACACAAGCAAATATGCAATGTTTGCCTATTGTTTTGTCTACACTGTTACATCTAAAAACACACTTAAACATCATTCGGAGTAAATGTGTATGAAATGCACAAGACAATTAACACATTTCACCCAAATACAAGCTGCCAACATCCTGCGATTATATGCGATGTTGCATACCACCCAGCATTAAGGCGGAAAAGCACTTTTGGTTCCAACTCATTTTGCTAAAGCAACTTCATGTGTAAAAATTTACCCATGAGCACATTGGGTGACAGATGCGACAGGAAACACAAGCACAATGCAAGTCAATGCAATGTGTTTGATTGCTTTAACAAAGCTTACATTTCTGCTGTTAGTAACTGAATAAAAACTGAATATTAAAACATAATGTATGAGCTAAATAATGCCAGAGACAATAGCTGTGTTTCATTCCAAGGGCTGGATGCTCCTGAGTGCGCAGCCGACGGAGGAGGCAGAAGTTGTGTGCTACGTGAAATGAGGCGGTCCAACCGACGGAGGGTGGAATGGGGTGTACGTTCCTTTTCTTCCTCTCCTAATAAATTCCGGCAGTCTGAACATCGAGTGCTTAAATACTGCCATTTACAGTTTAAACTGCTGAATCAGAGTTCTGCTGTTCCTTGAAGTCTGACTGTTGATTTAAGCCCTAATCAGCCAAAACATCTGATAAATTTAAACATATCTGATATAAAATAAATCTAAATATCTAGATATATCTAAAACATATTTTATTTAGAACAAATAGTATTATTTAGTGTTTTTTGTCAGTTCTAGATTTTTTGTTGTACCAGTTTATCAGTTTTGTGATTATTTATTAGTGTTGATGGACCCTGCAGTTAATATTTTCTAAAAAAAAATCAAGTAATACTGGAGTAAATGTAGAGGACACTGTGATGTATCACAGGCTGAGAGACAAACATGGACAAGACAAACAATTTCCCTTAAACGTCATGAACTTATCTCCTCACAGATTTATGATTTGGACAACAGATAGAATAAAACATTATTTCTAAAACAATATTCTAAAACATGTGTCAATGCAGTCATCTCTAAAATTATGAATTATTCACAGCAGATAATTTTAAATATATAATTAAAATATAATTTCAAATAACATTAAATATTAGAACACAGGTTTGACCAGGTCAAGTAAACCTGATTAAGGGTCTTAACTCTTCTCTTTAATCAACAAGTAATAATATCTAAATAATATCAAGAATGTGTTGAAGTTAGTAAATCTTAGTAAGTATTAAATGAAATATAACTAATTATATCATTATATAATTTATTTTGAATTGTTATTTTTATGGAGTTAATTTTATTTATTCTTCTTTTGCATTTGGGTTGGTTTATTACTATCCAGGCTCCACCAGACCTGTTCTCGTGTTGCTGTATAAAAAAAAAAAAAAAAAAAAAAAAAAAAAAAAAAAAAAACAAAAAAGAAAAAAAAAAAAAAAAAAAAAAGAAGCACAAAACGTATCCTTCAAAAACAAGCAAACGTCGGCTACATTTGTCGGCTGCATGAGAAGGACCCGAGAAAGTCCCGTGACAATTAGGACAGCCTACGGCACAGTGCTGTGACACATTTTGACGACATCCGGACAACGAATCCATTAACTACTGTCATTCAAGCAGCAGCCACATACAGTAAGTCAGTCCAACAAGGGAACATGACTTTGGGGAAAAAAAACAGCTTATGTCACAGGCTGTGGCCTCTGTTCTGAGACTGTTCCTCACCGCTCTCTGTCAGATATCTGCATTCAGGGATCCACAGCACAAAAATCACCAAAAAGTATCAATAAGTATCAGTATCAATGAGGAGTATTGGTATTGGTATGGTATCAATAAAACCCTAACAATATCCATCCCTAGTTGGGAATGGGAAAAGTAGGATCCCTAAAACACAAATAGGAAATTAGTTTGTGTAGCAGATGTGAGAAACACTAAGAATGCTGTACCTTGGTTGGAGTGCTGAGCAGCGGAGAGCAGAGCAGTGATGTTGAAAGCAGGTCCAGCAGCGAGGAGCTTATGAAGCACAGACCGCAAGGAAGCTTGGGTGACAGCAGCTGCCAAGACTGGAGGGAGAAAAGAGGAAGTGTGCACGCAAAGGGACACACACACACACACACGAAGGAGCAAGGAAACAACAGGTGAGTGCACCAACACTAACAATTAAGTCAGAAAACGGTTATAGCTCCTATCAGTGAAACACAAGTTAAATTGATCTATAATGTAACACTTTATCCAATGAGGAGTCAGAATTTTGGAATCTTTGGTTGTGAGACCAATCCCAGGTCATACGCGACAAAAATCTCATTGCTTCGCGGACCCTACACAGATTAACACAAACACTCCTCAAGCCCCTGCAGACAATACAAGCTCCACAATTGTGCATGCACCATGTAGTACAAAACTTTACAGTGTAAAGTTAGTGGCACAATCTTTTTGGTCAAAAGTGACAACAAAAAAGAAGTTACTTGTTTGGGGTTATGTGAAGGGGTCTGCTGGTACCCACACATGTACTACTCAGTGCTCAAAGAAAACAGAGATACAAATGAGGGTGACTTCCTGGTGAGATACCACTGCTAATGAAATGGAGAGAGATCAAGTATGCGTGTGTTAAACACTGGACTAACAAAGGGAACCACAGGCAAGTGCGCACTGGAAAGCAGCTCTCCACAGTCATGAAACACATTAAGTATGAAGGCATTAAAACTATGAATGAACACATATGGAATTATGTAGTAAACAAAAATGTGTGAAATTACTCTAAATAAGTTTTATATTTTAGATCCCTTAAAGTAGCCACCGTTTTCTTTTGTTGACAGCGCTGCCAAACCTTGGTCTTCTCTCAATGAGTTTCACGATGTAGTCACCTGAAATGGTTTTCACTTCACAGATGTGCCTTGTCAGGATTCTTTTGTGGAATTTCTTGCCGTCTTAATGGAGTTGGGACAATCAATTGTGTTGTGCAGGAGTCGGGCTGGTACACAGCTGAAAGCACTATTTGACAACTGTTAGAATTGACATTATGGCAAGATCCAAATCAGCTAAGTAAAGAGAAACAACAGTCCATTACTTTAAGAACTGAAGGTCAGTCAGTCCGGATAATTGCAAAAACTTTAAATGTGTCCCCAAGTGCAGTCACAAAAACCATCAAGTGCTACAACAAAACTGGCTCACATGAGGATCGGCCCAGGAAAGTAAGAGCAAGAGTCACCTCGGCTGTTGAGGATAAGTCCATCCAAGTCACCAGCCTCAGAAATCGCAAGTTAACAGCACTTCAGATTAGCACTCAGATAAATGCCACACAGAGTTCTAGTAGCAGACAAATTTGTACATCAACGGTTTAGAGGTGACTGTGGGAATCAGGCCTTTATGGTGAAATAGCTGCTAAGAAACCACTACTGAGGAAAAGCAACAAGCAGAAGAAATTTATTTGGGCCAAGAAACACAAGGAATGGACATTAGACCAGTGGAAATCTGTGCTTTGGTCTGATGAGTCCAGATTTGAGATCTTTGGTTCCACCCGCCGTGTTTTTGTGCGACGCAGAAAAGGTGAAAGGATGGTCTATATAAGCATGGTTCCCACTGTGAAGCATGGAGGAGGTGGTGTGATGGTGTGGGGTTGCTTTGCTGGTGACACTTTTGGGGATTTATTCAAACTGAAGGCACACCAGCATGGCTACCACAGCATCCTGCAGTGACATGCCATCCCATCTGGTTTGCGTTTAGTTGTACTATCATTTATTTTACAACAAGACAATGACCCCAAACTCACATCCAGGCCGTGTAAAGGCTATTTGACCAAGAAGGAGAGTGATAGAGTGCTGTGCCAGATGACCTGGCCTCCACAGTCACCTGACCTAAACCCAATCGAGAGTGAAGGCAAAAGGGCGAATGAGTGCTCAGCATCTCTGGGAACTCCTTCAAGAATGTTGGAAAACCATTTCAGGTGACTACCTTATGAAGCTCATCGAGAGAATGCCAAGAGTGTGCAAAGCAGTAATCAAAGCAAAGGGTGGCTATCTTGAAGAATCTAAAATATAAAACATGTTTTGAGTTATTTCACACTTTTTTGTTTACTACATAATTTCACGTGTTCATTTATAGTTATGATGCCTTCAGTGAGAATCTACAATGTAAACAGTCATGAAAATAAAGAAAATCCATAAAATGAGAAGGTGTGTCCAAACTTTTGAACTGGTAGTGTATATGTGAAGGTAACAAGAAGCAAAAAATATCAGGCTCACACACACAAAGCAGTAAGAATATCATCACTGACAGCTGTACGCCCAGGTTACACTCAGCAGAATGGCCTCTCATTACTAAAATAAGGGCTAGAGATACATATTCCATAAAAACACAGCATTATGTCAAATAATACTATAGAACCGTCATGACTCCACTACTTTCTAGTGTAATCTCATTCAACATTTGTTTTCTCTCTTTATGAAATTATGAAATAAAACTTTATATGCAGAGAGTAAACTCCATCTTTGTGTTTATTAGCCAAATACTCACAATCCAACCCAATGTGAGTTAAAAATGTAAACCTGCATCCCTATGTAACGCAGGGATTGAGAAACCATATGTAGGAAATTATGATGGCACCATAGCAGACAAATGTGTGAAAGCAAAGTAAATCTGCTGTTATATTTTGAGCCTCACCCTCATTAAGCTTAGCCATGTCCATGCTGCCGTTATTCATTTGCAGAGTTGCCTGCAGGGCAGGGAGGAGCTGATGAAGGAGCGCTGGGTCCTGCATCAGTGCTGGGGATGGAGACTGGACAGACTGGAGCAACTGCCCCGTAGAGGAAGAAGAGGAGGTGGACATGGTGGAGGGGGTAGAACCTAAAGTACTAGTAGCAGAATTCAGGCTCTGAGAAGTGGAGGAGGAGGAATGGGCAGAGTTGGATGATGTGGACTGGTCCCCTGATGTGTTCTCTGAAGAAGAGAGCAGAAGACCATTATATTATAGGACACAATGTTGACACTCTATGCACAAATAAAAACCTTACAACTTGATGCAAATTACTTATCGAAGGCATTTCACTTCCCAGTTTCTCGTTCAGTTGAAAGTTGGAATTGAAACACTTAAATTTTTATCCTGTGCTCACACCCCACAGAGGTTGAATTTCTGAGATGCAGCACCAACTTTCAGACCTGAAGAAGCCAAAATAAGAAAAATGCTAAATCCGACTTTAGGTTTTCTTAGGCCAAATGAGAGCAGCCTCACACTGGAGTTGTACCCATGATATGGCTTTTTATGTTTTTCCTAAAACAAAAAAGGTAAGTTTTGCACTACCTTTCAGTCATCATGGTGTTTATTAAATGTAATCAATGTAATCAATACCATGTACCATTTCACCATTGTGTAAAATACAAACCCTGCACACCTTGCATTGTATCTTGTTCACAGGACCACCTGGCTCTTCATAATCCCCCTTGCATATCACCCCCAGCTATACAATAATAATCCAATTGAAATCTGTCAAAGTAGCACAGAACCTACAATAAATTCCCTTTTTTACTAACTTGATGTGGCTTTGTCCTGCAAGGCCTCCTGTCTGTAGTCCATGTCCTTGGGGAAACTGTTTGCCGCCATCTTGACTGTGTCCTTCTGTCGTTCCCTGAATCAGAAAAAACACAACCCAAATGTGACAATGTGAAGAACGCAGGCTGCAGTTTAACTCAGTGTTTTGTGAGGTACAAGTGAATCAAAGTCAATTTCTAGTTTTCAGATTAAAAACTGAATAGTCTTGCCTCTCAAGCAGATCCTTCGGCTTCTCCCACTGGGAGACCTCAGTTCTACAGTTGTAGTAATACTTCTTTCCAGAAGAGCTGATGTGTTCTGTCCAGTCATCTGCTGGATCCTGGGGCAGAAAAAAGGACAAGGTATGAGATATTACAAAGGTCTGGATTAAGTAGAAGTGAAGCAGCACCAATACAAAAGAGTGAACTGATGCACATACAACTGTGATGAATTACAAAGCTCAACAAATCCAAAACTAATTTTCATACTACTGTAGAAGGAAGTGAATTAAAATGTTGGGCTACAACCAAGAAATGGCATGTGACTTTATTTCAATTAGTTTGTTAATTTTTAAATATAAACATAACACTTCATGTATATACAGTACACATAAGTTTACAATTTCCAGCTTCAATTTTGGATGAGGGTTTTTCAGAGAGAAAGGAAACTGGAATATTAATGGATCATGTACAGAATATGAGGACAAATCAAGTCATTCCAATAGCTACAACTCTACAGGTCTTTCTTTAGATGACACTTAAGCATAAATACAAAAACAAGAAAAGAATAGTTATATGTAGCAAATTATAGTAGAACCTATATCGCTTCTTGTGGACTTCTGAGTAACTACATTTATAAATATTTTTATTTACCCCGTCGGGCGCTGCACCCTCTTACTTTTCTTGTGCACGCCCCTGACCAAAATGCAGATTTTGTGTTGGTTGCTATTCATTGCTACTTTACACTCTGGGATTGGTACCAAAGCTACTAAACAGACTCCTGGGCAAAATTTTGAAAGACCATAGCACCAGAAAGTGCTGACATTAACGGCACTGTTAACAATATTGGACACAATCAGATCATGTACATATTTTCACAATGAAAGGTCTGAGTTTGTATCTCTGTCTGTGTCAGTGGCAGGGCCGAGGGCGGGTCACATGGAGAAAGTTAAATGTTCAAAACTCAGGTTATGTTGTCATGTTTTACTAAAAATGACGATTATAATAATTGTTGTCATCCTCAAGTCACCCGACACTCCACTGGTTTCTCATGCTTTTCTCGGTGATAACTGTATAAATCTACTGCTATATAGACTGTGGTCTATAAGCTACTCAGCAGAAATCACAGGGGAGATATTTCCCACAGGACAGAGGTTGTAACTGCTTCCAGCTGACACTCTTACTTTTACATTCAGTACAACATTTCACATTAGTGTCTTTGTTTTGGCAATCCTTAACAGACACAATAGACTCTCCTTCTCTTACTTGAGACAGAGAGAGCTCCCAAAGGCACCGCAGCACTCTCACAACAAATGTAAAGGTGGTAATACAACAATCCTATCAAACATTTAGATACAGTTCATCACATTCAAACAGAAAAATGTTTTCAACAGCCCAGCTCATAGCGTGATACAAGTGCCATTGTTTTTTTTTTAAGGAAGTCTACAATTAAATTAGATCATGTACCCTATAAAAATCAACCCACTCTCTGTGCATACAGACAGAGATGCCTCGACATGATGCCCCACATTAGAGCATACCATATTCCAAAGCAGCATGACAGCAATTTAATATAGGAAATCCTGCGGGTATATGATTGCATTTTACTGGGCAGCCTCTTACCCTGTCTGCAGGCTTGCTCTGAGTCGCATGCAAGTCGGAGCCATGTTGGGAACTGTTGTTGTGGGAGTTCTCCTGAGGAGAGCCGCTGGTCCCTGCAAAAAACATTTATAAAATTACCCAAATAAATACACAATGCTGTGCACAATCTGTGGATTATTACAGCCTCAGCACAGATGAGCTTTACTAGACTTTATAGTGTAAGGTTTGCAATATTACCTCTGCCAAGGTCTTTGGTCAGAAGGAAGGATTTCTATTAAACATTCTAGGATGCGGGTTTTGGCCCAATTAGGGCTGGACGACATGGAAAACAATCATCATGATATACTTATACATCAAATCAATATTTTAGTCAAGCTTAAAGTTCCCCCTTTACTCTGAAGTGAAATGTAGAGATAGGAAAAGGTTATTTTAATTAAAATATTGTTCATTTTTGAACACATTGAACATAACTGTAGCACGTTCTGTAAATGAATCATTCTAACTAAAGTGAAATATCAGGAACTACCTTGACACAGTCTTTTACTTTGTAAAGCTCAAAATGTTATGTTAAATTGTTGGCAAACACACCCACAGAAATACCAACCAAACATGTGACTTGACCAATATGACATGGAAGCAAAGTATGACAAACTTCTTAGCTCTTCTTCAATTCTCTCCCTGCAGTCTGTATATCACAGTTGAGGAAACCGTCCGAAAGAAACACTTACGGCCAGCGAGTTGGTAACAAGGGTCAATAACTTTTATCAGCCACTTAAATCCTTTATTTTCACAATTGCAATTGCAAATGTGATATCACTGTTTTTTGTCGTACGGCAGGGTGCTAGAGAGAGTAGACACTCTGGTCTGTTGTTGTGGTGCAGACATCATGTTAGCTTTAAAGCGATGGCACTGATTTTTGGTCATAATCTTCACTTGAAAAGCTCTCACTTCTGGGGTGTTGGTGTGCATAGCTGAGGTCATGAAAATATTACCACATGTGCTTGTCTTATACTGTGCAGGCTCAACCTAACATGACCTAGCATGACATGGCTGCAGCTATTCCAGACAAGTGATTGGTTCAAAGCACTGGTTCGCTCATTGTCATTGAATGTTCAGAGTGTCGGCCAAAGCGTTAATTTCACGATAAATATTGTTAACGTTTTCTTGGCCAGTCCTAGACCTAATGGAGAAATTATAACATTTTGGTGGTAACTTGGACACAGATCCAGATTCAAAATTGAACACAACCATTGTTAACCTTGTGTGAAAGGGAGTGTATAGACACTGGGAAACTGAGCAGACTTGGTGGTGTACAGTCTCTAATTTACATATGAACTGAAGTATGATGACAGTGACATAAGACTTTGTTTTGTCCTCTTTGACAGAGTTCATGTCTTGGTTTTCTCAAACCTTTGCACCTATGTATCCTCACTGAGATAAGGATTTGCTAAAATATTTAAGCTAGTTTTCAATCTGTGACTGTTACTCCAGGATCAAAGTGCTGTCTTTTCCTTACAATAACCCTTTAAAATAAAACTTAACACTGCATACATACATTAGACCACATATACAGGCTTACCATTTTTTCCTCTGACTGTGTGAGAAGTTTTTGCCTTGCCATGCCCTGTGCTGTCTGAATGTCTACTGACAGGACTTTCATCCGAGCGTCGCAGCATCTTGTAGGGGGGCGTGGGATCCGCTGATCCATCACGCACCTTGTCGTAACGGTGAAGGCTGCTGGACTGGCTCTTGGGCTGAGATTTATGGGTCTGCAAAGGAGTGCAAATAGGAAATGCTGGGATTTGCCAACTTTCTCGTCACTTTCTTACAAATCCCATGATGCAACAATTCATGAATCATAAAATTTTCTAACAACACTATAACTAAGGTTTTGCATTTGAAGATCATAAATGGGATAATGGGTGAATCTAACATCCTCATCCAATCGTGTTTTATTTTCACATGATTAGGTCAAAAAATTGGGAGGAAGATGCATTAACCATTGATTGGCTCAAACTTTTAAAGACAATAATTTGCTAATATACTGAAAAGGCTATATATAATCATGAGGCCTGCGTTTCCTCATTATTAGTTTAATTCTAAATTTGAGAGTAGTAAGAGATTATTGGCTGCTTAGTTACTGTTATATATTGTAAGGATATATATGATATTGTCACTTTTATGATACTGTGAAAATAAGTGTACTGAGTAAGTCAAAGACTTGAGATGTAAACATATCAATGATAGGTTTCATGGGCAAAAACTGTAGTTTTGGGTCAGCTGTATTGAAGCAGAGAGGAGGGAAGTATGAACTACAAAGACCATAGACCCATGGATGCCCACCATCTATAGGAGCTTTTCCATTATACACAGTTCTACCATTACTCGAATACTCTTGACTTCAAGATATTGGCTGCTGACCGCATAAATACACTGTGGTCTGTCGACGAGATGCAGACATATATCCTATGTTTGGTGGCTGATGAGAGGATCCTGAGAGAGCTGGGCGTCACGTATAAAACAAGGTCACAGCATTTTCACACAGCTGTGCTATGACAACACCGCACACGTTAAGGAGGTACTATAAAAGTAATGAAATATGATGTGCCTGACACCCAAACCGGGTAGCGCCGAGCTGAGCCGAGTAGTGCTAGAACTGTATAATGGAAAAGCATCATATTGCACTCCACTTTGCGGTGTAGCAAAAATGACAGATGCCAGTATTAGAGTTGATGGAGAAAGAAGCATAAATATAAGAGAGACAAAGATTTTAAATTTGCAGATGTTCCAGCACTTTTTTAAGTATGTCAATTGGAAACATTAGAGTTTCCCTGTCAAGTGAGAAGAAAAAGCTATGGAACTGTCACTCGGAATTTTTTTTTTTTTTTTTGGGGGGGGGGGCAGTACAACTTATAAAAGTACAACCACTCAAGAGGTCCCAATATGTACTGTTAAATATGTAGCTAGAGAACTTGGACAAAAAAACTGCAGTATTATTGTATTGTGAGATTCTAATACCATTAAATTCCTATAAAATTCCAACAAATAATATATTGAGCTATACATTCCCATAAACTAATAGATATATTTCCATTAGGCCTGAAGTCCCTATTAACAATAATTTGTTTGATTCTAAATTTAATAGTAGACATGTCATTACAGGTACGCATAACCTATTTTAACTTACATTTTAAATACACTATCGAAATATACTAATTAACTGAACATCTGAACAAAATGTAGCCTGTATTAATACTACACTTCTTAGGTAAAGTTCAAGAATATATTTCAATATAAACATGTTGTTGCATGTTGTATTAATAAAATGATGATGAATAAAATGAAGCCCATCACTTGATATTGTTGCTGGAGTTCTGATGTGACAATAATTAAATTTACTTTTATTTTTTTAATGGAAACGGGCCAGATAGTAATTATCCTTTTTATTATACAATAATCGCAAGTAACACGTTGAACATACCTGATAGGATTGTGAATCCTTTCTGTCATTGCACCTGAAGAAAAAAAACACGCATTAGCAACATACTTTGTGTAGTACGTTTATTATTAGTTAGCTCACCGGCTACCATTAGCCAAGTTAGTTTGAACTGCAATCATAGCAGCAGCTGTTATCTCACTACTAGCAAAAATACAACAGACCACTTTAAAAACAACAGTATACACATTATTGTAATATAAATGGTCCAACTTTACCGTGTCACTTAGCACGCGTTTCGTTAACGTGATTCGATTTAGCTACAGGATACAACCGGAACCCGTAGCTAATTGCAGCCTTACAACTGTTAGCTGGTAGCACTAATAGCTAACAGCTATGAGAAGTCACGAATAAACAAATTAGAGATTTCCAAACGTGAGATAATACATTCGCAGTGTGTTTCAAACGTTGAGGCCTATATTTGATTTACCCATCGCTGACTCTTGTTGGTTTCCTTGCATACATCACCATCAAGGCCGAGGTGATGTGTGTAATATGTGTGAGGGGGAACCGTGGCCTCCTGTCTGTCTGCTTCTCTTTTCTTCAGCTTCCTGATGTCTCCACCCCAGGCTGTCCTCACACACGGATACCTACACACCACGCACCGAGCACCAGCACTGCATAGCGGGTGGTCTTTCTTTAAAACCACCCTCAGTGCATCACCTGGCATGTAGTTACTGTGTATGCTTGGGTCAACCGATTTCGCTCATCAGAGGCAGCTGCAGCAGAGACGCAGCAGGAAACGGAGAGGACGGTCTCCTCCTCCGTAATGTTTAGCTCGAGAAAATCAAGTTCCGCTTTCTGATTTTCAAAATACAAAGTGCAACAATCAAATGACTCAATCATCTACACAATACTGTCATAATTTACAATATTGGTTGTATTGCTATATCGTACTTGCTATATCAAAACAAAATACCGTTATTGTGACGTGTGATAAAAAGAGCGAGATTCTGTCTGGTCTATTTTTGGGATATTATTTTGAAATAAGCAGCGTGATTTCCGGTATTAGCTGCGTCGTCTCTGGATAACGTGACGCAGCTGAAAACGAAGCTGTTTTTGCGGCCGTGGGATTTAATGTTTAGCTAAAATATTCATTAAAAAATAATTTAAAAAAAACATTGCTGTCGAAAATGAAATTAAGTTGATGTAGGATTTATGATGATGCACTTTTGACTTTTATGTGTGTATGACCACTTTGCTGCACTTTGCTGAGACAAAAGCCTTCTCTGGGTTTCTTTTGAAAATTCTGAGGGCCAATTTTGTTTTTAATTAATGAAATTAACTGAGCATGGATTCGCCTCAGAAGGCATGTACACATTCAGTAGGGTGCAAATATGAAAAATAAATAAATAAATAAATTAGCAGAGGACAAAATATTTTTTACATTTATGAAAGATCCTCCATCAAAATCAACTGAGGGAGGCACAAAGGGAAACTGGTTCCCTTTCTCTGTCTTCATTTTGTAATTAATCAATTAATTAATTAACATAAAACAAGAAAAGTCACTGTCCAGAAAAGACGGCACTTGAGGCAAAATAGCAGCTGAAAGGGAAAACTATCTATGTTCTCAACCACCGTCTCATTGTCTTAGTCCTCTGGTTGACTGTTACGTCAACATCCTGTTACCTTCTATCTGTGGATTCCTACAGTTGTAAAGAAAATGGAAACAGGGCCTGAAGTTCTGCATCCACGAAAATTGAGCAGACAACCAAACTAAGTGCTCTGTCTACTGTGTTCGGTAGGACAGTGCAGTCCTATAGTCGCACATACCACAGACAATTATTTGTTGTTCTCAGTGTATTTCTATCAGTGCATACAGCTTGAACACAGAGGGCAAAATATACAATGAGTGTATTATTTGTGTGTATTATTATTTGGTGCATGGTGTGTGCAAAATGACACACTAAACACAACGGCTCTTTAGAAAGTGAAAGAACATATTGGACTTCTGCAACACAGTAGGCAAAGCAGACAACTTTGTGGGATTCGGAGCTAAGCGGAGGTTATGTTAGTCCAGAGTGACACTGATTTTGTGAAAACCCTTTAAAATTTTAAAATCAGCTGTCTGCAATGAAATCAATGCCACTACTAAATGGCTCTAAATAGCTTTATTAACTGTATGTACGATTCCACAAATTAATATCATTTAATATTTTGCTCTCTGAATTGCTCTTCTCTGTGAACCACAAAGAGGTCAGAATTGAAGAACCGCAGTGTTATCTACCGCCTTACATAGTTTCCTGCACACAATTAAAAACACGACTTGAATTCAATGACTAAGGCATTTCTATCAACAAACTCCAGTGACTGAAGGTGCTGCACAGAAAATACTTCTTTAAAACTGAGAATAATGCATATTCATGATGGCCTAAATCTGCAGACTCGGGTGTTGTAAACAGAACAAAGTAAACCCAAAGAGTACAACTGTTTATATTGTATTTAATCAAGTCGGTGTGAAAAACAATTGTCTATAAAGATGGTCCTGTGTCGAACGTGAACTGTTCCATGTATTAGGCCCCCCTGCTCTTTGATTACGTTATTGATTACCTGTTGGCTTGATTTAGGTCAGAACCTGACACATATCGACTGAATAAGAGACAGTCTCTTTTACAATGTGGTCAGTCGAACAATGAACAATCTTTCTTTACAAGTGGATGTTCAAATGCAGCTCTTACTCTTTAGATATTAAGCAACATGGTGAACTTAAGGTTGGGCCTAATGGAATGAACTGTCTTAGGTGAGTACAGTTTTCCTCTACTTAAAACTTCCTGAAACTGAAATATCTCTTAGTCCCATGTTATTCTTTGCAAAATGTTATCATTTGTGTCATTTGATCAACCAAAGATACAAAATAAAAAAATAAAATAACATTTGTGAAAAACAAATGGCATGTCTTTTTTTTACTGTAGCCATGCTAATGGAAGGAAACAAGAAAATATCTGTCTTAGAAACACTTTTTTTTTTCTTGAACTGACTGATTTTTAATGTACATTTAGGTATTTACAAGTTATGACATACGTAAACTGATAATATTGTTTTAATTGGAAAATCTGAATAGAAGACATCCAGGATTTATGTTTTTACTGTTGTGATATAGCTTTACTGAAATAATTCTGGCACTGAAAGAACAGATTTTTTATAATGAATTATTTACTGGTTTGTTTCTTTCTAACATGGAACATCTTATCTTAATGTTGAAATGTTCAAAATGAGCATTAGGGGGCAGTAATATACAAACTAACAAAAACATAAATTGCTTTCCTTAAATAGTTTGTCTTTCACTGTGTAAGACTCCAGTCTTCCTCTCAAATGATAATTATAAAAATGAAATGTGAAGCATGAATACTCCCTTAAGTTTTAAGAAGATTTTTTTTTGCTATTATGTTAGAGTGAGGAGAAGATGCTGAGCCAAACAGAACACAGAGGTACTGTATGATGTGCACAAAAAGTATCATCGTTTTTCCCTCACTGTTTCTGCCCCAATAATTAAAATGTGTGGATTAGTAAATTTAAAGTAGGTCAAAAAAGTGGGTGACTTTTTTTTATTCATACCCTCAATTTAACCTTTACCCTCTCTCTCTCTGCATCTTTGACCTCATCTCTAAACCCCTTACAACATGTTCCTTAAGTCAAACACGGATACAGATGCACCGCTCACTGATGTGGTGTACATGTGCATTTCTACATGTGGGTGTGCGCTGCTCCTCCTCCTGCAGGCGTGTGCAGGCTGCTTTCATCCGTGATGTCTGGGACAGAGAATCATACAGACACAGAGGAGGATTACAGGTTCCTCCACAGCATGTTGATGGAGAAGAAGCTTCACTTGCTCTTCAAGGTGAAGCCACACTGCAGTGATTCATGATTGTTTAGTAACATCCTCTTCACTTTCAACGTTTGTTTTCGTCCCACTTCCTTAGTCAATTATAATTGATAATGATGATAAAGAAGGGAAAATGTCCATACTTTCATCATGTTATCATGTGTGCTACAGTTTTATTGTACCGTACACATGCACTGATGATTGATGATCTATAACAACAAATTTTTGATGATGTTTGTGTGTAAACGTAAATGAAATGAATTATAAATTACCAATATTATAAACCTAATTTATTAATTGTGCTTGGTACTTTGCCTTTCTCTGAGTTGTAGCAGTTTCTTTTTGGCTAACAGCAGAGGCTGCAGTAAGTACCTTTTTACTGACGACAGAAACTTTATGGTGATATTCTTCTGACTTGACAGATCCACGAGCGGCTGAAGTGTTTTGAGAAGCGAAGCCCAGTCCCTGTCCAGGAGCATGCAACGAGTCTGGCCACAGATGTGAGTGGCCCTCTGCAAGTATCTTCTGCAGACAGACACACAGAAAAGAGGCTGACAGCAGGAGGAACGGATTTTACATTGTTTAAATGCTTCCCCACACAAATGTTTCACAAACACAGGAGAGGAACACACACTTCCTAATACAAAATTACGAAATGTTGTCTCTAAACTCTGCCACCTCAAATATTATCACTGGAGAGCCAGAATTTTTAAATAGATATCATTTTGTTTCTTATTTCCAGAAGTGAGGTCAGCAATGACGCCGGCGAGCAAACAGCTGCTAAAATCATTTCACGTGTTGTCTAATGTTTCAGACTTGAGGAATATAGTTAATTTCAGATTTTAGATGAAGTGACAGAGATTATTCCCACTACAGCTGTGACTCAAAATGGTTTCAAATATGATCCCCATATTTCATCTTTATTCATTCCCATTACCAATCAAGCATTCCTTTACTTTTCCTCCCTGATCTCATTTGTTCCATTTTAATTATCAACCGGTCTCACTTCCTGATTTTTCCTTTGTCCTTTCTGGACAAAAAGCAAAACAACTCCATCAGCAAACCACTCTCCTCTTTAATTATCTCTACTTTTCAATTTCTTTCTCTTTCTCTTTCATTTTCTTTCCTTTATCTTCTCCCTCTACCATACACGCTGTAGTTACTGCCATGTTTCCATGCATCTATCTACCCTGTCCTCTCCCGTTCCCTTCAGCGCTGTAGCTTCAGATTCAGTTCGACAGCCTCTCTCGGCCTGGCTTAAATCATCAGGACCTACTGGAGAGGCCAAACCATGTGTCTGTTTCCTCTCAGCAAGGCTTCTGTTTGCTCACAGTGGAAACTAATGACCTTCATGCATTGTGTCTCTGGAGTGTGCTTCAACATCTTGAAGCAGTAGAAGTCATTATAGTAATACGCTTGACAAGACATGCGACTGCACACAGTCACTTGCTGCCTCTCCACTTGCTGCGGACAGTCAAGGCTGCTCTGATTTAGCTGTCACTGACGCTGTCATGTAGCCTTGAACGTTCAGGAGCGTTTTCCTTTTTCTCCCCAACAGTGGCTGAGAGATACAAAACCAAAACAGGAGACACAAGTAAATAATTACCTTCAAGTAAAGGAAAAGCTTATTGGATGTGAATGAGGCCATTATGGAATAATGCAGCAGCTCTGCAGTCTAAAGCTAGATTTCACTGTATCTCTCTGTCTGGTTCTCTGTTGGTGCAATATAGAAGATGACAAACCTGACTTAGACCATGATATACTGTATTTAAAAGTATTCCTCACCTTGCTTCTCTTCTCCTCTTTCTCTCTGGCTCCAGTTGGTAAAGGAGCTGATCTACCAAGGCTGGAGAGATGAAGTCAAAGAACTGCTTGCTCTCTTTTCCAAACCACACTTTAAGGTGAAGACTATGTGCACCTGTAGCTCCACACATGTATTGGCTTAAAAACTTTCTTTGGTTTGTTGGTGAGAGTCAGCAGGTATTCTACAATCAGTAATATGTAGCTTACCTTTGCACAAACATAAGAAATCGAGCTGTTCTATTGAGTCTTTTTGGGAAAAGAAAATATTGTAACTATGGACGTTAACGTTATCAGCGTTTCTCCATGGGTGGACAACCATTAAACAATTACTTCACTAAATACTGCAACAGTTACTTGATCATTTTCCACATTTGTTTTACTAATGAAATAATGTTTCTGCCCAGTGTCAAATTATTGTTAGAGACAGAAATCTAAGTTTGGAGGGAAAAACAAATGTGGATACCAAAATTTCACAATGAACGCATTTCATCTCAAACTTAAGTTTATGCCAGGAAAGGTCTTGAAGAGGTAGTTAATACCAACACAAACACACACACACACACACATATATCCTGTTTTTATTTAATTTAAGAAGCAAGAAGAACAGAGCTACTACTTCAGAAGCGCTTCAGTCTAAAATAATTATTAAGAATAAAATAAGCCTATTTTAAATCATTTTTCCTTAACATGACTAAGACAATAACTAGTTTTTTCCGTGCAGTCTTGCCTCATCACACCTATTCTAATGCTGCTCAGTCATCTGGCCAACGGCGCTTATTCACACATCAGAGGGCTTACAGCATGCTTCCGGCTGTCGGCTTGTAGGTCACACAGAGTGGCACAGTAATCCAGCTATGAATTTTAATTTAAACTGATTTCACGTCATCGTTCTGTCTGCTGAGAGGCGCTGACATCTATGAACCACACTGGCATTGCAGTAAATCTGCTCTAATTATGTTTATTAGTGTTCGCTGGTGTAGAAAGGCCCAGACTATTCAAATGCTTGTTGCCTTATTTCAGGTCCGCTGACAGTCATATTTCAGACACACATACACTCCGTGTATGGTTTTCCAGTGAGCTGCAGAATGTGTGTATTCTTAATGAGAAGCTGAAGTCAGATGAGAACTAACAGGTTTGTTTAAACAGTCTAATGACCTGTTTGTTCTTGGCCTCAGTGCAGGAGCTAACACATACTTCTGAGAGACACTGGTTATAATATTCTGTGAGAGAATGTTTATTTTTTCGAAAACCTGTTTTTGAAAGTGGCCAGAGACACATTGCTAACACGTTGGCAGCTTCTGAGCAGAGTGACTGCTGACGGACACAGGGATAACAGGTAGACTAACCAACAGATGATTTAGCTGATTGTTGAAATTAAGTTAATGAGCAGATGTTTCCCCTGTGTGCATTGTTTCTTCATGCTGTAATCCCCCCTCCGTTTTACAACTTTTCAAAGTTTGTATGGGGGTCAAAGCACAAGATTAATGTTTATCCAAAATATTATTTATCTGCAAACAAACCTTGGGTTTTTACACTGAAACAAGATTCACAGAAATGTTCTTCCATGACTCGTCTGGGTGAGGAATTGACTGTGACTCATAACTCACAGTCCTGTACTGGAAATGAACCTGTGTTTTTCTCAGACATTTGTGATGTTTCGCAGCAAAGCCAGTGCATCTGCAGCCAGAGTTGTAATGTTATGATGTGGGGGTTACACTCAGGTGGCCAACAGGCTGGCGGCGTGTTCGAACCTTCAGTAAATCAAACTTGGCTTGGTGGCACTGGCAGAACCAAGTGTTTTGCAACCAAAAAAAAAAAAAGAAGTGCATTTGGATTCAGTCATATAGTGAGAGCAGGTAGGCCAGCCAGAAGAGTTGGAAACCTCATTCACTAACATGTCACTTTTAATTAGTCAAAAAGGACAAAGATGTTTCTCTTTAAGTTCACGTCTTCTTTCATGTACAGCATACATTAACCATATGTAACTTACCTAACCAGTTTAAAAGTGCTGCTGATGACTTTTGTTGGTAAACTTGTGTAGTTTGAACTTGATTACATCAGTATTTGTTCCCAATGCTGATTTTAACGGCAGCTTTAGAGTCAACAGTCAATACTGTATCCATTTCTTGTAACTGACTTAAAGCTAGTGACATTTTTTTTTTCTATACAAAGTGCAGTTTTCCAGCTGACATTGCAATTTAAATTACATTTTTGCAGTTACTGAAAAGGCTATAGGTACATTATGCAGCAAAACTGACCCAAGGTTTATACTTAACAATCAGTATTTTTACAAATTATTTTACTAATTTTTCTTACAGGAAGGGCATATTAATTTGTAATGAAATTATTTAATTTTTTTATAATTACTTTATTTTAAACACAGACACAGCTTTTTGTGCTAATCACTTTTATATATTCTATAAATGGAATACATAAATAAAAGCGATGCTTATTTTTTAAGATTTCTTCCTGGTATCATAATATTTTAATAGAATCTCATATAGTAATGCTCCATAATATTTTAGATATATTTCACAGTGAACTGAAGCCTGACTTCAAAAAATTCTTATCACAATCAAATTGTAAATGCAATATCTTTTAGGAAAAAATAGATCATTTAAATCTAATTTAAAAGTGACATATCTGATTCCAAAAGCAGCCACTGTTTCTCTGTTTCCTTCACAGAGTCTCCTGTCTGTCCATGACGCTGTGGCTCAGAGAGAATTTGAACCAACTCTGCCACCGGTACCTGATGACGCACTGGAGGAGGAAGATTCGGTCAAAATTGTCAGTCTGGTCAAAACCAAAGAGCCCCTGGTCAGTAAACATGTCCTTGTGTTTCAAAGTTTGGGGTAAAAACATAATCTACTGTTTGGTTAACATAATTTGTTTGTCATTTTGGGAAATCCACTTACTCTTTTATGCCAAGAATCATGGAGAGGATTGATGCACTCTTTTGTCTGTGTGCTAAACATGCAAATGTGTTTAATGTAAAAAAAAAAACCTTCAGTGTATTTTTATAAATGAATGTATTAAGCAAATCATTTGTTTTTAAAGTTTGTTATTTTACATATGATCATTCAGTGGCACAGCAAAGACTTTGGCTTTGGCTACATATGAGCATGTAAGCCTGTTTTTAATTTGGCCTCATAAGACACAAAAACAAACAAACCCAACTGCAAGTATTTAACATTAAGGCCGTAAGTGGCAGTAAGACATTTGTTCGGTCACAGTAATTGACGGACACGACATAAGGACAGTGCATATTCAAGATAGTCAAAGCTGAATAGTTCTGTAGAGCCATGGTTCTCAAACTATGGTACATGTACCACCAGTGGCACGAGGGCTTTCTCTGGTGGTAGATGGTGGAAAATCAGTTATACTGATCTACTGCATATACAAGGGTATGTGATCGGAATGGAGAACAGGAAATTGGACCAGAGTGTTTATAAAATGAAACAGATAAATAATAGTAATAATAAATAATAATAATTAGAGTCATCATCTTAATGTAATTTCTCTATACGTTTCTGAAGTATATGTGAGGAAGAGGAGGGTGATGAGCGATGCTGCATGATGTTAGAGTGAAGCCATCTGCTCAGATGCAGCACAATGACAGGAAACATATGATAATAGGTTTAGGTTAAAGTAAGGTTAAGGATTAGGGTCATATATTTTGAGATGGTTATGGTGATAGGGTAAGAAGAACGACTACAGTGTATGTGTGTGTACATAATTGTATGTACAGTATATCTTTGTAAGGCTGAAAAATAATAATTAAATCTAGACAGCAGAGACATTTTGGAAAAGTGATGACTTTTGGCTGGTCCAGACAACTTTCAAGCACTTTTTGAGGCTTAAGACTTGGTTTCAGGTGTAGGGTTAAAATTATGGTTACGTTAAGGGTTAGGTATTCAGTTGTATTGGTTAAGGTTACAGTAATAGGCTAGAGAACACATTATGTCTATGAGAGACTATACTGTGTGTGTATACCATGTGCATGTAAATGAATAAGCTAATTTCTTTTCTGTTTCTGATTTTAGTGATTTTTAGCTCAGTTTCTTGACAGTAGCACTGAGAAAGCACAAAAGCACATACCTCTGACAAGGCTGCAAAACCATCCAAATTTGTCATTGTATTAAAAATTATTATTCTTTAATTGAATCAGGATGGCTTTGGTGTACTTATGCCTTATGTTTTCCATTCAAATAGGCCCAGTGGTTGATTAGAAAATAGAAAAAACTTGTCCTCACATGCAAACTTGAAATTCCTTCTTAGATCCATATCAATAACAAAGAATTTATTTTTCAGCCTGTGGCCTCACATTTTTATTTACCAGATTTTAATGAAAACTGCAGTCAGATCTTTGCAATATTATATATATATATATATATATATATATATATATATATAATAACTAAATCCCCATGAAAGAGATTAGTTTAATATATTTTTATATAAATACAACATATAATTTGGGGGAAAAGATGAGAATAATTAACTTGATTACCACTAATAAATAACATATTTTTGTACTGTTCCCAAAACTAGACTGGAACGGGACTGACCTTTCTCTGACATTGTCTCTTTGATCGAATCAGCATGTTCCCGTTTTCCAGACAACAGGGTTACACCCGAGCGTGAGCTGATTGTATTCAGCTACATAAGATGCTCTTTCCATTGTAATTTGCTCCACATCAGTAACATCTGTTGAAAATAATGTTGTTTTGGACAAGCTCCTCCAATGCCTCGTGTGTTACATGAAGGCAGCTGACTAAATGGTGCCTTATTAAGAACAATAACTTTCAACGGGAATTGAAACCGCTTTCAATACAAAGCTTGTCTGGGCTTTAATGAAATCAACATGCAATTTTCACCATTTCCATCTCTTGACCTCTTTGTGCATCTACTCCTCTGTTTGTTCACTCACTAATCACCATCGACAAGGGGGCAACAATTAAGAAGGACGAAGCAACTGGGGCTATTTTGGTGGCGAGGGTCATGAGAGGGGGTGCAGCTGATAAAAGTGGTAAGTGGATGGATATAAGTTGTGTCAGATTCTCTTCGATTAAGTTGTGGTGAGATTATGATCAGGGAGGCTGCAGAGCTGGCAGTTGCCTGGGGTTCAGAACTGAGAGGGGCCCCCCTGAAGACAAACAGATTATATAAGCCCTGACAAAGACAAACTCTTGGGTCATACTTTCTGATTTCATCATCCGGGCATTTCCATTGTGTGTGACCCGAAGCAAACAGTTTGAGTCAGTGTAGACGGTATATTTCGAATTTATATGCTTCAGTTTGCACAACTCTTCCTAGTCTAGTGGGTGGTGCATTCCCTTTTTGGTCAAATAACTGGTACCAACACATTTAGCATACAGCACAAAAAATACACAAAAAATACACATGCAAAAGAGGGCCACCTCCATGAGACAATAGGAATGGACCAACTCTTTGTGGATTTCTGTCTCCTCATTGGATGAAGTCACTTGCAAACCTCTGAGACTGAAAGACCCTTGTCACTGACCAAACAATCTTCATTAAAGATAGCTGTCTGAAAAAAGCTCACTTTTAAACACACAATAAGTAAGGAATTTCACTGACAACACCCTCTAATATTATGATTAGTTATACAGGAAACTGCAACTGCTAATGACATCTAATGAAACCCTGGTTTGGTTCAATGTAAGGCCAACCTTTTTCTCTGAGCCCCAGGTCCCTTAAAAGGCCCCTGATTATGACAACCCATGTATTTTTGTCACATAGATGACTAAGTGGCACAATTCTCCATCTGTATCTCCTTGAAGGCCTGATCCATGAAGGCGATGAACTGAAAGAGGTGAATGGAGTCTCACTGGAGAACAAGAAGCCAAAAGAAATCCTTCCTCTACTGGTTAGTTTCACACTTTAAAGTCAAATTGTTTGCTTCATTGTATTCTAATTTGATGTGTCTGTTTTCCCATTTTCTTTCTGCTCTCCTCTTTTCCTCTTCCATGTTCACTTCATCTTCTTGTTTTGTTTTTTAGAGTCTCTGTCAGGACAATGTTACATTCACAATAATTCCTGCATCATCCAAGGACGAAATGTCTTTACATAAGAAGAAGGTATAGTAACTATCAAACAGATATTAGAATAATATTAGAATACAAGATGGCTGCATGGGAAAGCTACCCACACATTGTCAGTCAGATAAGATGAAATCAATGGTATCTTATTTGTTTGGTTACAATTTATGTTTATGTTTCAGTCACACGACAGCAGTGTGACTGACAAGTAAATTCAAATAAAGCTTGTGTTTTCTTCAGGGATAACTGACTAACTTTGTTACAATTAACATATTTTAATAGTTTAAACACTTGTTTTACCATATTACACACATGCATCACATATGTTGAGCTACTTAGTTTATTATTTTAAAAAAATAAACATGTGCGCCCTCTGTGGAAATTTTTGATATTCCACAGCCCTCAATTATTTTGACAGTTTTAAGGAATTGTCAATCACCGACCGAAAACATATAAGGAGAAAACATCCAAGCTGGAAACTCTTACAGCAGCAAACATTTGCAATGGATTAAGTAAAATTATTTTCAGTGATTGTGGTCATTTTTCAAAAATGACACGTGAAGAAAGAACAGACAAAGGTGTTCATTGCCAGAATCAAGCGGTCCATGGAGCTGCAGAAGAAAAAGAACCACGAATAAAAAATAAACTAAGTAAAAATGCATTGCCCTGTTTGACTGCTAAATTATTTAATGATTTTTTTTTTCTTAAGCTCTTTGTACGGGCTCTTTTTGACTACGAGCCGAACGAGGATCCTGCCATCCCATGTGAGGATGCAGCAGTTTCCTTTAAGAGGGGAGATGTCCTCCAGATTGTCAGCATGGAGGATGACACCTGGTGGCAGGCCTGTCACCTGAGAGACAGCAGCAGACGGGCAGGTCTCATCCCCTCACAGCAGCTACAAGAGAGGTGGCCTCTTTATGAGTAATTCCATTTTTACAAAAAAAAGTCACATAATAGGCCATTTTACACAGCAGACATTTGGACTTGTCACAGCAGGAAAGGGGTTTCTAAAAATATTAATAGAGACTCTGTTCTATTCCAGTCCAAGTAACTCATTTACACCTGTGCTTTTCCTAGTGCTATAAATATAAATCATTTTAATAAAGCCCTGCTTTGATTCAGCCCTGTTTTATCTGGCTTCCTACAGGAGATTTGCACTACAGCGTCCCAAAGCCCTGTTCAAACCTCGGCAGCTTAAACCACCAGGTACTGAGCCAACGTATATCCATTAACTCACCACACCTGAAAGGAACTATAAAACCTTATAACCCTTTACAATAAACATGTTAGAGCTCCTTGGGTGCAAAGCTAAAAAGGCCATGCCTGAAAGCCATAGTCAAGGTCATGGGTGAGTTCTGCAGCCCATCTGATGCACTCACAACATTTGTCTTCTACACATGCTCCACAGATGATGAGGAAGGTACTGTCTGTTTAAATTTTACTTTAATGATACTGTATGATACACATGTACGTTTTTAAGAATTAAACAGTTGTTTCCAAACATGAAATCGTCGCGTAAGTCTCCCAACACCATATTTTCAAAAGGCCACAAGATTTCACAGAATCTATGTGGCCTTCAGTAATGTGTTTTAGTATTTTACTTAGTAAAAATAAGGTCTCTATTCCAACAGTGGATGTTATGTCTAAACAAAACAATTATTAGAATTTCCAAAGAAAAACAAGAGGACATCTGGGTGAGAACATATGCTAATACTTTAAGTATAACATTTCATAGCAAAAAACATTTCATCACCCTGTGGGTTTTTGTCCACAGTTTCCTCACTCTTTCCTTTTCACTTTTCCCATTTTTCCAGTGGTGGAAGATGTAGACTATGGAGCTATAACCGGGATCCACATTGGTGAGATGTTTAACTTGTTCCACTCATATCCCAGCAGATGTCATTCTGGCAACAGGACCAGTATGATACAAGACAATATAACGAGTGGCCATGACAGCTCATGACAACACACATACTGTCTATTTAATTGGTAGTGAAAACAATGGAGGAAACCCAGCTATTTTTTACAAGACAGGCCAGTTCGCTGATTTGGCTTTGTGGTTTGGAGATTTAGGTGGAAGGCCTAGAACAGCTAATATGGTTTTAACCTTCCCGTTTAACCCATTTGTCTTGATCCTGTGGATTGGATATGATGTGCTTGTGTATATTTGCGTGTGAGCGTTTGAGTCGTACAGGATGTTCATGTGGGGGTGTGCACTTGGGGCTGATTGTGAAAAGGCTCCTGATGCCTGTATGAGGCAAGGTAAAATTATGTTGCGTTATATCAGTTCTAAGGGTCGTGTGCATTTAATAATGAGCATTTCATCTTATCTCAGGCCAGATTCCACCTGAGGATGTGGTTCAGTGTTTCCTCTTTGTCTGGCACCCAGAATTAGTGAGATAGACGAGACACAGAGGTGGATTATACTGTAGATACACAAAAAAAGGGAAAAAGAAACAAATAGCTTATAATCACTTGTGACTAGTCTGTTCTTTAAAGACCAACTTAATGTTTTAGAATATCCCTGCATATCTTTTACAGTGGAATCTAAAACCTGTAGCCAGTTGGATTTGATTAACATGGCAGGACTAGAAGCAGAAGAAACAACATGATATCATGTGAATCTCAACTTGTTTTCATAAGACAGTGGTATTGTGTATGGTTTAAAGCTCAGATACTGTTAAATACGGGTTACGGAGGATAAAGGGTCTTCTTGGACAAATCCAAGTTTATCGACATCTATCAAGGTGGAACAGTATCAAAGGGTTAGAATTAAATAAATAAGCCTTTTTTCCCAAAATATTGAAATATCTTTTTATAGTAAGCTGAACTAAACAATGAAGTAGCCTAAATTATGTCACTTTTCTTGTGGAGGCCATTGTGCCTTATGTTTAAAGTCCACTATATTGCATTATGCTAAAAGAACTCCATTTGAATCAATGTGTATGGGAAAATGAGCCTACTTCTCACTTGATTTACAAAGTCAGTATACAGTACATTTTCCTCAGGAGCTGATGGCGCTGGTGTGATTGATCATTTAATAGACAACTGTTTGCAAGTGACGCCTGTGAACTTCTGGTTGCAAAATGGCACCAGCCAACTCACAAATCTCTAGACTTCAAAATAAAAGTTCATATTCCTTTAGTTACTTGATTTAATACTAACATTGAGAGGCTTCAGGCCACATTCATCATCTTTCCTCTACCTTCAACTATATCCAAAAAATAATCTGGTCAAAAAGTAATTTATATTGACCATTAAAATATTTAATGCCTGTATACCAAATTCCACTCCAGGAAATTATATATTTAATTTGCCGTAGCTACAGCAACAGTTTCATACCCTTTCACGTGTATACGTGAAATCATCCATTTAAATCCCGTGTAAACAAAGGTTTGAAATCTCTACCCAAACAGTCATGTTTCTTAACACGAAACCCAGAGAGGAAATAGAGGGATATGCTTGCAAAGTGAAATTGCAGCTGACGTCAAAGAAAACCAGGCACCATCACTTAATTGCAGTTAACATCATGAAAGGCAGCAGGGCTGCCAAGACAGGCTAGACCACAGTTGCATGACAGACGTTGGATGCCAGACGGCCTACAAGCCACACATGACAAAGCTATTGTGACTGGACAGAGATTTCTTGCTGCTCAAATTGTTAATAACGCTCACTGTTTGACACCAGATATTAGGCGGCACTTTGATTAGTGTTTTATTCTTCAATTCTGTCTTCTACTGCTATTGTAGCTCCACATTCTGTCATGGTCATTGTTGAAATCAGACTATGTGTAACTTTCCAGTAATGTTAAATAGTTATTGTGTTAAATCTGTTCTCAGGACAAATGGTGTCCATGTGGCACACCGAGGAAAACAATATGAAATGGGCATCTTGAAAAATTCACGCCTATTAAGTGATTGGTAATCAGTTATGATCATTGTTTTCCTGCATCTTCTCCACCCTGTTATAGGTTTAAAAAAGCATCATGATATCCTCATAAAATCCAAACACCGACATCTCACAAATGTTTCACTCTGGCTCGTTATGTTATGTGCCACCACCAATTCCTTTGACTCATTTTGCATATGAATAACTTTCATAACAGTTGATATTCTAAGGAAGTACGGACTGAATTTTTTTTTTTTTTTTTCTTGGATATCAGGATATGAAGTTGACCATGAGGTTGAGGTTGGTTATACTTCCCATAAACACATTGATGCTGTCACTGTCACTCAAGTGCCTGTCTATTTCTTTTTCAGCTGGTTTACGGAGGAGTTTTCGGCTTGGCAGAAGGAGGAGTTGGGCCAGAGAAGCAGCTCGGTCCAGGAGGTGGAGTGCCGAGGTACATGGCTCATTTCATCCACCTACCTACATAGAGGTGATCCCGTACCACAAAGACCACAATGACAGACACCGTGTGGTTGTTCTGGTTGGTATGTATGAGCTACAAACATGAAGCCATATTATGGGCAGATAACCATGTTTGTTTTCATAGCACAATGCCAAATAGGTTCCTGTGCTGTGAATTTGTCTAACATTGTGATATTCTGTGGTAATAAACAAAGTGGTCAGTTGTGTTCTGTTTCATATTATCCTCCTTTTGCCTTTTTGGACACAAAAAACTCTAAATAATATGATACCCTTCACTAAAAGGACGATATTATTGAAGCTGTTGTTGATCAAAAGGAAAAAGTAATGCACTGATGAAGATTTATGTTCCTACTCTTGAGTGCAGGAACAATCCTTTACCATCACAACTACGTAAACACTGTCAGAAAACTCTCAGTCAGAGAGTTGTGTTCTCTTAGGTTACCTTGCGGCCCACCCCAGATCCACTGCTCTGCCAATCCTGAAGGCCTGCTCTATGTATTTTTGAGCTATATTTCTCCCCAGGGATTTTTTACACTGAGCCTCACGGAAGGTCTTTTTAATGTCATATCACAATCCAACTGTAGGTCGTCTGGGACTGAGGGGATAGAAAAAGGAACACAATGAACCACAGAGGTGCAAAGACAAAACTAGAGAAGAGATAAATGATAGATTAGAGAAAGAGGGATGCACAGGTTGTGATTATGATTCCCTCCTAATGTCAGCCAAGTGCTCCATCATCTAACTGGAACAGTTCAGACAGCTTGGATTTAGATTTAGACCTCTTTAATTGAGGCAGAGCTTACCCTGATTGTGAATTACATTTTACTGTCTGCTGTGAAGGCTTTTCATTGACTGGAGGTCATCATTGCGATTATATAGCTTATTGGCAATGAGTGTTATAGACAGGAAAACCAAAGACTTCATTGCTAAAACAGGACTCGCTAGATAATGTGACCAGGTTGGAAATGTATCCTTTCTTGTTTGCATTGTATACCCAGACAGAGTGAAACAGTAGACAGTTATGCCCCGGAAAAGCTGGTGAACGTCTGTCAGTCACTTTAATACTGACAGATTGTGTAACTCCTCAGAACCTGGTGACACTTCTCTCCAGTTCTGTGGAACAGCTGTGAAACACATTAGCAGTGGCAGAGTGGAGAGTCTATAAACTTGATATTTTGTGATGTATCAAGCTTATGCAACACGGTGATGGAAAAGGCAGGTATGTCAGGAATTCTACTTTCAGACAGCGCTCCATTAGAGTTTGATGCAATCAGGGGACGGACAAACAGTAGAAGCAAATCCCAGATGCTCCAATATGTGCTTGTGTTCACTTCATCCAGTGCATCCTACACTATAATGATACTAATACTGTGTGGCATTGATACTATGTATTTTCCAGAGGCAACAGGAGCATTGTACATTTGATAGAGAGAAAAACAGCTGGTTGGAGAATTAATTCTGACTAAAATCTGTTTGAAATCAGTGCTCGGTCTCTCTGATGATAAAGATGGGAACAAATATTCACATACTAACGCACAATGTTTGGATCTTTGTGTTGAGGGCCCAGCGGTGTTGGCGTCAGTGAAATAAAGAGGAGACTCCTGCTCTCTGACCCTGATCGCTATGGCGTCACTGTGCCATGTAAGGCAGGCCTCTTTCCCCTGTACCTCTTGCATGCCAAATATTTCTTCACCTTTCCTGAAGCCAATGTCCCACCTCCCACCTCGTTCTCTTGCAGACACCACACGTGAAAAGAGAAGGCAGGAGAGCGAAGGGACGGATTATCACTTTGTGTCAGTTAGCATGTTTGAAGAGGACATTCTGAACCACAGGTACTGCAGATGTAGCGTTTGCTTTGGAGGTTTTCTTAACGTCCACTGTCTCTACAACCGTTTCTGTCACTGTTATTTTTATCCTGCGTCAAGGTTCATTGAGTATGGACAATACAAAGGTCATTACTATGGAACAAGCCTGGACTCTGTGCGGAAAGTGATAGCTGAGGGAAGAGTGTGCCTTCTGGATGTACATCCTAGTGTAAGTATCATTCCATCGATAAAGAAGACTGATTTAACACGCAGTGCCCAAGAGGGATGTTTTTAAGCCAAGCTTAGTCACATGTCCTTGTTGAAGCCATCAGTTAATAAAATTGTCAAAAATAAATAAATAAACGGCCATGACAATACTGCAATAACACCTTCAGTTACAATAGGGCCATTCATACTTTGTGTGGTCAGACCATAATACACATGAACAATCATTTCCCTCTGACTGCATGAGTTACATGACATACGGTACCTGTCTGTCACTAACCAACCTGCCTACATGAACACAACTCTGCCCATGAAAACAAGCCAGAGAAGCAGACACTGCAGAGGCAGACAATATATCTCCCATACCTGACATCATGCAAACCCATCATGCTAAAATCAAGTGACATATATACCAGTCAACATATACCATTGTATATCAAGCAATACTGTACGTCAGGCAACTCTCCACTGGCTGTATTGATAAAAAGTGAAAATGGTAAGAACGGATGGAGACAAGCAAATGGGAGAGCAGAGCAGAGGCATTATAAAGGATCAGACATACAGTATTCAGTCTGTCAAGATCTACGATATATTGCTCGATCTTTGTGAATTTAAAGTGCACAGTGAACTCCATGGCTTGAAACCAGCGTTGGCGCCATTCGTTTTTTACAGAAGCTTTGTCTGTCACTGATGTAAACAAACCAAGTCAAGTGACATTCCCAGCTCCTTAGCCAAATATTAGCAAGTGAGCCAAGTGCTACCAAAATTCCCAGTTCCATTACAACATTAATATTTTTAGGGGCGGAGCTTCAAAAGGGAGGCCGATGGGCATTTTTTCCAAGTCTAACCTGCCGTGCTAGCATTTTCAGACGTACAGATCCTGGTTGTAAATAATTCACGCTTCACACTTAAACAAGAAGAGATTGCCTGTTGAAGTTTTAATAACAATAAAACCCCGCAGGTTTTAGTTTCTGGCAGCAGTGCTTCTTGTTTGGCCAGAGCCGCCATATCTAATACAATAAACAGTGTTGACATGGTGGGAAGCCAGTGAAGGATCATTTGCTCCTGCTTTGTCAGGGTGTTTGTGGTGTGGAAGGATAGTGTGAACCTCCACATGTGTTGTGCTTGGCCAGTTTTAAGGTCCTGCCAAACAAGAAGAGACTGTTGACTCAGAGGAAATTTGTCAGGCAAAGCAAACAGCTGTCTTGCCATTGGTCGAGTTAGAAGTTACAAATATACTGTATATAACTGAGTCACCTTTTCAGAGGCCTGCTCTTTCTTATTGCTTTCTCTAGTTCCTCATTAAAACTCAAAATATCCTGCTTCCCCCAGCTTAAACAATCAATTTTGTTTTGCACAAAACCATTCCATTATAACATTTATTGTAATTCAGCCAACAGACAAATGTTTGCTTTGTCAGATTTAAAATGCTGTTATAGCTTCACACGATGCAAGGATCTTGAGATTGAAAAATTATGATTATCTGTGTTTTAAAGCCAGAAAGGTCTGATCTTCTAAAGCCATGGTTTATTTCTTTCATGTGTGCATACATTGTTTATTTAAGTGTAAACACTGCCGTCATCAAAAACGTTTTCATTTTGTTTTTGTTAGAAAATAAGCCATGTGTACACATCAGAATTCAAACCATACGTGGTGTTTGTGAAACCTCCACGCATCGAGGAGCTACGTCTGACCAGGCGCAGAGCTAAATTTATCTGCAATGAAGAGGACGCAAACCAAGTCCGGATATTTTCCGTAAGAGAAACATGACATAACCACACAGAGAACATTCCATCAGGAGATGTGAGAAGTCAGGTGTGGGATCCATGTCTTGTAACGTGCAGGGCGTTGTGAGGTCAGACACAGCCGACTTAAAACACCCACCCAACCTCACACTAAAGCACAGCACACAACTGAACTTGCTCCTGCACAAGTCTTGCCTCGCACGTCACTGACTCTGTTGTGGTTTGCATTTGAAAGACAGATGGTTACAGTACAATGGTTTCTTGTTCCATAACATGTGTATAGATGAGTATGGGTTGTCCTAAAGAGAAAGAACCTAATCTTGTCTGTACACAACAACAAAAAAGTGATTGATGGTATAGGTGCTTTAGGAAGGCCAAGAAGATGCTGCGTTGCTTTCATATTCTCCATCTGGCTCCACCATCAGTATTTGCTGCCTATTTTTGCCCTTGTTAAAACTAAAGGATAGACACCTGTGTTGCTGCTGGAGTTTGACTAGTGCCAGCTTGTACTGCAGCTGGTGTGAAAAGGCTTCATATTCTTACTAAACCATAGCACAGCAGCAACACTGTATTACATCCAAAAACAGAATTTTCTAGATGTTTTAAAACTCACCTGCTTTATCAGATCTTCAGCAATGTCTACTTTAGGCTTGAAGCCTTGTAATGTAACCTAAATATTAAAGGCACAGTGTCCAGGATTTAGTGGTGAAGCTGCTCGATGCAGCTGAATGTCTCTTACTTCACCCTTCGCTTCAAAGTGTGTTGGAGAGCCGGTGCAGCCTGTTTTAGTTTGTTCATTAAAAACATGGTGGTCCAACATGGCAGATTCCAATGGAAAATGACTTCTCCTGGTGTAAATGTAAAAGGCTCATTCTGCGGTAATAAAAATATTTTATGTTCCATTTCTGCCAAATGGAAATAAATTATTTTTCTTAAATTTTAAAAACTAAATATCAAATATTAAATGACATTTTAATACTGTTTGGAACCAAATGTGTAAAATGATGTCATTCATTTAAAAGTGTGTCACCTCAGAAACTATGAAAATAACAGAATAGACCAAATAGAAACTATGAAAATAACAGAATAGACCAAATAGAAACTATGAAAATAACTGATTAGACCAATAACATCCCGTTATTACATTTAATCACAGAAGTGATTCAATTTTCATGTGACTGAATTTTCACAGGAGGAAGATTTTGAGGACATGATTGACATGGCTGAAACTATGGAGAACCAGTACGCTCACCTGTTTGAAAAGGTGATAGCAAACGGCGATATCGCCATAGCATTCAGGGAGCTGAAGACAAACCTGGAGACGATGCAGGAGGCAGAAGTCCAATGGATTCCTGCAGAGTGGATTTGCTCCTCACCAACAACAGCACAGAAAAGTTGTGGTCATTTGAGGGGCTGGATTTGAATTCAGTAATAAAAATATATATATATATATATATATATATATATTTTATATATATATATATTTTTTTTTTTTTTTTTTTTTTGTTAAATCTGTTTCCTCCCACAGTCCAAAAACATTCAGATTTGGAAATTAGGCAAACTGGACTCTCTACTGTGACCGTAGGTGTGAGTGTGAGTGTGGATGGTTGCTTGTCTCTATGTAGTCCTGCGATGGACTGGTGACCTGTCCTTTCACCCTGTGTCAGCTGGGATTAGGCACCAGTGACCCTCATGTGGAGGGCAAAGCACTGAAAGATGAGTGATTGAGTTTGTAGGAAATGCAGAAATGACAACAATTTATTAGAGAACGGAAAACACCTATGACATTAAATTGTTTTCATATTTTAAACATTTCTTTTTCATTGGTCAACAAGTCCTGTGCTTACCACCATTTTCCCATGTCCCTCAGTGTGCACCTACTGTAATTAGGCAACAAGCATCCCTCTCTCTTTCTCCTTCAATATGTTTTTGAGGCAGTTTTTCTGTTGGCATTTGGCTGCAATAACGTCGGATAGCAGGCCGAAGAAGAATAAAAAAAGAAAAAAAGAAGCTCTCCAGAGCTTGTGGCTGAGTGTAATCCTTCCCTGCCAAGTCGCAAACATCAGCATGTAATTATTCTGACAGCTGCTGCACTTCAATTAACTGTAATGTACACCAGAAAAATATTAGTAACAGACATGGAGACATTTTGCCAACATATGCTGTACAAAAGAGGGGCACAACAAGATAACAGTCAGTTCAATGGCACAGACAAAATATAATTCAACAGTATTTAATGTGTACATTATAAAGATGAGGACAACAAAGGTTTGTGCCAGTTAAAGTCACTATAGTGAACATCGTAGCATACTGACTATAGGTGGTTTTACGCAGTCTGGACTAACTATCGTCTTCATTACTGAATATTAATCACGAAAAAGTATTTTTAAACAAAACATATTGACACAAGACGATCCACTGTGGTGACTCCTAAAGAAAGAAGCACAAAGTAGAACAAGATTGTTGAACTAGTGATACTCCATTAACAAATCTGAACATCACAGCTGCCTCTCGGGCGTTAATACTACTGTTCTCCTTCACAGAAGCTGCTTCATCTAATTCTTTTTAATGGCTGCATTCCTCTACATTCATGGTGTTTCCTTCCGTTTTTGGTTGCTGTGCTCAATTGGGTGTAAAGGAGTGTTAATGTGTCTATCATGTTGATTTTGGGAGGAGGAGGGAGCAGTATGATGTGGAAAGAGGGTAATGGCTTTCAAGGGACTTGAACCTTTGCAGACATATAGGGAGTAAGTTATGACCTCACAGAACTTGACACAGCAGATTAGGCTGCAGGGACTGAGCAGAACTTCAAGTATTTACTTTACTTTGGTAAGCCTATTGTCAATGTCAAGCACTAGACATGAGGACAGGGACAGAAATTGGGCACCGGGTTGGAGACGCTCTCACTGGTGTGTCTCCCAGACATTTGTAGCATTTCTGCCAGGCCTGAAGACCAAACTCAGCCAAAGCGTGGCAGTATAATTTCATCACGCCACTGAGAATCTGCAGGCGCCCTCTGAGATCATAACGATGCCATTAAAGACATCAGAACGATCCAATGAAAACTCACCATTTTATGTTCACTGCAGCTCCCACTTCAAACATTGCACATAAGTATGATGTCAATTAGTCCTGGATAATTTGGCTCAATCATGTAACTGTCTATATAGGAAGCATTTAAAAATAAATACGGCTGACTTTAAACAATATCTTCATCTTTGCGTGACATATTCATTGCATTTGAACGACCGACACAGTGAAGCACATGCTGAAAGAATATGGCAGATGATTATACAAAACTGTGGAGAAGCAGGAAGGGAAACAGTTTTCAGTTCATCACAGAGTTTTGTTGCTTTAAAGCAAAGGCATCAATGATTGATCCCTATTTGCATTTGAAAATGTGAATAACAGAATCCTCCTTTTACAATATTTGAGTTCATAAACTATAAAGTGCATTTTGGCTCACTATTTAACACAATTAGACAGGTATAAATGGTAAGGTAAGTTACCAACATTAAGATAATTCACTGGTTTCATTAGGCCACTTAGAGGCAACAAGGTAAAACCACAACACTGACATATTATCAGCTCGATTACTGTCGAACTATTTTCTGTATTTTTACATCCAGCTGACATTTTGCTTTCCAACAGCACCTGAAAAATCTGCTTATGCATCTGTTAAATATTCATCAGCTGCTCACAAACTATGTCATGTTTCCCTTTGGTTTTTCATAGTTTCATTTATTTTTCTGACTAAAAACAAATGCAGAATGATATAGAAAGGAAGTCGACCAAAACATTACAGATGTGGCCAGTAAATCTAAAGAAATAGGTTGCACATTCATCAACTGTTCTAAGGATTTTTTTTATTTTATTTTTTTTTTAACTCACTTACAAAGTTTTTTCCGATATTAACTTGTACGACATGCTGGTGGAAAATGGTTATAGTTTTTTTATTTAATTCTACAGTTGTATAATATTAAGATTATATATATATTTTTATCCACGTAACTTTTTATTATATGATATTTATTAAGATATTTTAGAATTTAAAATGATCACTGCAATCCTAGGTGAACATTTGCAAGGGTGTGGCTCAAGTGGGTTGCCACATATTTTGAAAATCACGTAAATAAGATGCTGCACTAATACTCATCATTACAGCGTCTTCTACACAGACATAACTCTCCCACTGCCTGTTTTACTTTCAATAAACACTGAACCAATTTGTTTAATTTTTGCATGTCAGCAACAGGCGAAGATTGACAGTGAAGGTGTGTCTGCCTTAGAGCAGCAACCGAGAATCATCACATAATGAGAGGAGACAGCAAGGTTCCCTGTGTTGCTTCACTGTCTGGAAGAAAAATATCCACAATGGCATGTCTGTGCTCAACTTCCCCTCTGCTTTCAGCTGTCAATATTTTAATGCCGCTCTACTGCAGATTCTTTCTTCTTTCTTTTCTTCTCTGGTCAAGACATTTTTGAGAGATGCACCAAGGTTTTTTTACCCACGGCAGCTAGCTGTTCCCTGCTCGCTCTGCTGACATCAAGTGTGTTAAAGGGTGTGTGGCGTATAAAAAAAAAAACACCATATCAAAACATGTGCAACAACATAATGCTGTTGCAACACAGAGTTGATACAAGAATCTATTTTCCTAATACACAAGTTATTAACCTTTGCGCTAACACACACTCATGCTGAAGTATGAAAACAAAAAGAGATATATCTCCTTCCACTGTGTTTTGTCAAGGCCTCCTGGCTGCAGAGTGTAGGTGTGTTCCCAGCTAACATCAACAGTCGAGTCGGTCATCGTATCACAGAGGGACCGGAGTAAATGGTGTGAAATAGCATGTAGCAATCTGTGACTGCTGCTGAGGAATGTGGGCGAGGAATTTACTGCACCTAACGGGGATGCTTCTGGTCCATGTGTTTTTCAGCTTTGAAATCACTGGAACCAAACCTCCCCACTGATACTGCTGAATTATGCACAGGGATTGAGAGCTATGAGAAGTTCAGTGGTCAAACAAGGGCTGCTTGGATTTTAGCCAAAACCTTCAAAAGTTTAGAGCACATGCGGAGAAACACATTTTATTACAAATGTTTGCTTTAAGAATATTAAGTTATGATTGTGCATGGCAAAGTCATCGCTGTACATCTAAACACTCCGAACGCGTGTTTAGATGTCAGGGGGAAGAAACATGCAAAGATGACAGCTAAAGCTGACCCATCCTGTCGCACTGCCAACACGTTGTCATCTGGTTACACTAATGACAACGCTGAGCTTCTGCCAGTTTTCTAGTTTTCATAATTGCTCACAGTCCCTGTTACTTGAAAGCGGAGACAGACATTGACAAATATTTGCATTGTTGTTGGATTACGCCTGTTTACTCCGCACACAGAGTAAATGATGCACAATTCTAACATGCTGATGCACATGCACACTTAGAGGCCGCAAAAAAAGAAAAAAAAGAAAATCAGTGACAAACGCAGACTGGGGATCATATAGGCTAAGATCAATTTCATTTTCCACTGTTTGTGTTGTTTTTATTATGAGCCAGCTTGTACTCAATAGGATTCACTGCCTAACACGGGGCACAGTATGGTGGTTTTGCTGGTTATTAGCAACCGTGCAATTACACCCATAAATTTCCAGAATCCCCCGGTAAAACATGTGTTATTATTTGCTGACACGATCTTTGGTAAAAACCACAAGATCTAACAAGAATAATATGCCTCATGCTGAAAATATGAGAGCAAAAGCGGACTGCTTAACACATGCTGGAGTCTCACCACACAGAATCTCACTTGTAAATCTAATGACCGCCTTTGCTGATATCTGTACATGTGTAATGTTTTTCGTTTTGCAGTGTGCTACCACTGCTGCTGCTGCTGCCACTGCTACTCCTCTGCAGGCTTCTCCTCACAGAACTCAAAGTGATTGGATGGCGGGAGAGCCAATAAGCAGGGGAGCAGCAGGTTATTTGAACTCTCCTCACACAGCTCAACTAAACCAGACAACATCCTCTGACTTTTCAAACATTATTCTCTCAGAAGCCTCTGTCATCATCATCATCATCATCATCATCATCTCTCCTCTCAGTAACAGTGCCCGTGGGCAGGGATTGAAGAGTGACAGCCTTTAAAAAAAAAAAAATTACGCCAACTATCAAGGATGGGAACCTCCTGCTTCTGCTTACATCTGGGAGTTTACTGATGCACCTGTTGACTGAGGAAGACCCTGTGTGCAAAAAGAATGAACAAAGTGGTCGTGATGAAGTCTGACATGCTGCTTCATTTGGAGGACAACAGAGGGGCAGAGGAGAGGAGCAGGTTAAGCTGTGCTGACTTTCCTCAGAGCAGTTTAACAGACGGACAGGACACAGACCTGACGAAATGCCAGGACAGCACTACAAACAGCACTACTGTCAAGTACAGAAGATATGGGTAGGAGCTTATTTGCTTTTGTCAGAAAAATACCTATATGATAATGTTACACTGAAAATGTAATTTGACAATATTTTACCAGCTTGCTGATGTTTTGCAAAAATCTTATTATTTCTCTGCCTGATCTTATCAGTTGAGCTATTAAATGATTTACAATACAATATGACCATAAAACATATGACTGCAAATAGTAGGCAATCTACCTTTGTTATATCAATGCCATTGTCTTAGGTTAATGGTTTGTAGGTGGTCTTGGTGAATCCATCAGTTGATTCCTGACTCCCCTAGGTCTCGTCTTGGTGGGGTCAAAGTTCGCCACAAGAGACAGGTGCTACAGGACATGGCCAGACCACTGAAACACTGGCTTTACAAACACAGAGACAACCCTTATCCCACTAAGACTGAGAAGGTCCTGCTGGCTCTGGGTTCACATATGACACTTGTACAGGTAAGAAAAACAAAAGAAGTCAAATTGAGCCCAAATGCCTTTAAAGAGTTGAATTTGTGAGAGGCAGTGTTCTGTAACAAGGTGCATCTGTGCAGGTTTCCAACTGGTTTGCCAATGCTCGACGGAGGCTGAAAAACACAGTGCGACAGCCTGATCTGAGTTGGGCTCTCAGGATAAAACTTTATAATAAATACATCCAGGGAAACGCTGAAAGGCTGAGCGTATGCAGTGGTGACACTGGCTCAGATGGTGAGAGCTACATTTTCATTTGTCGGAGCCATCCGTTAATGAAAGATTTAAATTTAGATTTAAACTTTGACTCACAGAAACAGCAGTAGCAAAAGATATTATTTTCAAATGAACGACTTGATTCTTGTGAAACATGTTTTGTTTCTTTCACTGCAGATGAAGAATGTCCCTTACAAACTCCTGTCAACCAGTCAAACTTTGGCAGAACATCTTCTCACAAAGGTGTACTGCAGAAACAGGGCAGTGTCCTCGCCATGGCAGACTCCGCAAACAGCGATGACAGTACATCACCTCCATCCAAATACAAGAGCAGTTTACTGAATCGGTACCTCAACGACACCCTGCGGCACATGATGTCAGCGGAGGCTGATGGCGTCACCTCATCCCTAAAGAGGCGGAGTCACTCTGAGTCATTCAGCTCCACTGAATGCGATCGAGACGTTGTGTCTCCAGCATCGTCCTGTGAAACAGAGGCAAATTTTGTCTACCACATGGGTGAGAGAGAAAACTGTTTTATGTGTTTAAGCAGTGGAAAAAACGGTTTGCCCCTAAAAAAAAAATCTGCACTAAATGTGGAAACACATCAGTATAATAGTAGCCTGGCATAAAATTGTGACAGGGTCCAGCAGGCAGGAAGTTTTTGGTGTTATTGATCAGTAGATTGTTTCAGTATAATATAAACCAAGTAATATGAGAGAGAACTAAAATAATTCACCTTGGGTCTGTGACAGGAGGAGGGTCGCTGTAACAACTGTCTAAATGCTGCAAAAATCCTAAAAAAAAAAGAAAGAAAGAAAGAAAAAGAATTAAACAATACAACAATACAAAAAAGAGGGTGAAGTGGGGAAAAAAGGCAATAACAGCATCCCTGTACAAAGACACCAATAAAGCATCTCAATTGCAGATTTATGTAGAATATGAGGTAAAATGACAGTTTCACTATGCTGCTTCACATTAATTCCTTCTGGTGTTCAGTAAAATAAAAAAAAGAGGACGAACAAAAACTTCCAGATGTAACTCCCTGACATTAATAAATGTCTGGCATCAAATCCAAAGTCAGAAGCTCAACGAATTCAGTTATTAAGTTATCATTGCTAAGAAACTGGGAAAGACCTTGACACGTGGGTACCCTTTCAGATCTAAAGGGAGACGTGCACACTGACAGCCCGCGAATCTGCTCATGCTGCCTGAGCCAAAAGCCTTTACAAACATCACTAATAAAGACTCATGCAGATGCTGAAATCGCTCATTTCCAAATTGGAAGGGGCTTGTGCTGGCTGCTGCTGCACACCACAAATATCATTTCCATATACTAGAATGTGCCATTTGTTCCGCCTCAGCTTCTTGCCATGGTGGAAATGTCCAGTCCAGTCTCAAGGACAATTACACAATGTCTGAGACTTTATTCTTCCCGGGGTGAGGAGAGGAAACCTCCGCCAAATGTAGAAAGTGAGCAGTTTGTCAGTGAAGCACTGAAGACGTCTCATCGTAGAGCGACCGTCAGAGCTGCCACTCATCTGTGAAACTACGCAGAGTGAGCTCACTAAAAATCCCATCAGTGTTTGAGTGTGTAGCTGTGTTTCCTGGACTCATGTGCGCTTTGGCAGTCTCCTTCTCCCAAGTGTTACTTTCCCACTCAAATGAATCTAAATTTACATTACAAGAGTTGTGAAAAGATTTTTGAAATCATTCCTACTCTTCAGCATATTTCACTCTCAGATCGAAGTAGACATGCTTCAAGTTCGTTTTGTTCTGGCAAAAAAATAAAGCTTATAATACGGGTTATTTAATGGATAATTTTATTGACTGTGACAAGGCTTAGTCTGCATGCGGGAATCTCTGTGCAACCTCAATTTGACCTCGAAGTTGAAGAGCTGCAGGATAACTCATATACAGTACTTAACAGGCTAAATTACAGTGAAATACTCTACCAATGCAATTGCTTAAATTACAAAGTAATTATTTATTTTCTAAGTGGTGATTTGTGTTAATACAATGATTTACTTGGATTCAAAAAGTTATATTGGGAAATGTTACCCCTCAGCCTCTTGGCTCTGAAACTATAGCGACAATACTGGTCAGGGTTAGGGTTAGGGTTAGCCTCCAGTGACCCACAGTGACCCACAGATGGGTCACTGTTTCTGGAAATATATATTTGTAGAATTTTCTAAATTAGCTGCTACATAATGGACAAATTCGCTCTTGTCATGATTTATATTTTGATTTGATAGTTTGCCACCAATCCTTACAGCCAGGGCGCTGAGTTGCACAATAATCACATTGAGAAATTCATTTGTCGCTGTTTGTTTCACGTTATCTGGAAAGTAGCAGTAACTTCTTCTGTATTTAGAATTTAAACGGTTGTCCTCACTGTAGCAGCTAAGCCTAAACTTAATGACTGTATAAGCGGGCTAAGCTTACTGCAACACCGCAACACTGTCATTTATAGACAAGGACCTTTCATTTTGTTGTTCTGCAGTGCTTCGTCTTCAACAGTAATTAGCAAAATTGTTGCATTTCCTTCATATTTGCTGGTAACAATGAGAAGCCATTACTTTTTCAACTTTAAATGAATCCCTGCTGGTCAGGTGGTGTGTTTGTGACACACCTCTATGGTCGTGCAGGGGGAACATTGACTTGCCGGTTTCATTGCAGGCGCCAAGGCATTTCTCCATCAGGCTCAGACAATCACAGTAATAAGTGATGTCACAACACTGTGTTTGACACACAGGGCGTCCATAGAATGTCAGTGATGTTATAACTGTACAGGAATGTTTGCACCATATAATGTGGTACTCACATCAAGTTGAGTATTTCCCTTAAGAAGGCTGGAGAGCCATAAATGTGACTAGAGTCATGTTTTATTGGACAAAGAGTGGCGAAAACATATCTGGACCAATGCCTTGCTGCATTTTTCACCCCTTTGAAAACATGCATGCTGAGATGGGAGTCTCTTTTTTGCAAATACTACCGTAATCTGCTCCGAGGAAATACAGCAGCACTACTTTTTAAAGGCATAGTTGTTTTCCAGTGTGGATCCCAGTGACACACCTGTGAGAATGACTGTAATTCGTTGGCCTTGGAGGAAACGTGGGACTTAAACATGTGTTATGGGAGAACACCCAAGACTTAAATCAGCTCATGCAGACTATGGTGGAGTACGTTAGACTGGATTTATAGTAGCAATTGGAAGCTTAACCCTTTAAGATACACAGATGCTTTTCATGCAAATTCATATTTACTTCTGGACTCATTTATTTATTTATTTACTAAACTCTTGTGAACTGCGAGGGAATTTCATCAAATTTGCTACGAATGTTCACTTCAAAGATGAACTGACTAGATTTTGGTGATATGTTCATAAAAACACTGGGTCACAATGACCACCTCGTGTTTTTTATGAAGGTAATACATTCTATATATACAGCATCTGTGACTGCAAAACCACAACTAGTTGTTTCTACTCTTAAGAGAAGAAGCAAACAAGATAAAATGTTATAGTGTGAGTTTTGGAGAGACTGTAAAGAAACTTTTCGACTCCTTTAACCCACGCGCTTCCCTTTTCTAGTCTGTAGTCTCTCAAATTTTAGGATAATTTTTGTTGCACAAACATGAAAAGATGAAACACTGAATTTACATACATAAGATTAGAGCTCTAACACAGTAGTGTGTGCTGCTCCACTGCAGTACAGTGTACAAAAGAAAAATTGGTTGTGACTTGTCCCAGCTGTAAATTTTGAAATCACCAGAAGTAAAACAATGTTTTTTTTATGGTTATAAATGCAACAGGGGCACCGAAGCACTTTTTTTTGGCAAAGCACGTTACAGCTCAAGAGAGAAATGTGTATTGGGAAAATCAGTAGCAAGAGGCATAAAACAGCTGAATGATTTACTATCAACAAGCAGTTGCTTTTAGCTTCAGGCTGGCTGGGGAAAATTAAATAGGGACCTTTTAAGCTGTTAGCACTGAAAGACTATGTTTCACAGTGGGCCTGTAATTTCCTTGTCTATTGCTCTCTGAAGAAACATTGCTTCTGACCAACTGCTATCTGATCCAAGGAAAAGGGGCAACACTCCAAAACTGAAATGGAAAAAGTTTTCTTCATATAATGCACACCACTAACAGGAATTATGCATGCGATATAATGATGCCACAGTCCTAATTACTCTGCTGCTAAAAACTGCCATAAATACTGCGGTTTGAGTTTAGATTATTCCACAGATGAAGTGTTTTTTAACCGTTCTTTCATTCGACACTATACGATTGTGCCTCAGCACGACAGTAGCAGCACGGCTCACAAAACCTCGAAATTGAGCGTCTTACCTCAAGACAATATGCAAATATCACATTTTCCCTCTACAACAGTCAGAGACAAATCACACTGCATTTGTTTTGGCCTGACCAGAGTGGTGCACTTCACTGACTCAAACCCTTTCTGGCATTGGGAAATACAGCCATAGATAGATCTATGAGAGAGGCACTAACTGCTTTAAAATAAAATCTCTTTTGGTTGCATAATAAGCCTTTTATGTGTACTTCAGGCAAGGACTATGCTGTATCTGCGGTCATATTTTTCTACAGCAGCTAGAACGGATACATGTTTAGGATTAGAATGGCTCTGCCAAAAAATAAAGTAGATGCATAAATCAATGAAGGAGAAGTCAGAAAAGTGAAAGAGTCTGTCAAGCTTTTACTTTTAAGTGGTAAATTTATTGAGGAGCGCAAAAATAGAATAGGCAGGGTGGCTGGCAGGAGGCAAAAAAAGAATCAGACAAAAGTAAACTAAAGGAATGTTCAGCTATGACAGAGGTTAAACAACAACCTGGCAAAGAGTGGCACTGAAGACCAGGCAGGTTGTCTCAATTAGTGGAATGAGCAGCGTGAGTGAAAAATGGTTGAGCCACACCCAGCCAGCAGCAGGAACACACAGACAAAGACCAAACATACAAATAAAATGAGGAAAAGTAATGGGAAAAGACAATACTAATAAGATACTTATAATGATTACATTCTTTTCTGGTATTCGAAGGCCACCGTAGTTCCCTGACATTACTTACTTGGAATACTTGGAAGAGAGAGGTGTGAGCAGAGTAGCCTTCCATTTGTTGCACTCTGCAATCTCACCAGTAGATGTCAGTAATTCTTACACACTGGACTTTTAATGTTGGGTGATGCACAAACACTCACCAAACTCATTAACATCTTTCACTGCAATCAAATTCACAGCATCTTTACATAAGTGTTTTTTTTTCCTTTCTTTACAGTGAACTATACAGCAACTAACTGTGACCGGTAAGTGTAATTACTTATTATGCAATCAAAATCGTCTTTTTCTTTGCACTTTTTAGCTTTTAAATAACATTACTTATAATCCCACTTGGGCATTGTTCTCAAAATCATCCATATTATTATAGCTTCTAATCACAACGGGATATCCAACATTTCTGCTCTAGGTTTATAAGCAGCTCTTCAGCTGTTTTCTGGTTAATTCGGGCAAAATGTGAGGATACTGTCAACCTCTAATAGATGTTTCTTTCATTTATTCACAGGGAACAACAGCCGGATCAAGGCCAGCAGAGACCAGACGACCAAGGATGGAGGGAGATCCACGCTGCCGTGGCTCTGACCAACTTGGCCCAGGGGCAGAGTCGCACTGAGGATGAGAACAGTGTTATGGTGCCACTCACTGCCAAAGGGCAGAGCTGCACCCAAGTGCCCTTTTCTGCAGTGAGAACCACCGTCATAGGCAGGACGCAGGGTACAGGGCCCGACTGTGCTCTGAGGCAGAGCTGCACCACAGGGCCCACTCTCACCAGCCGCATCATCCAGAAGTCTTCTCATATCTCAGAAGTCCAGACTGTTAAAGTAGCCCTGGAAAACAGTGTCTAAGCATTAAAGGGACAGTTCAGTTTTTTTTTTTTTTTGAAGTGTGCTTATAGCAGACACTGGCACAAAGTCAAGACTGACTTGAACACAGCCATCACCAGGAACCAGCCTGACAGGAAACTTTTAGATTTTAGATTTAACAGATTAAGCAATTTAACAAAAAGCTCACCTGATAAAATCTGATAAAAGACTTGAGCATGTGTCCTGTAAGTGTACCTCCACTTAAAAAAGCTGATCTATCACTTTAAACATTAGGGAGTGGTCTGTGGACATTCACCAATATAGGAATACCAGATGCTGCAATGCCTTGTAATATATGTACAGCTCCTGTTATTTTATAATGCTAATAAACCTGACTCTTTCAATACTTTTTTTTAATATTGTAAAGTAGAAAAACTAACATATCTGAATATTTTTTTGCTACTTTCCCAATTCCCTCCTATTGCTCCCTGTTGCCGTAAGTTATATTAACTTCAATGAGACTGGATTACCATCCAATGCTAAAGTTTGACAAGCAGCTAAGAATTTGAATAAACACAATGTGAAATCTTTTGACCAGTTGTTCACTTTAAATCATTTCTTTGTAGCTGTACTTACGCTGCACTTATGTTTCACTGAACTGTATTTAATGGTAGACTTCATGTGTACAACTGTGGCTCTCACCGTTCCATGTCATCCTTACAAACCGCTTTTTAAAGATTGTGATGTGGAATGAAAGGTGACATACTGAACTGAGCAGCAATGTTGTTTAAATGTAGAGACCATGAGGGTAAAAACTAACTGTGAACATGTGTCTTGATACAAAGTTAAGCAGATGTAATCCATATTTTTAAATTGATAATGAATCACATTGCAATGTTCAAAATAAAAGAAACCTCTGAGTGATGAAGCCAAGCCAAAAGTGAATAATGGCATTAAAGTCTAAATTGTTTGGTTTTTGTAGCCTTGGAATAAGCCTTTTATATGTACCTTAAGGGCCTTTCTTTGCAGAGGCTACCATTTTGCATGAGCAGAAAATCCAGACTGAGCACGTGTTTTGTATTTTAAAGTGGAAGCTTACAACACAAAAACATAAAGCCAGTGTACAAAATGTTAGACTGGTGGAATGGAGACAGTTGTGAAATAGTGTTTAAATCCCTTCTGGCATGCAAAAGACACAGTTTCTATCATAATGATCCACATTTTAACCGAATATATGAAGAAAAAGGTCCAGCTAAAGAACAGACGGAAGCTAAATCTGGCCAAACTATCACCTGTGTGATAGGGAAGACACGATGACTGATGTGAACCTAACCATGCTTTATTACTGAAACACAGGAGACAAAGTGTACGTCCAATTTTATCATATAAAGTATATATGATCAGATATCCTGTCAAAATGCATTTATTTGGTGTCATTTACAAAGTATTTATTGTGTGCATGTTTGCAATAACAGAAATGCAAGCTTTTTTAAAAAAAAAAATTAAAAATCAAACAAAAAAACACCATCTTGGATCTTGGAAATGGTTTGGTTTTTCTATAAAAATGCCAGTAAAAACCTAGTCTAAAAGAGTGCGATATAATGCTTGTCACAAATAATTTTTTTTATGAATTGAGTTGCATGGTTCGTCATCTTTAAAAAGCAGAGTCATTGGACAAGATGTTTGGGAAATGCTGGCTTCAAGGATTTAGTGGCAGGCAGGAGTGAAGTTTTACAACCGACTACGTACTGTATATACAAGTGTATGTGTATATGAAACTATAGTGGCCTTCAGGCAGCAAATAAAAAATTTAAAAAAAATGGGGGAACAATATGGAGAAGGCCTGCACGAGGTTGGAGTGTGGAGAGTGTCACTTTATGGAAGAGGACCTGCTCCAATGTTCGCATCATGGACATGACAGTTCTTAATTTTAAGTTCATACTTAATAAAAACAAACTTGTTCAAATATTGCATTTGATTCGTGGCAATAGATCCTCCTTAAATATTAACGACGGACCTTTAAGAGACAAGACTGTGCTTTTGCTGTCAAACACCCATTTGTTTTGTTTTTTGATGTTCAAACATTAAAAAACATGAAAACCCAGATCCCAGAAATCCTCTGACCTCAACATTGTGGACACGTTAAGCCTAAGAAGAATGTCTGCTGCACTCTCCCTCTGCAGAGAGATGTGTGGGGAGCGTCCTGTTCCATCTGTGGACGTTCTGACACCAAACATAAGCTTGTAATCACACCATCCTCTGGGACTATTTTACTAAACATGATTAACAGGATTTTTCCACTTGTCTCCTGGCTTTGGTCTATTTTTTTGACATTTCTTGCAAAGAATGTTTTCATCCTTGCATGTATGACAAAGTGTTATGGAAAGAGCAACTCTGATGTTTCCACTGTAAACCTGCTTTTGATTAGCTTGGCGTTTACACAACACTGGACAAAATGACAGTTCTCAAATGGCAATTAAACAATAGTTAGTTCTGAGTGACGGCATCTTGACGCAGTCATTTATTTCATTTTGAAACAATGCAAACATTATACGACTGTAACTCCAGCAAATGTCATTCAATGTTAAGGCAGATATCAGGTTAACTATTGCTGCATATGATTCTAACAGATGCAAAGCAAAAGCCATGTGAAAATCAGGGAACATTTTAAATCAACAAAAGACTGAATTCAAACTTACAGCAAAAATACACCAAATATTTACCCAAGATGGGAAGAAAGAAAGTTCTCAGGAATGCTAATATCTATAATGTGTCAGTCACCAAAACACAAACTTCAAAATAAATGCATAGAAGTTTGAGACCAAATGCATACAAGCAGAACACCAGTGAGCTCAAGTGAACACAGGGCTGGGCAACAGTTCAATAACAACGATTATTGCAATAAAACATACTTCAACAGCAATACAACAAAAGTTTTCAGCAGAAACACACTTTGAGACATAACACATTTGCTATTTGCGAAATGTTGCAGTGTATAAAACCACAATTAACTGGTTTCCTCCTCTCACTCAGGACCAATTATTAATGATATAGAGTGATTTGTCATTATTTGTTTCTTTATTTTCACTCAGCCCTAACTGAACTAGAAGAGCTGGAAATACTGTACACCTCACACTTGCAGTGGAGGTTATGGTCCCAGTCAAACACGCAAAGACAAATACAAAGAATGGCTGCAGGGGAAAAAATTGCAACTGAAGATGTTCTTTTGTAAACATCTATGCATTTTAAAGCACATAAATATAAGAGCTGAGCAAAAACACACTGGTGTGTGTATGAAATGTGAAATGTCTTTGGGAGCTTCCACAGTGTTCTGTGCTTAATAACCCCATGAGTCTCTTTCACCACAGCCCTTCATTAGAGTGATTAGGTATGAAGTGATTAGGTATTAGGTAGAAATACTGGGCGTAACTTGTGAAAACATTTAGTTCTTTTTTGAAGCCACATATAAATTTACACACAGAGAACATAAAGCAGGAAAAGCTTTATCCTGGTGGTGAATAACCTCTCAGACTTCCATATTGTTGCCTCCACCAAGGAAGTTATGCTTCAGCCACATTTGAGTTTTTGTCTGACTGACTATGGGCAGCATAACTGAAAAAGTAAAGGATACATTTGGATTTTCATGGGATGGAGATTATGTGAGGGAGGTTTAAAGAAGGAGAAAGTAGGTTTTGATGGTTACATGGGTCCAGATTGTTTTTTTCTATTTTTAAAACAAGAGCCAACCCTACCAGATATGACACTGAAGGAAACTGAGTGACCTTGACAGTGTTGCGCTCTCCGAGTGCTTTCTCTCATTAATCATTATAAATCAAATTTGAAAGGCAATGCACTTCAACCTACAAATCAGTTTATATTATAGGCACTATGCTATTAACCTGATGCCTTGATGTACAACAGAATCACTGTTGCCTATGAAACAAATCCAAACTAGACATGTAATTTAATGACATGCACATATACTTGGCATAGATAAGTTAATTTAAAATACTACATTTCTAATACAAGACGTTACTCTTACATGATCCTTTCATTAATGGTTTTAACAGAAAATAGTGATGTGACTGATGATGGTTGAAAAGTGTGCAAACAGCAAAGTCCATTCGACCAGTACTTATCTACTTCCACCTCTCTACCTTTGTGGTTCTGGTCCATAGTCATTCCAATCAGGCTGGTGATCTTTCATTTTGTTTCAGTATCATGGTATGGAACAGTATCCTCCACATGCCCTGACACTGGCCTGCTCCTGGTCCCCAAGACGGACCTTCTGGCCTTGGCTTTCACTCTCCCAAAGCCCTGGAGTTTGGAGAATCTTCTCCACAAGCTCCTCAAAGGCACACTGGACGCCATCTTTGGTCTTTGCACTGGCCTCTGCACAAAGGAAGGAAGAATGCTAAGATATACTAGTTTAGGACAGTAATCTCCAAAATGCAGCAGAACAACATCAGTTTTGCATGACAAGTAAAATGTTAAAAATGTTCATGCGCCGATGAAAATAATGTACAAAAGTACTTCATTAAAGAATCAGGAGTCATCCAGTGGGACGGAGACATATACTCACAGCAGATTAAAACCATGACATCTTCTTGCCCAACTTTCTTTTTTTTTTTAAATAAAAAACCCTCAATTTAGCTGTTCTTTTAAAATGGAAACTCCACTGAAGAGGTAACCCAATTTTCCAGAGAGGGACAGATAGAGGGGCAGATAGAGGGGCAGATGAGAATCAGGAACACGTGTTGACATGGGTTCGATAAATGAAAGACCACAAGATTTTAATGCAGTTCTTCTGCAGTCAGTGGCTGCATCTTTGAGCGCGGTGCTTACTCAAAAATCCCTGCACAGTATAAACAACGCAACAAACCCAAACGACATACACAGCTTAGTAAGTCGTGTCTCAAGGCTTGTTCCAAGTAAGCAATTAAAGTTATGCCTTTTAAATGTAGGTCACTGTGTTTCAATATCATTAACTTATCGTGTAAGTCGCTCTTTGTTTAAATCTCCATATCTGACCAGCCCCTAACATGGATACTTACCAATAAAAAGCATAGAGTGTTTCCTAGCAAATTTCAAGCCTTCATTTCTGTTCACTTCATGGTCTTCCTGAAAACCAAAGAGACATCTGATGTAATTTTCTGTATTTGGCATACACATTGGGTAAGGATTAACTGTTTCTACATCATGATCTGCACAAGTGTGCAAAGCAACATTTGGGGCTGTTGAGCACATATACAAATTCATTTTGACAATCTGTTTGCAAAACACATTATATATGAATGCATAAAAAATGGAAATAATGCAGCATGACTCACCATATCAATTTTATTTCCCACCAGCATTTTTACAATGTCATTGCGGGTGGTATAGGTTTCTAATTCATTCAGCCAGTTTTCCAACTTTGTAAAACTGTCACGCTTTGTCACATCATATACTGCAAAAGGGAAAGAACTTGGTGTGTGAGAGAATCAATCATTATAATATCATCTTTATAGACTACAAGAAAACAGCTGCTCTCAATCTTTTCTTTTCATACTTTAAGTATTAAAGCAATGAAATGAAACAATACAAGACAATAGGCCTGTGATGTCACTTGTGAGAATTAAACACACTTGTAAGACAATAAAAGAAGAAACAGAGAGACATCTTTTCATAAAAACACTTGAGTAAAACGTGTACCCAGTATGACTCCTTGTGCACCACGGTAATAGCTGGGTGTCAGGGTGCGAAATCTTTCCTGTCCAGCTGTGTCCTGCAAAAGTGAAAACAGCAAAAGATGCCATGACAATAAACTTTTAGAGCAATCAGGAGCAGCCATGTCCCAGCATTTCCCAGACAAACAAACACACAATGTGACTCTCACATACAGTATGTCTGCAAAGTCTCAGAACTGTCACCCCGTGAATTGTCTGTTGATCAAGGATACTTATACTTTTGGACTGAGACAATTGATACTCTTCTAATGTTGAAACCCCAGGACAATATCAAAAAAAAGAAAAGAAGTCAAAAACACATTAAATGTTTTACATGTAGTTTTCTTTTTTGTTTTTTATTTTTGGATAAATACACCATTGGGTTGATTTGAAGTAAACAATATTTTGTATCCCTGTGCTATTGTGTAATTTTAGGTTTGGGTTGGAATTTGGGACATTCTCATGGGATTCTCATAATGCCTTCTCAGCCTTGTACCATCCTAAAACATTTTACTGACAGCACTTGAGTGTAAACCTCCGCCAAGGTCATTCACTTTCCCACAGTGCCAGTACGCATCCCTATTTCACAACAGTTATCAGACAAATACGAATTGTAATTATGTGTAATCTCTCTGGAGTTTAAATGGAGTTATATGTTTTGTTAGGCAATGTCACCATCTAGTGGGGAATACCTGTACTTCATATATTTTTTCTGAAAGGTAAACAAGGTGCAGTGTTAACTTACCCATATTGCAAGCTTTGCCCTGTTCCCATCAATAGCGAGTGTCTTTACTTTAAAATCCACTCCTGGTCAGAGAAAGAAAGGAGTGACTGTGAACAAATAAGTATCTAAACTCCAAAATGTTATTTTATTATTTTTATTTTATGTCCTGTGTGTGAGGGAGACAGAAACCTATTGTGGCAGACTGCTCTGGGTCAAAAGTGTCGTCTGTGAACCTCAGGAGGAGACTGTGAGGGAAACAAAGGTAACATGATATGAGCAGTCGAGCTTTTGTTGACGTTACAAAAAGCTCTAATGTCCGCTACTTCTATCAGGTACGTGAATGTCTCAGAACCACAAACACAGCTGTGATGTTGATAACAACTGTGGTTGAACAGTTATTATTTCTTTATTGTGAGCAGTCACTTGGTGGCTGTTTGTTTAAGCCTCGCAATTACAACTCGTTTGTCACAACTTTGCGGGACAGACGGCTACACAAACAACAACAGTAGCAGCAGTCGCAGCAGCACTTGCTAAGCTGTGAGGAATTAACTTACACAAGAAGGATGTCAACATTCACAACAGGCTAGCTGCTAGGCTAGCTGCTAGGCTCGCTACAAGAAAGAAGAAGCGACAAACCTGGACTTTCCGACTCCGCTTTCCCCAATTATCAACAGTTTTAGAGTTGTCAACACGTCTTCGTCCATATTCCGGCGGCAGATAGTTTGACTTATACTTGGGGGACGATTTAAAAGAGAGTTTGGACTTCTTTTAGAACAGCGGACTGGCTGTTAGCACGACTTCCGTCAATCCTGTGTCGCGTCAGGTTCGCGAACAGTGTTGCCAGATCTCGCGAGAAACACAAATGCTGTGCAGTCCTTTCATGTACAAGAAAGGAATCACATTTGTGAAATACCATTTAAAAACAAAACAAAACAAAAAAATAAAACAAAACAAAAAAACTCATGATCTGTCTTGTCTGCATATTATGTGTGCAATGTATGCATTTCAATTAAATAAAGCTTAAACTAATTATTAAACAGGGCCGACCTTTTACATTTTGGTGCCTGAGGCCAGACTGAAATTTGATTCCGTCCACCCAACACACTCACACACACCACAGTGGTTTCTACAAACAATTTTATTTAAGTAACTCCTCAGACAAACAAAGCTAGTTTTCCATGAAAGATTAAAATGTGTGTGGGAATGTCAGACATTCCAGCTAACAAAAATGGAACTTAATTAATAAGTAATAAAGCACTCTATAGTATGCTAGTCAATAGTGAGGTTTACAATAGAAGTATGGACACTGCAAGCAAAAAATTTGCAAAAGAGAAAAACATACTCTGCATAGTAATACATAACCATAAATTGTAGTAAGAGTAATCAATATAGAAAATGGTAAAAGAAACACTGTGATTTACATTTGACAAACCAGTACTTCCATACACCTTCACCTCCTATAAGGAGTATGTGTGTGTGTGTGTGTGTGTGTGTGTGTGTGTGTGTGTGTGTGTGTGTTTAATGCGGAAAATTAAATCTGCTTTGGGGTTATAAAGGCAATAAATAAAAACCCATAAAAGAAAAACAAATAATTCAAAACGTGGCAGTTTGTTTAAAAACAAATGGTGGACATAGAAGTAGAAAAATCAGTTGTGGATGACTTTTTTTTATTTTGACTGTTACGATAACATAACTATAAGCTAAAATATCAGCATGAGATGTTAGATTGCTGTGTTTTGTATTGAAGGTGTTCCAGGAAGTTTACACAAAGTCTTTTTATTGCAGCTATCAGGTCATTTAATGCCAAGGCAGCATCACGGTTAGGGTGACCTAGTAACTGATCCACCTGATCCACAAAAAAAAAAAAAAACAGTAAAACACACAGGGTCGTCATAACACACACACACATACACTGTCATGTAGGGTAATAGATATTAGGGGAAAAAAAAATATTGATGGGAGGCTGATCTGACTAATGCTCTACTGCTCTTTAACCTCTAACTTGTCAATAAAGCTTTGCTTGCATCTGTCTTTACTGTCAGTTATTTCCTCCACAACACTCTATTTGTTTATTCTTGTTTCCGAAACAGCATCACAATTGAAATCTCCCATGACCAAGGAAACTGAAGCCCCATACAGAGTTATTGTCTTCCATGAGGTGATGAAAAGGTTATTGTAATACAGCGTGTGATGATAAGGGTTAATAATTAAACAGGTTTGTTTGGACTGATGATTAAAAGAGAAAAACTAAAATATTCCTTGATGTGGCAGAAGCAAATGTCATGACAAATATAGATCAAAAGCAGCAACGGAATGCCACCGTACATTAACAACTACACTGACCCCTTTATTTATTTCTTCAACTCGAGCCTTCTCATCCCTCTGCAGTTATCAGTTATCCGTTCTTTCAAACTAATGCTTACCTCAGTGAATTAACTCTCAATATTCCCTAAACAGCAATGAATGGAAATGCTCAATAAAGCACATGTTCTTTCTTAACATGAAAATCTGGCTAAATTTTATGATGCAGTTTAAGGGATCTCGATCTAATCAGCAGATATCTAAATATGTATTTTCCTTTCTGGCTGTTCTGACTCTTGTGTTGATAATTCAACATCTTTATCACTCCTGTAAATTCCTCTGGAAGAGCAGCTTTACAACCAGCAGGACTGACAGTTCAAGATTGTCCTCTTCTGCAATGCATCTCACCTCAAACAGCTTTTTCTTCTTCTTTTGAGTATTTACTGGACTTGTCAAAGCACATTCTGAGATTAGTTTGTCTAAAATGTATGAAGAAGTGCAAAAAAATACATATTTGGATTTCATTAATTTCATCTTTTTAAAATTAATGGACACCACCAAAACTGTAAAATGGAAAACTTGGAGCATCTTAAACACATTTTAAGACTCTGTTGAAATGGTCAGAGGCGAGTAAAATGGACTCATGATCCACATTATGAAGAACAGCACCTTTGTTGATCTGCAATAGCTTTAAACACTATGTTACCCAACCATGAGAGGGGAAATCACCTGGGGGATCAGCAAGAACCCAGCAACTGTATAAAGTGTGATGGACCCAGTGAGCCATACTACACCTTCTTTACTTCAATAGGCTCTTTGATCGAGTTGGTCCTGAATTCTTATTTATCTCTGTTCCTTACAGATAAGGCTGACCCTGTTATTATGCAAATCGAAGACCAGGAAGGAACTGAAAAGTGGCTGCACCACAATAAAATACAGCTGGTTATAAATACTGTCCCTACTGGTGTCAGTCAGACCTTTGTGAGGATAGGATTTGTCTGCAGCTATGGCAAAGTGCCGCATGGATTGCATAGAGAGACAACTGTGTATCTGGTTTGAGAGCATAGGGTTTTTTATTGGATCCCATCCCTGGTGGTACCTCATCACCCCACTTTTTCTCTCAGCAGGTCTGGGAAGCGGGTTTTATTTTTTATCATGCAGGATGTCCAACAACATCGAAAAACAGTTCACACCTGCTAACGGACAAGCCAAGATGGAGAGGACGTACATTCAAGAAACCTTTCCAGGGAACGAGTCCATGTTTTCAAGTCTGAGGCTGAGCACAGACGGGAATTATGCAACTCTCATAGCTACAAGTGACAGGAATATCCTGACAGCCAAGTCACTGCAGGAAATTCTTCACTTGGATTTAAAAATCAGGAGTATGGTTGTAGAGTTTGATAGCCAGTCATTTCAATATGTGGATATCTGTGCTGAAATGATGGGATCCTGTGTGTCTAATGATATTCTAGATATCATTAAATACGATGCCAGCAACATTAATGCTCTCAATTTGACATTTCCATGGTATGAATCTGAATTTAAAAAAGTCCCTCTTTATTTAAGTCTGGGCAGCGTGAAAGTAAACAAAGAGAGCTCAATTGTTGAAAGTGCTCAAGCCATTCAGCTCTATTACTACTTACAGGAGGATACTAAACCAAAAACAGATCTTTGGTTGGAAAGATTCATAGATATGGTCTCAAAAGAATCTTTAACATACATTCAGGTAAGCAAAACGTCAACACAGTTGATTTTTTTTTTTTTACATTGTATCATATCATTTATTGAGATTTGCGTCTGTTAAATTTTATTTTAAAAAATCTTTGCAGGTGTCATACTCCACCTCTATGTCACTCCAATGGGAATTTGAGAAATCCCCATCCTCTGTCATCTCTTTATTCTCCATCACCTATGCTACCGCCATCACATTTTCAATCATGTCATGTTGGAGGTTGGTAAACCATATGTTTTTATACTGCATATCAACTAGAGAGTAGCTTTCCCAACATAAAAACCGGATAAAGAATTAGAATCAGCTTATTATTTGCACACACACCAATCAGTGACAGTGAATTTGAGCTCTGCATTTCCTTGTTACACAGCAAGTAGTGAACATGCACAGGTGCAGCAGCAGTGGGTGGCACTTCTCTGCACCAGGGGGGCAATGGAGGATGGGATTTGAACCAGCAACCTTATGTATATATATTATAGTATATATATATAAGCCCAATTCCTTTTCTACTTGGCCATAGGTTGCCCCAAGTTTTAAGGTCCAGTGTATAACATTTAGGATGGTTTATTGGCAGAAACTAAACATTTCATATGCATATTTGAAATAAAGTGTATATTTGCTTAAAAAATATTTGGTTTATTATAGCTGTAGAATAAGACTTTTACATGTACCGTTAGCAATGGCCTTGTTTTTCGAAGGCTGGCCTTTTGTGCTGCCATGTTTCAACAGCGTCCAGCATCAAAACAAACTCACCAGAGTGTGCATTTCACTTTTCTGAACAGTTGTTTCCTTGAAGTGTCCTTAATGCAAGCATTTTGTGCTGACTGACTGACTGTTTGTATTCTCTGAATCCTTGAGGTTGGATAATGTGCGGACAAAAGTGTGGGTGGCATCGTTTGGGGTCTTCACCACTGGTCTAGCAATCCTGAGCGGTTTTGGAGCTTTGTTGCTGCTGGGTCAACCTTTTGTTATGACAGCTGCCTCCTGCCCTTTCCTGATTTTAGGTGGGTTTATATAAAAAACATCCACATCCACTCTCCAAAAGGCTTCAAACAACATAACTGTGGGTTAAAGCTAAGTTTAACTTTAACTTAGGTGAATTTGGTTTTGTCCATGTTATTATTCTGCCTCCAAGTGAACAGAAAGAGGCTTTAAGCCCATCAAACTGCCTTTGAACCAGGTTCATCGAGCAGTAGAATTGACTTTGAACTTTGAAACCTTTTTTTCTAAAGCCATATTCCGATCTGTTTGCAGCCTCCTTGCTTTCCTAGAGCAATGTTGCTGATGCCTCTGTCTGTCTTGACATAAACAAATCACTTCTTGCATACAGCATGGGAAGATCTAAACTCTACTATACTATAGTATTGAGAGTGATCATATTAGTCATAGTCACAAAGCCACGGGTTGATAGAGCCCAACACTCAGTGTAATTACTATTTATCATAAACAATTGTAAAGCAAAGTGATACTCGTCCCAGTGCTTTTATACTCATAGAATCATAGAATGTCTCTCATCCAATCAAATTACTTGCTTGTAACTGGTAAGAACCATCTCTTCTATAATTTATAATAACTTTTAAATGTAGTAACAGACCTTTGTTTACATTTGAAGGTTACGCAAAACTGTTTCAAACAAAAAAATAAAAGAATGTGCGTATCTGACCACATGGTATTTGTTGTAGTTTGTATTAATATTACCAAGCAGACAGGAACCAAATGTAGGTGCAGGACACAAACGTAAGAATTAAAACGGTAGTGTTTGAGTTCTGAGCTGCCAGGGTGTGAATTCAGTCATTCAGATGCAGGTGCACGACAGAGGACGGAAAAAAGACAAGCTGGACACGGTGAAGCAGGACAAGTAAATTGTGGACAATTAGTTAGAAGTGGGTATTCATTGCAGGTGGTTGATGAGTGGCAATCAGGACTATAAGCTGCAGGTGTGTGGGACATGTAAAAACAAAGGCACACAACTTACAGTTTTGGCTTAAAGTAATACTTTTAACTGATTCCTGAATGGTCTGATTTTTAAAATCAGACCATTACTATTTGAATTATTTTTAAAATAATTCAAATAGTAACAAAACATAATATTTCACAGTGTTAATAATAAATGCTTCCTGAAATACCTTGTTACACCAGATGTTCTTTCCTGGCACATGCCCACTAGTTTGTAGTAGTTTTTGTGTCAAATTGAGTTCACAAACAAGAACACTAAATGTCAACTGGTGAATTTATTAAAATAAAAACAGGTAAGGACATATTCTTATCTCTTCACAAACCTGGGAATTTTGAACTGTCTAAGCCCAGTTACAAAAGTCATATATGCCATTTTAAGAATCTCTTCCTCTATACATTTTTATTCTCAAGGTATTGGAATTGATGACATGTTCATCATGATCGCCTGCTGGCAGAGGACCTGTGTTCTGGACAGCGTCCCCATCCGGCTGGCTCACACCTAAAGAGATGCTGCCGTCTCCATCACCATCACCTCACTGACTGATGCTCTGGCTCTCTTTCTGGGCTTCATCTCACCCTTTGGCTCAGTCCAGTCCTTCTGTCTGTATGCTGGGATTTGTGTTTGCTTCTGTTATTTGTACAACATCACTTTCCTGGGGGCTTGTATGGCCTTGGATGGTCACAGGGAAGAAGGGAACAGGCACTGGTTCACCTGCGCCGTAGTCCCCAAAGGCTCACCTGCTGAGAATTCAAAAGCTTACAGCATCTGCTGTGTTGGAGGGAACTATGATGACATCACTGAAAAGGAGGAAAGTGAATTCATAAGTCGCATGTTTGAGAAGTTCTACGGCCCATTTCTGACCCACAAGTTGATTAAAGTGCTCGTACTTGTCATATATGTGGCCTATTTGGCTGTTAGCATCTATGGTTGCCTGATCTTAAAAGAAGGACTTGATGTCAGGAATCTGGCTTCAGATGACTCCTACATCATTGATTATTACAACAATCAGAGGCAGCACTTTTCTGAGTACAGCTGCAATGTGATGGTGGCAGTGAATCAAACTTTCAAATACTGGGACGAGGCAGAGCAGAAGCGTTTGCACTCGTGCATTTCAGATTTTCAACGTTTCAACTATGTCAACAGTACAATTGCTTGGTTTCTTTCCTTCCGACAGTATGCAGAAGCCACCAACCTTGACATAAGCTCCCGAGAAGCTTTCCAAACACATCTGTCACAATTCTTAGAGATCGCCCCAATGTTCAGACATGACATCAACTTTACCACAGACAACGAGATTCAGGCCTCTCGCTTTTTCATTCAGACACTAAACAATACAACAGAGAAGGACATGATGACTGGACTCAGGAAAACAGCAGAGGAATGTCCTGTCGAGCTGCTGGTCTACCATCCTGCTTTCATCTACTTTGACCAGTACACCGTCATTGTGGACAACACCGTTCAAACCATCCTGGTGGCAGTGAGTGTGATGCTCGTCGTCTCACTCATCCTGATACCCAGTCTGCTCTGCTCTCTCTGGGTGGCTTTTGCAGTTTCCTCGGTCATTGTTGGTGTGAGTGGGTTCATGGCATGGTGGGGCATTAACCTGGACAGCATTTCCATGATCAACCTGGTCATGAGCATTGGTTTCTCTGTGGATTTCTCAGCCCACATTTCTTACTCCTTTGTCAGCAGTCCCAAGCAGGATCCAAATCAGAAAGCAATTGATGCCTTGGCCCATTTAGGGTATCCTATTCTTCAAGGAGCAGTGTCCACTATTTTAGGGGTGGTGGCACTGTCCATGTCTGTGAGTTACATCTTTAGGACATTCTTTAAAGTTTTGTTTCTTGTGATCACATTTGGGCTTGTGCATGGCTTGGTGTTCATCCCAGTGTTTCTGACACTGTTTGGAGTGTTGAAGTGTTGTTAAAGTAGGGATTCTTCTGTGGAACTGAAATTCTTACACTTTATGTGTGAGAAATGTAGTAACGGTGCAGCATATTTACTATTTACCCTACAAACTGTACATATTTTTCCCCTGAATAGATGAGAGTCTTCCATGACACTTCCAGCTTTTGTGTTTTGCTGCCACACTGCAAAAAATATTGTTGTTTTTGGGGGTTTCAATGTTTTTAAGTGTGGTTGAATTATATATTTATACTTTATCAACATTTAATGCTGCCATTTCCGTAGACCCACCTGGTAGGGGGAGATTCATTCTATGATGTTCACCATTTTTTTTTTCCTGTTTGAAAACTCAAGATTGCAAACCTCTTTCTTCCACACCAAAGCTAAGCTCAAATATTTTATGATGCAAGTTTAAACTCCTTTGTTTGAAATCACTTCAATGACACAAACGAACCAAACGAGGCAGCTCTCGAGTCCCCACAAGCTGAAGAAAATAGATCTTCTATATGGAATTTGGTAGAGTGACCAGATTACAAACTTCAATTTGCAGCTGAGAAGACAATCTAAAGTTTAGATACAAAGGTGAACATACATTTTTCTTAAGATATTGTAAACTTATGCAGGAGAATATATAATTACATCAGCCTTTTAATTAAGTGGCTTTCTACCAGCAAATCATGCAGTACCACATAGCATAGCATGAATTAATATAAACTCACTACCCGGTGATGTAGTTTACTTACTTTTTGTGTACTATCATTGCAGAAAAACAGATGAATCCTTTTTTACTAGTTTCTTCTGTCTTGTTACAATTAATAGTTTTAACTTAATACATAAGATGCATTGTGCTAAATTATAGGAAAATGCTATCTTTCCTTTTTAATACATACTTTTTAGATAATTATCTTGTCTTATGTCTAAAGTTGAAATTTGTATGTCATCATATTGTACGTATATCATATTGTCTATAGTGTCATATTGTGCGTGTTGTCATTTTGTACTCCTTTGATAAATAAATCTGCAGTAAACTGAGCTATTAACAAACATAAATGTCTATGTGAGCTTAATTTTTTATTTATTTGAGCTGCACATACATTCATCAAGCATCGTCTTCAGTGCTGACTTTTGCCAGTCAACAGCAAAGAACCATTCAGTGAGCACAGCATTAAAGCATTTTACTTTACTATATATATATCTATTTACAAAGTTCCCATCACACCTCAAACATATAGACAGCTAACCATGGGGAAAAACAGCAAGAGCAGATATATTATCCTAACTGAAGCATCAGAGAAAGGTAACACTATGACATAGAAGAAACAATGGTGGGTAATCTTGAGCCACATTTTGTTCAACTTAAGATTACATATGTTGTTGCCGTTTTCACAATTTAATTTGAAATGAAGACACTTAATAATTTAACAGACACATTACCACAAGTGTCTAGTCCTACAGTGTTTAGGAGAGGTCACACCGAGAATCAAAGATGCCTCTGTACAATAATATTCACTGAAATCTTAAACTTTGTTTCTCACATCTTCTTTCACTGATTAACAGCCCAAAACCACCCTTTTAATGGTACAAAAAAATATATATATTTGTGCTCCGAGGCTTTTCAGAAGGCAAGCTATAAAGTATTTTAATAAATTAAACCAATAATTCCACTTTAAAATCCTAAAGATCCCACTACATAAATACAGCTTGTATCATTTGCATTATTTTTTGAGGATGTGCAGCACTTTCTCTTCAATCTGTACACAAACCATACATGAAATAAATTAAAGACTGCACAACTTTAGTTCCATGTTGTTCACTTACAGTACGCCAGGTGCTGAGACTTGAATTCTGCATTTCTGATTTCAAAAGAAAAAATACACACAGCAGTATATTCCATTAAAAGACCACCTTTAAGCAACAGAGTAGAAAGAAAAAAGAAAGAAAAAGCAGGGCGTGACTTTTCAAACATTAATAACACAAGCTGTTTATGATGTGGGAAAGAAGTTATGTAATTTTGTCTTTTAATCCATTTAATTCATGATCGTAAAACTACCTGGCAACCTCAAGTCTCTAAACCCTAGTTGCATATTTTACATACAGCCCCTTTAAATTCAGACATGAGAGCTTTTCATAACACCACAACCAAAAAACAAAAGCAGAACTATAATGTTGAAGTTACAAATAAGAAAGTGAATTGTCAGGGAATATTGACAATAGTCTATCATGAAGGAGACAGCATGAAGATATGACACTGTCCCACATGAACAGGTGTCAAGAGAATTAGAACCCTTTCAGATCTGGTGTAAATATCCATCCCGGGTGATCCAAATATCACATTCATATGTGGCCATGTTCCTGAGCAGAGATATGCATGCTGATTCTCAAGATCACAATATTAACGCTGATGAATGGTTAAAATCACATTTCATGTTACAGCAGCAAGGGTAGATCTCAGCTCCTCCCAACTGTTTTCTCTCTCTCTCTCTCTTCCCGTCAGTCAGACATAAACATGTGCACACACTGACAACAAATACACACTGAAATGACGTCAGTGTGTATTTGAATACAGTGCGGTGAAGGCAGATCAGATCGCATGTAGCCAGAGGGGATGCATTTTAATGCCAGGTGCAAACAGTCATTAAACGCTGTCTACCTGTGACTGGATCACTCAGGGCGGACATTAATTTAATACCAGATCTCTTTAATACCAGGCTCCTCCTCTAAATTCAATGTTCAAAATAGAGTCCTCCTCCTTTAACGCCTGAGCTCTTTAATTATAAAACCATCCCTGCTGCCTCTCTGTGACTGTTGCTCTCCCAGCTGCTTTCATCTCGTCTCCAGGGTCTTGCCCTCCAGGACCAACTGGATCTCTTTGGCATCCAACGTCTCGTACATGAGCAAAGCTTCCGCCAGGCTCTTGTGCTCCTTGGAGCGAGACTTCAGCAGGGCTTTGGCACGCTCGTAAGACTCCTGCAGAAAAGTAAGAGAAAGGATATTTAGAAATATTCATACAGGAGCCCAAATGGGTTTTATGTTTATTCAGTGAATTAACGGGTCTTACCTTCAGTAACACTCTGACTTCATGCTCCACAGCAGCTTGTGTCTCTGGGCTTTGTTGTGTCATGTCTGTATAGGTCATCACACCTAACTGGGAGACATGCAGGCTTGTCAACATGTATACATTTTAAACTGATAAGCCTGACAGTGCTCATCTGATGCCAGCTCATCCTTTTGACAAGTGTGAGGTTCACCTACCTTTTCACACATTCCGAATCTGGTCACCATCAACTTAGCAATCTTTGTGGCACTATCAAAATCACTTGATGCTCCTGTAAAGAAAGAAATAACATACAATGTTCCACTCTTTTAAATCTTCAAGATTTGTAACACACTGTTCTAAAAACAATTTCCTAATTTTATGCTCACTTCAAGCCATGGAAAAAGTTGACAAAAGTGAAAATACTGACTTTTTAAAGACTTGTTAAAAAAAAGACCTGGAAAGCCAATGAGTCTATCAATGTGTTTGTTGAGCACTTTAATGAAAAGATTATTGGTTATCGTCTGTGTCTTTCATGCATACAAAGTCTAAGTTCTCCTGCTATGTTAATGCTAAACCCTACACATATACAAACACAGTCTTCCCTACCAGTTGTGATGTTGTCCTGGCCAAACATAATTTCTTCTGCCACACGTCCACCCATGCTAACATCCATCTGTGCCAGTAACTGAGAGCGTGTCTCACTCCAGCGATCATTCTCCGGAAGCAAAGACACCTGGGAACAGGAAGAGGGCAGAAAAAAGGGAGGATGATTAACAGCGGATCTGGTGACAAAGTTAAATATGCTCAGTTTATAATTTGCAGGTTTTCTTACATGTCCCAGACTTGGGCCTCTGGGCATAATCGTAGCCTTGTTGATTGGCATGGCGTCTTTGGTGTAGTAAGCTACAATCGCATGGCCTGATTCATGATATGCTGTGATGCGTTTGTTCTTATTGTCTATTTCTGCACTCCTCCTCTCAGGGCCTTGAAAAGAGAGAATGATGAATGAGGTTTAATGCTGAAACAGAATAGAAGTGCTATGGTGTTGCTCATCAAGGAAAGCTTTTCTCACCCATGAGGATTTTATCTTTGGCAAACTCCAACTCCTTCATGGTGACCATGTCTTTGCCATCAACTGCTGCCTTCAGGGCAGCCTGGTTGACCAGGTTTTCCAGGTCAGCGCCCGAGAAGCCAACTGTGCCCCGGGCAATAATACTGGCCTCAATAGCTGCACAGACAAAACACAACAATCACACAGTTCTCACTGTTACCTCTGACATCGCATTACTGATCTATAAGCAAAGCAAATAGCAACTGTCTAATTCAACCAAAAACATTCAAATGCAGTTTAAATACTGAACATAGTACAGGTATCATTTTTATTTAACAATACTGTATTTTGACACTTTTTAGGATCAACTGATGCCAAGTTCACACCTGGATCCACTTTAATCTTCTTCAGGTACCAGTTGAGGATCTCTGTACGTCCTTTCACATCTGGTTTGGGGACAGTCACCTGCATGTCAAAACGCCCTGGACGCACCAGTGCACTGAAAGAGTAGATCAGTATGTCTGAAAGTTGTAAACAATGATGTCTTTATATGAGCACTGAAACACTGTGCAATAAAGATGTGGATTCAAACATACTTATCCAAAGCCTCTGGGAAGTTTGTTGCTCCAATGATGATCACACCTTCATTTGGTTTAAACCTACAAAATAACAGGCTGTCTGTCAGTTTCAGACTTTTTGTCACATATTTTTCTTCTTACAATACTGGTTATATACTGCTACATATAGTAGCAGTTTCGCAGTATTATTTATCTTTTTAAAATTGATATTTTTAAGTATGTATTTTGACAGATTTTATCTGAAGCTATTAATAAATCCACTGCAGGTTAACCAGATGGCAGATTCTTTAAAAAAATATCACCTAGAATGAAAGAAAATGCAAATAACTTCAAAGATTACCCATCCATTTCAGCAAGTAGCTGGTTGATAGTCTGTCTGGAGTAAGGATGCATAGGAGACTCAATCCTTTTCCCACCCACACTGTCCAGTTCATCAATGAAAATCACACAGGGAGCATTAGCTTTGCCCTCCCCTGGGGGGGGGAAAAAAAAAAAAAACATGAGCTAAATGATACTGTTCATATATACAAATACTCGACACAAACGGCCCTCATTTCTTTACTTCACATAACTTTAAAACTTTAAATTGGCCAGCAAGAATGGAAAAGGAAGAGTAAAGATTGACGTGGAAATAAAAATGATGAGGAAAAACCCACTGAACAAGTTCCTGATGCGACTGGCTCCCACTCCAACAAACATCTCATCAAACTCCGATCCAGAGGCGTAGTAGAATGGAACATCAGCCTCTCCAGCCACTGCTCTGGCCAGTAGGGTCTTACCAGTTCCTGGAGGGCCGACCAGTAGGACACCTTAAGTAAAGAGAGGCAAAGAGGAGGAGATTACAACTAAGAACTAGAAGTGATGCAAAAATACCAATAAAACTCACCATATGAGCTGAACAGATATTATTTAGTAAGGAATTTAAGTGCAGAACACATGGAGATGAATCTACCTTTAGGTAGTTTTCCTCCCAGTGCTGTGAATTTCTGTGGGTTTTTTAGGAACTCCACCACTTCCTGTAGCTCATTCTTTGCTTCTTCCACTCCTTTGACGTGCTCAAATGTTACATTTTTCATATTAACCGGGTCCACTGCCGAGTCCAGGCCTGATGTGGTTCGGAACCGCACTATCAAAAACGGTTAGATTAAAGTTCGAAATCACACTGCATGGCGTGGTTAATGAACACACAGCCTATTATATTACAATACATTTTCGACTGGTCAATAAATCAGGCTAATGCTGGGCTCTATTGTTAATAATACTAATATTCTAATATGAACATATTGGAGGTAATTTCACGTATGACTGTAGAGGCGAAAAGGAGAGTGTACCCGATAGGAAGGGGGTTTTGGAGATGCCATACAGCCCAACAACAAGCAGCACCAGCAGGATGAGACGAGTCCTCCTCAGAGAGTCTGAACCATTAGAAACATTACAGGAACATTTTACATCTCTATTTTATAGTAGCGACTTGTGTGATGAAAATTTCTAATTACTTTTCAACTTGTGTTAACTTACCTTGTGTGCGTTGTGTCAAGGCTTGTGCTTTCAGGAAACCCTCAGCAAAGCCCCTCTTGAAAGCCTCCTGTTGTCCATTAGGAACATTCTTGTTCTTCACCAGGCTGTCTAAATTTTCCACATCAACCCCCTTGTCACGTGAAAGAAAACCCTGCAGCACAAGGCAAGGTTGGTCAGCAGGATTTACAGAGCTAAATTTAGAAAACCAGATTTTTAATTCTCTATGTTTCATATGTGAAGAAAATCTAACATTGTCAGTACCTACCTTCATAAAAGATGGTGTAAACCCCTCAGATTCCACAGGACGCTCAAAGGCTGATTGCAGGCGTCTAGTTTTACTCCTTAAAGTTTTAAAGCCCCTCCTTTGGACCAAAACTTGGCATATACAGACAGATATGATATGATGTGATGTGCAATAAATAAGACACCAACCACAGCATATGACTTCAATAGATTAGCATATACAGGTAAATATACAATGTAAAATAGAAAACAAAGACAATATGGAGAATAATCTACATTGTGTTTTGACTTCTACCAGGGTGAAGATGTTGAAACTACATCATGTAGACAGGGAAAACAGAGTTTTTGGAGTTTTTGGAAAACAGTGTGTCTATGTGCTACACATTAAGGTCATAGGGCTGCTGGAGTCAATCCCAGCCGACATAGGGCAAAAGGCAGGGCCAACATACAACGACAAACAACCATTTAATTTCACATTCAGACTTATGGTCAATTTAGAGTGTCCAATTAACTTAATCAGCAAACAGCATGTTTTTTGGACTGAATGTTTGGACTGAGGGAGAAAACAGAGAGAACCCAAACATACAGGGAAAAACATGCAAACTCCACACAAAAAGGCTCTTCGGTTGAACCAGGATTCGAACCAGTAACAAACTCACTGACTGGCCGTCTTTTTGTGCCACTGTATGGCCCTGCTTAGAATATGTGATAGATTATTCAACTACCAATAAATACCTGGCCAGTGTTGAAGCTCTGTGCAGACATACTGAAGAGGTGAAGGATGCTGTCTGGAAAAAACTGGAGCTGACACTGGCCCAGAAAAACACGAGAACCCTGAGAACAAAAGGACATTTAGCTGACAAGGAGCAAGCTAAAAATGAGCAAGGACTCTTGACATTAGGGCTGAATAACAATTCTTTTCATAATAGATTTTTTTCTTGATTAATCGAGTACTTCTTTGGTCCATAAAATGTCAGACAATTTCTAAATTTTTTTTACAAAATTAACATTCTCAAACGTCATGTTTTGTCCACAACCCAAAATTACTTGATTTGATTTCTTTGTTATACTGAGCAAATCGTGGGAGGTGTGCAATGACATATGTAAACTTTCTCACCATGCTTGTTGTAGAAAAAGGAGTGAGTAGATAGATGGGAGGTCCTCCATGCTGTCTGACTGATCAGTGGGGGCAGTGCCTCCGGCATGCTCAGGCTTGGAAACACACGGTTCACAAGCTCATTTAGCTGCTGTGCTCCCAGGTCCGATAATCCAAGCTCCCACAGGTTCCACATTGGCTGCACAAAATAACAGAAAGGAGTGTTTACTCCTTGTGAAGTTACACTCAGTGGCTACTCTTGTGATGACCCCTCCCAATTGTTAGGAGTGCTTGCTTACTGGCTTCTTTTTTCTCTCTTCAGAGAACTGGGAACTGAATGATTACTGACACTGATGCACCAGACCTCGTCTCCTCTCCCATCTTTGTTGCAGCCTAAGAGCTGGACTTATAAAAATAACAAAGATAAAAATTATCTTTGTGATGCTTATCGTTTTTTTTCCCCACTGTTTAAATTAATTATATGTCTAAGCTCTCAGGACTTTATCATTGATGCATTGTACTGTATTTTATACCAAATTTAGACATTATATAATAATAAACTTTATTTATAAAGCACTTTTCTACTTTCTTTGTTAAGTGCTTAACATTCAAAATGTGAATAGTGTCTGTCCTGACCAATCCAATTACAAGTGGACAACTCTAAGTACCACATTCAGAGGAAGTGGAGATTGTGATGGCAGAAAGAGGAACATTGTATGGAGATATTTTACGGCTGTAAATTGTAAGTCCTGCAAACTGCAGTGTGTGTACAAGGAGGTATTTGCTGCTGTGGTAACAGCAATTACACCAGTTAATTATTTGCACTTTGCTTATTTTTTCTCAATAAAGCCAAAGAAGAGGGACGGTTAAGTGCATATTATATTTACGGCTGCAACAAACAGTAATTGATGAATCTATTGATTAATTTCGATTAATTGTCCATTTTATAAATACTCATTCATAAAAAAATCAGAAAAATGTTGATCAGTGTTTAACAAACCTCAAAATAATGGTCTCGAAATGTCTTGTTTTGTCAATAAACCAAAATTATTTATTTTTTTGTGATTTGTTTGTTTTATGGAGCAAAGACCAATTAATCAATTATCAAAATGGTCAAGTATTTACTTAGCAATCAACAAATAAACAATAAGTCAACAATCACTGCAGCCCTAATTACATTATTTATGAACAAAAACCCCTAGCTAAAATATAATCAACATTTTTAACTACTCATGGTTGTCCAGTAATATTTTACTAATAATCTTGTGAAAATGTCTTGTTGTCCAATTTCTTATTATATGGTCCTGAAAATGTCATCAGATGGCTCTCATGTACATGGAATATCTGCTTTTGTAAGTAAAAACATCTCTACTGGAATTCGGTATTGGTGATAGCAGTCATGTATTTACTTGATATTGGATACAAAATATTGCAGTATCTAGCACACCACTGTACCTTGTATTTCCTCCCGCTGTCTCGTACCTCTGTGCCGTGGAGCTCTGTCTCTGACACATGCTCCCTGTGTTTCCTTGTCTTGCAGGTGGCACTGATGCTGCTGTTGCTACTGCTTCCCACCAAGTTCTTTAGGGAGTGGAGAACATTGATGAGGTGACTGAGGGGAACCGTCACCTGCAATGAATTGTTAAAAATGACAACGTTCACACGTGGTTCAGCTTACACCAAAACCATGGTTTGATGGGTAGCCTAAACACAGGGGATCATAAAGTTATAAAACTATACTGACAAAGAAATGGAAGTATGTACTACTACATCTAAGGAAACGTTGATTTAACTGCTTTTTGTCAAAATATACGTGGGATTAATCCACACATTAATCATGTCAGTCACTGACGCAGGTTCCCATCTGACAGCTAAGGGCACACTAACACTCAGGGCACCAGGAAGCTAGTTCTCCACCGTCAACGGCTCACAGTGCGGTTCTTTGCTTCTGCTCATTTAGGGGCAAAGCTACAAGTTGAAGTGTTTCAAATCATTAATCCGTGGACAGATAGGTTAAAACAACGGCGCTAACATAAACCTATGGTGCTAGCAGTTTCAGCATTTAGTCGGCAAAACAAACAACAACAACGCTAACATTAGCTCTTTCGGCCTAACACCTGATGGCTTACCTGAGGCTGGACCGTCATTGATAAGGAAAACATGTTTAACTCTCAGCAGCCCCAGGTGCTCGTTAAGGTGCACAAGTTACACAACTGTCCCTGAGAGTTTTAAAGCTCCACGTTTCTTTCGCTTTAACTTTCTGCCGCAGCTTCTCCCACTGCGGAAAACAAACCGGATATGACATCAATGGTGATGGTGTGACATATTTTGTATCCGTGTCGAAAGCTCAAACACATGAGGAACTGATTCGAGGGACATTCATATGGAACTCTAATTTTTCCAACTGGAAATCAACACGGCTAAATTCTATCCCTAATATAATAATCATTTCATATAATCATGCCCCAGTGGACATTTAACTTATTTGTCTAATTCGTTTATGTTATTGCAATGTTACTATCATGGCGTTTACATTACATTAAAACCAACAAAAAGTGCTGCAAAGTAATGTCACAAAAATGTTATTAATTTTAACAAGTAATAAAATGTATTTCTGCTCTGAGCATCAAAAACAAAGCACTGACACAAATGCGTGATTGTTTCATGGTGTGTTTATTGCATGAAATGTCATTGCTGATCTGACATTACAGAAAATTTGCTTAAACATTTCCCTCTTTTTCAACTGCACAGATGACAAGAAGCAACATTTATATGCATATCTATATGGATTATCTTGATGTCTGAATGTCACTTTTTTAAGACATATCTTTGACGCAATTTCACTAAAGCTATGTAACATTTATCACACATTTAACACACAATCATATTTTATGGCATAAACGTCTAGCATGTCTATTTGGTCTCAAAACAAATGCTCCTGAAACACACACACGTTTTGGAACATCAGAATAATATGCTGTTTTCCTTATACTAAAGAAAATATCATTTCAAATTTGCAATAGTAACCCAGTTAGCATTATGTGCAATAAATAAAGTAACAGGCATTTACAATGGTGAAACATTCTTATTAAATAAAGTAAACCTGTTTAGTATAGGCTTAAATATGTGAGTTATAAATATGACAACCTACCATATCAATGTGTGCCTGCATCTATAATGCATTAATTCTCCCTCCTTTAAAAACATCCACAGTATCCATGAAGTCATGATGCTACAGTGCATAGAAACCAACTTAGTGACCATCTTTGCTACCAGTCATTTCTCTGTGGTAGCCTTTCCTCTTCCACGGGTGTCCCATTACATTATGTAAGTGACTTTTTTAAGTCACAAAACAAGCCACAATTCTTATTCCAGCTTTGTGTTCTTCAGGGGATTTTCCTATGAGAAGAAAAGAGAGTGTTGTCACAGTGTAAAAATCAATTATTTTTCAATGCAATTATTCAATACTAATTAAATTTCTATATATTTTATTTTAAAGAGAAATATGCTCACCTTCTCTTTCTCAGCAAGTAAAGCTGGAAAAGCCAATGGGCAATCAGAGGCCAGAGTGCAGTCATCACCACTGTGAGTGGAGAGATGTCAAAAGGCCACCAAGACGGTCTCAGTATCTATAAAAATAAGAGAACTTGGATTGAAAGGACTGTTTATTTCCTAACTAGACAATTATTGGTCAAAAACTGCTGGATGAAAACAGTTTAAAGGACCTTCCGTGCTATAGGTAGGGAGTCCTCCTGCCTTGGTGAAGATGATGTTGACTGAAAATACAAAAACCCATCAGAACAATATCTAATACAGTTTAATACACAGGAGGCTGAAGGAAAAAAGTATGTAAAATCACTTTGGAATTTAGATGGCAATTTGTCCTGCATTTAAAAAAAACATTCTGAATATACCATATTTGTCCATACATATTTAGTTTATAGTTTCATGTTTAGTATTAAAATAGGAAAATTCCAAGTCATTATATAAGTGTGTAATAAGCATTTTGAATATGAATTATGATCATGCTGCATTATAGATATTCATTATTCATAATTACACCAACAGTTGGTGTGATGAAGAAATGACATTGTCTTCATCACCATCATAATAGATTAAAACCTTTGTGCCGTCACCTGTGACACAGCGAGTATCTCCAGAGTTTGCAGCCTGTGCAACACGTTGGCCATGTCACGCTGCATCCGCAAGAGAGCTGTAGCTATTTGCTCATTGACGTTTCCCCTCGAGGTGCTGACAGGATATCTGCTGTGTGACACACAAGAGCTGGCAGCATCTGCACTCACACACCACTGAGAGCTGCAGGTAGCCCTTGATGACAGAGAATCTGAAAGTGGAGCCAGAATGCAATTGATTTAATGCATTCTTGGCATTTGAATCATCACATAAGTTATTAAACTATTCCAAATGTAGCAATCAAATACTAAAGAGAGTGAGTTAAAGATGCAATAGGTTGGATATTTTTTTTATATTTTTATAAACTGTGACAATGTAAAAAGTAATTAGGTTTAGGCTACTCATGACTAAGTAAATGGTTATACTAATGCCCAGAAGATGAATGCACTGGAAATGATGCAGAGGGACAGAACTACATTGCTGCCAAAAATGAATCACATGACAAAGAAAAGTGTGTTCACTCAGGTTCTGCAACTCCCACAGATAGTCATACAGAAAAAGAACAGGTGTCAATATCAGCAGAGCATTTCAGAGATGGAGAAATTGCCTCAGGTTATCTTTTGTACATGAAACAACAAAAGTCTGTCTCATCTCTGATAATAGGAGCTCAGGACAGATGGCCATAATCCAAAAATGGCGAATTTTAACATGTGACTGAAGGTATACAATGTGATCCTGCCAAGTTTTAATTGCATAGCTGTGAAGAAACGTAAGTAAGGAATGCAGCATCACTGTTGACTTACCCCTTCCCCTTCTTGATAAGGAGTTGTGTTGGCATGTATCAAACCCATCTTTAAAGTAGGAATCTCTTGTTAGTGCTAGGTCCTCTGCTCCATTCAGGGTAGTACTGCTTTCAAACCAAAGATCATTTTGATTCACTGAGGCAGCTCCTGATCCAGGTGATCGAGCTTTTGATGTTGACACCACCTTGTAGAAGGAAAAAGGGAAAGCCAGTCCCAACTTTGAAAACTATTATAAGGACTAACCATCCTGAATTAATAATTTAACCCTTTGTCATGGTATTTCTTGAAACACTACACCTCTTCCATGGCTAGATGCTCCATTGAGTCACAGAATTCCTCATTATCCGAGTCTGTGCATCGATGGTTCTTCTCGGGAACAGCATCCCCATGATCTAAAAGATGCAAAACACATCATATCAACATTATATTATCTCTAGTTACACAGGTAATAGAAAATACTTGGTAAGTACCGGCTATATAAAATATTGCAAGGATTATACGGTATTATATAGCAGAGTATACATACTGTGTTTTTACATTTCTTTACATTTCTAAGATTGAATATAAACATGTTAATAGTCTTCCGGATTGAAAAGTGAAATCAAGGAAGAAGGATGGAAATAGCAATTAACTATCAAGGTGGTTCCATTCAGTTTGAAGGGAATTCTATAGGAAAAGGAGTTTCTACTTCTCATTGAACTTGAAGGTTAAAGGTCTCAGCCACTAGTTTCAGGTCTATTTCAATGGAACGTTAAGTCAATTTTGTAAATGATGTTCCAATTTAGAGGAAAACAGACATTAAATCACTTATGAGCATTCATGGGTGGACGTCAGAGTGATTGACAACTGGCATTGACCACTAGGTGCCTGGTTGCAGGTGAAATCTGTGAATCCCCATTTCCAAAAACTGACATAGTGCTGGAAGACAATGTCTACTTTTGTATACAGTGTATGTTCTTTTTGTATTCTTTTCCCAATTAAATCTAGTGCAGCAAAATGTTAATTGGAGAACAGGAATAATTTGCACATTAAATACAACAAAACACATATTTTACATTATATTTGTAGGCTTACCACTCAGGTATCCATTAAAGTGCACATAGGGGTTACACTGCACACCAGATTCAATGGAAGAGGCTAGCTCCTCTTCTTCTACTTCACTGTTGAGAGAGCTGTGTGTTCCATTGGTGAGGGAGGACAAGCTGGGCTCCATGCTGCTGATGGACCCTCTGGTGTCAGACCTCCACCTCTTGTCCCCCACCATCAACAGCCTCAGATTTGGAGTCCAGACTGACACAGGAATATAAATCAAGAAATAGAATGTGAAGGCATAATAAAAGGTGTTTGCTGTCTGCTTTTTATAGAGACATGACATACTGCAATGGCCATTTCAGTGACACTAAAGGGAAACTAAAAATATCAAGCACTCTTGAAATAAAGTCAGTAGTGATCAAAAGCAGTGCAAATACGATAAAAACAACAAAGGAATGATAGTGAGCAAGCTGGTCTTTAATGGTCTTTATCCATCTTTCCCTTGGGAATCAATAAAGTATTCTGATTTTGACTCTAATTCTACTTCAGTAACACATACTAATACTCTTCAGATTTATGGGCAACTAACAAACGGTACAAACACACAAGCAGTTGCTCTTTTCCCCTTTAAAACAAAAATACTACAGTATACACATGAGTAATGCAAATAAATCAGACTGTGAAGGATATTTCAAGCCTTACCCTTTGAATCATGTGAAACAACAGCCCCCTCTGTTGGATAAATATCTCAAACCTCTACACAACACAACACAACACAACTCCAACTACTGACTGTACCTTTTTCCTCGTCCTCCTTGTCTTTGTCTTCTGTATTGCCATCTGCATCCCCATTCTCATCTTCCTCACTTCTCCTGCAATCACTACTATCATTGTTTCTCTCATTTTCACAATTTTCTTTACTTCCCTGTTCCTCATCAGTACTGACACTCATGTGGTGAGCGCTGTCACTTCCTTGAGGATTTTGTATATCATCCCACAGATCCCCATAGCCTGAGCAATGAGGAAAAACACTCTTGATTAATTTATAAGGAAATAATGTGCTGAGTCCTGCAAATCCATAGAATGCAAACATATGAAACACACAACTGAGATAGCATTTTGAAGTTTAAATTCCACAGGTTTGGCACAAAACAGACATCTAGAGCACAAAGAGCATGACTAACATCACTGAACAAGCTTTAGAGCACATACTGTATGACAACCAGCAAAGTTCCTGCAGCTTGAATGAGGTGCCCCTCTTAAGTCAAATGCAATGAAAGCAACTCAACCACAGGGACAAATTTACCATTTCTAAAGCTAACCAAGACTTGCCTTCCATTGTTGGTTTCTGAAATGGCTCATCTGATGATAAAGAGGAAAGAAAACTCTCTATATGACAAATTCATTACAGTTAACATCACAGAGTCGTGTGGAGACCATATGATGATGGTGTGGCATCTTTGCACATCCGTATTACCTGCACGTTTTGCAAATGGCCTGCTGAAGAATCTCCTGTTCACTTCGTCTCCTTCATTCCATTCCCCCATATCTCCATCTACCACAGTGTAGAAGTTTCCAAGCTTCTGTATCAGGTCGGACACGTCATCTGAGATCGGGATGGTCTCCAAAATCTGACCACCAATAATGAAGTTTATGATTTAAAAAAAAAAAGGATATGGAGAATGTGACTAATGCACCATATTTATTCAGATGAAGATGCATACATGCTGCTAACATGTTACAAGTAAGCAAGAAAATGAGAATTATATACAATATATTATATATTACAAAGTAACCCTGATTTATAGGTTGCCTCAGTGGGGACTGAGTCCTGCATAGATGCTAAATGAGAGCATTTAGATGCTAAATGCGCTGTTTTCAGTGTAGCAATACTAATTTTGCTGCATTATAAAGTAAAAATAAAAGCTTTCTATTCTATCCAGCTAAAAGAATTATTGACATTTCCATCTTTTTAAAGACATTCAACTCATTGGCTGCAATTCTGATGTCATGGAAGTAGTTCTGTGAGGTTGTATTTAAGCACAGATACAGCTGTTGATGTTTACTTGGTATAGACTAATGTTTACCATGATCACCATGTTAGTTTAGTTTAGTTCTTATTAGCACTATACAACTATGACTCAGGGAATGTGACAGGTTTTCAGTATTGAACAAAGACATTTCCAACCATAATGTTAAATGGTCTTTGCCAATATAGTGGTTTTCTAGTGTTGATTGATTCTCACTTTGTTATTCATTCCTTCCATTCAGACTTAGTTTTGTTAGAAAAACTTACCAGCTGGATGTCGTCAACGTAATTCTTCATAGCTTCCTCCTTTGACATATTTCCTAAAGAGCTCCATGCATCCCTGGCAACACAAAGTCAGAGTTAAACACTGGAACTATGAGAGGGAAAATAACATTGAACAACTGAAAAGAAGCAAATACAGCAAGTGTCACAGCAATTTCACCCGCCTTAAGTGATGAATATTCTGCAGAATTACGATATTTGCTACAAGGAATTCAGCGACACTGGTTTTTCTTCTGAAAGAAACTGGGAATGCGTGGGGCTTTATCGTACAGGAAGCGAGGGTCTTTTTCAGGATCATGTGAAACAACGTCTGCCTTATATTCTGCACTAAGCCATATCACTGAAGTCCACTGTGTGGAATACAACGATTACACGTGCATCAAGACAACTTGCAACAAATGCTTGCCATTTAGCTTTTCCACGGCCGTCCCAGAAGCCACTTGGTCTGGGAATATTGCAGGGCCCCACTGTGGCCTGCTTAAAGTAACTGTAGAACATGAGCATCATGTCGTCAGACGGCTGGAAGGGACCTGAGAAATGAAGAAATTTGATTATACAGATAAAACATAAGACGGTCATGCTCATATTTTATGTTTTTCATTCTTTTATCATGTAATTCCTGTGGTTTAATGCATTTTCTTTTTAACTTGTGTTTTTATTTGGGAACAAGTTTGTAACGAGAAGTGTTATAAATAAAGATGATAATGCTGATCATTATTATTATTATTTTGTTATTAAGTTGTACAGTTTAGAGACCAGCAAAATTAAAAAATAGGACACTTAATAAAACATGTAATATTAATTTGTATGGTTATATTTTGTACACTGTACTGTATGAACAGAGTTGAACTTGGATAGTGTAAATAGTGTAGTGTAAACAGGTACCACTGAAAAAAGTTTTCACACTAACTGTAATAACTGTTTACGGAACTAACTGAAATTAACTGAATTTAAGGTCTTATGCCCCCCCCCCCCCCCCCCCCCCCCATATACAATATAATACATTTTTTATTTTGGTTTACTTATTCAATTCTGTAATCAGCCTGCTGATAGAAATTAACCAATGTCTACAAACTGACACATATACATGTGAATGTTTATTAATGTGTACTACCCCATTTTTTTCCAAAATAGAATAACATGAAATGAAAATTGCCACTCAATAAATGAAACGAAATGAGCTCATCAGTTGTTATGAAGAGCAACAGCAATTGTGTATAAACCTGAGACACACTTATAATCAGCTCTAATCCTGTATCGGTGAGACTGACAGATCTTAAAGGGCCTGCATGCACAGTAGGTCAGTCACCTGGAGTCAGTGTGTAAACACCAGCAACTGCAGACATTGGCACTGTGCATGAGTGAACACTCAGAAATGCAGCAGCCACTTTCATTCAGACACGAGAAGAGAATGAGTTATCACCTTCCTCTGGTAAACTCCGCATGACTTTAACTGCAGCAGCAAATTTCGCCTGCAGGCTGTGTTTGTCCTCCTCCTGCGTCATGCTGAGCTCCGAGCAGGATGACACGGAGCAGACAGTCCTCACATCTTTACTGGAAACAGTTGATGAGGAAGAAGAATCACTGCAGTTCAGAAGGACACTTCAAGACTGCCGAGTGTGTCTGCAGACTGGGTCCCCTTCAGTCTAGGAGATACAGAGAGTAACTGTCTTTCCAGCAATAACACACTGTAATCTTAATAAAAAAAAATATTATTACCCTTTATGGTTGACTTATTAGAGACTCCCCTTAAAGTTCACTTTGGTCGGCGCAGAAATCATTCCATTATCCCGGTGTCTGTCAGCAGCAGAGGTCCAGTCTGACTCTGGTCAAGGATGAGCCAAACAGTCAGCGTTTGACCACTAAGCTTTCTGGGAAATGCAGTTTTTTGTTGTATGAGCCTCAGCAAATGGCGTCTGTACACGCAAGGATCGGTACTTTAAGTCCCACAAACCCACCTCAGCAGGGATTTAAACAGCAGTGGTGGATGGGAAATGAAGTGTATGGAGAGGTTTTTTTTTGAGTGTCACAATGAAACACAGGTTTAATCCCTATTTTCTTTACTTAGACGTATTTGAAACTTGCAACAATTGCAGGAAAGACTTGCTCATTTCACAGACCATATTTTAAAATATATATAAAATAAATACAAACTAGTCTATTTCGGTTCGGTTGCTGGTGATTTATTCTACGTTTGTTAATATAGCGTCATATAGTTTATCATGTTGATTTCAAAATTAGACTACTAATGTAAGTGAATAAATAATACAGTCTAATTATTATATATAATTTCGTATTACTACATAGCCATAATATATAAGCATTACCATTGTATGATACGCCAGTGATCGCAGGCAAATGTGATTGGTGAACACCTCCTCGCTGTCGGCCTGTCGACCAATCAGCATTCAGCCTTTTAAAGCGTAGCTGCGATTTGTGACGGGCTGTTGTGAATCGTAGTCCAGGCGAGGGAGCCCCTCTCTCTCAGCAGCAGCAGCAGCAGCAGCATTAGCTCAGCAGCGCAGCATCACTGCCTCACTGAAAAGCACAGAGGAGAGAGGGAGAGACAGCAATGCAAAGGGATGTAAGATGGCAGAGCTACAAATGCTACTAGAGGAGGAAATCCCTGCCGGTAAAAGAGCGCTAGTGGAGAGCTACCAGAACCTGTCCCGGGTCGCGGAATACTGTGAAAACAACTATGTTCAGGTAAGAAAACCACGTAACGGTGGTTACATTTGATGGTTTTTAGCGGTGTTTCTCCGTCGTGTCTGCGTTGCTGCTGTATCGGCTGTGGAAATGGGTGAAACCACAGCGGCAGGAAATGCTGGTCGCGACGAAAACGGATCCTCAAACCGCTACAAACATGGAGCGGCCTTTTTTTCCTCCCGGGCCCGGGCACTGAGAGTGACCGAGCCGCGGCTCTCTGCTCTGTGCTGCTCTGCTCGGTCATTCCTAGTTTCGTTCGGTCGGCCGGTCGGTCGGACTCGGGCCGCTCCGGTGCTCACATTTCCAGGCTGCTGCTGGGGGCTTTCAGAGGGTGTGTCGTTGTTATGACCAAGTGGTTTGTCATTGACTGCATTCTCCGGTAGCTCACTGTGACTCACTATAACCACATTTGTATACACTCCATTGTTACATATGATTTATAAGCTATGTACATTCATGCATACGTACAATTACAGAAAGCTATTTTAACTCGTGTAAAATATAGTAAATCTTTACCGCAAAGTACGAATGACTCGATATTGTTAAGGGTGTAAATCGGGAGTTCCGCCACGTTATGATATGATATTGATTCGTTTGTATCATTACCAATTGCCGATATCACAAAATCTGCCACAGTACTGTTCATACGGTCTTGCATTTGATACGAAACAATATATGCGTGTACATTTACACCGTTCTGTTTATATCAGCTCACAAAAAGCAACCCCAACACATTTAAGAGCTTCATTTAAGTGAATTCTGACTTAAACTCAATTTAAAAGAAAACGTAAGAGTGCATCAGCAATGGAGGTACACTGATTATTCAGTGGGAATTTACCCATTGTTTATCATCTTTTTTTATATTGTTTTATATTTAATAATTAGTTCATACGTTATATTAATTTATGTTCACCCCAAGTAAATTGTTGTGCTCTCTGATTCAGATTACTTACTACTTACTAGGTCATTTTCCATTTGCTATTTGTTCTTACTGTTCTGATTAGCTAATAAAACAGCCATCTTACATATGTTAGATGATGATAGATTATCAGTATTTTGGCCTGAAAAAATATATGTAAGTCACGTAAAAGGTGACTGATTAAGCCCACTGTTATGCACTAAGGCTGTAGTAATATTATAATGTAATACTAAACCTTATTTATAGAGATTACAGTACAATCCAAAATCCAGATTACAGAGGGATTTTGTAGACACCAATTAATTTTGTGTCAGCATAAGTATGTTGAAGCGATAATAGCTAAAGACACATTGAAGACGGTTCAAATTAAATCAGAAAATGCTGATAAGTGTAGGTGAGGGCTGACACTGTGGACCATCAGTTGACTAAACGGTCTTTTATGAACAGCAGTGTCTGTTGGCACAAACCAGAAATCCAAATGTGCTCCAGGATGATATATTTTTTGACTAGGATGCTGAGAAAACTCTGCTGTAATAACCTCAGATCACTAAAGCATGGGTGTTATTAGAACTGCTATTTTGGTTATGCTGCTTTAATGGACATGTACCTGTACCTGTACCAGATAGTGACAAGCACTCACCACTCTGTGATTCAGTATTCTAATCTCAGGTTTTAATACTCTGCTCAAAGGTTTTGCCTTTACCTCAGAGGAACACCTCCTTTGATTTTTGGTAAAGTGGACATTTGGGGAGGGAATTGTGCTTGTGGTGTTAAATCTGTTTTTAGCAACAGTGGGTTAGAAGTTACACTGCATTGCCTCAGTCTATAGAGCAGGTGGCTGTTATACAGAAAATGAGTACAAATCCTTTTTTTTTTTACACAGACCGCCCGTTACCCTAAAATGCCTTAAAAAAACGTATTGATGCACTTTAGTCCATAAACTTGCTGAGAAAACATGAGGATTAGAGATTATGTTTTCTGCACCACAACAAATGATATTATTAATTGTTGATGCTCACAAGCCATGAAGTTAGACTTTTCTTCAGACTTTGAAAATTTGACATTGGTGAGGTGTTCCAATCTCATTTAATCTGAGACTGATGTATCTTACCTGTTATTGAAAATATGTTATGACATACTGCACAAAATTATAATATGTTAATGTGTCCTGGAGTTCTGTGCTGAGCTTTTCTGCTCCATGTTGTCAAAGCATGTACATCTGCTTGTCATATACTGTAAGATAATGCCTGCATGTCTTAATGTAGGATAGAGCTGCGGAATGGGAATAACAGCTGTGGATATATCCACACTATAAACCTGATTGCCAAAATTACTGACAATGATATATGTAAATCCAATCATGTAAAAAAAAATTTAAGTATGAGTCTCTCTAAGTCTCTGCAGCATCACACGGGTTGTTAAACAACTAACAGACTGTCACCTTCATCACTACTTTTTGGCTGCTTGAAAACAGAAACCTTCTTTGTTTGAACTTTTCTTCTGACATTTGTATTCCAAAGTAAACCTCTTTGAATGAAATCTGTTTTAATGATGATCATGCAGCTTTATAGATAAGCATATAAAAGGGCCTAATATTTTGGTTGAAGAAAATGATAATTTTGTTTCAGGATGTGTGATGAACAAAAATTTGAGTGGATGCCAATGACTGTACTGAATGTTAACTCTCATGTTGTCCCCGCCAAAACCTCCATGTTTCCTCTCTGACTCATGACTTTTTCATTCATGATTCATGAGATTCTTGTGTTCACCATGGTATGACACTCAGAACTTGGCCAGTTTCCGTTGCATGTTTAAGGTTGAATCTGTAAGGAATACCAAGTGAGTGGTTACAATAGTAAAAAATAGATGTAAACTTACTATGAAATATAATATCTCAAAGCAGGAATGACTGAGTGAAGAAGAGAGAGGAGAGAAGGGAGTTCCATAATGAACCATTGTTATCAGGGAGCTGTAGACTGTGTTTTGAGGGGTTTACCAGACATGGCATTTTTTAGATTGCTTTAATTAGTTTTGTTCTATTTGAAATTTTTATCTCTTACCAGTTCCCCTCTCTGTTGTATAAAGTGTGTATATTTCTATCTAGCATTAATGGTCTCAACATGAGTGTTGAACAATTAATCTATAATTTTCAAGTAGAAAACCCAATTTGAATTTGAAACAATACAGTTAGCAAATGGCAAAGAATGCAATTTAGGATAGCTTTTATGCTGTAAAGCTTGACAGATATGGATTATTCTATGGACAATTTTATTTATAAATTTCTTTGGACCCATATTTCCTTGTTTTTCAATCTGATAAAATAGAACAGATTCCTCCCCAAATTGTTCAGCACTTGGTAGTAAGTAGTTATGGTTCAACTCGCAAAGTTATGGTTTGACTGGTATAATAGATAAATTTGACTTGTGTGTTTCCGCAGTATAGTATGTGTCACATACATCTGCGTTTTTCAAACTCAGGTATGAAGACAGACTCCAGTCTGTGCTGAGTAAGCTGCTTTTTTTTCCTTTTCTTTTACTATCTTCCTATGTGTTTTACAAAATGGAAGTAAATGGTGTGCATGGCATCAGCTGACCTGCAGGTTCCAACAGAAATCTGCAGTAGAAATCAGGTGGTCTTCAAGGTAGCAAGCCTTCTGAAACCATTAATGCAGTTGTTGCCTGATAACAGCAGGTAATATCTCCTGTAGCATTTGTCAAACTAATCAATCACTGATTAATACAGTGCATGTATGGAAAATGATTAAATTATTATGTAATGCAAGTGTTGATGTTCCAGACTGAGTACATTACAATCATAAATGTATGAATACAGTAACAGATATTGAAAATTAGTGGTATTTGTAGTCCAACTTCCAGTAACAGATTTGACTGTCCCCTGTTTGTGAGGTTCTCTATTTGGCCTTCCTTTGTTCCTGTTTTGTTTCCAAACTATAAATATGTGTATTCAGTATCATTGCTATTTAAAGGTGACCAAAAACAGGTTTGCGCTGCTGGGTAATATTTTTGGCATTTTTTAAAAATGTGTTGAAATTCCTTCTCACTAGGCATAAGACCCACTGTGCACCTGTCCTACACACATACACAATAAGTCACAAACTTTGCAACATGTCCATTCACATGTTAATAAAGTGAGTGAATAAACACTGGCATTAGCAGTGGCATTGCAGGCTCTGGCTCTGACGGACAATTGGACTTCCCTCTGACAATTTCTCATTTTTTTCCGCCCGCACATCATTCCACGTTTTTCCCTGACTTCTGATTTTTCTTTGTCTCTGTCCCTCCTACCTCTCGCTGCCAGGCTCAAGACAAGAAGAAGGCCCTGGAGGAGACCAAAGCCTACACCACCCAGTCTCTGGCCAGCGTGGCCTACCAGATCAATGCCTTAGCTAACAATGTGCTGCAGCTGCTCGACATCCAGGCCTCGCAACTACGACGCATGGAGTCCTCCATCAACCACATCTCCCAGGTACATACCACAGCCCCAGAACATGGATATACACCAACATGCATTTGTCATTCATAAAAATTCAGTAAGAGTTAATAGAATAAAGAATAAAATACTGTATGACTGTAGCTCTGTACTGTATCTTGAAATTAGAATCAGCAGATGTCCAATCAACACATTGTTAATATGAACAGATTATTTTTAATTCTCAGTGAATTATTTATTTATCTCACTTGTAGTGTTACGCAAGCTTTATTATAAATCATTACATTGCATTATATTAATTGTTAGTCATTGGCCCAGGCACATATTATATATTTTTCAATTCAAACTTTTCTATTTTTTGCCAATATGAATTGAGAACTGGTGCTATTTGCATTTGGTACAACGGGTTTTCATACCTTCTACAATATATAGAATATTGGTGGATCAACATATGACTATGGAATTTATTGCCATCTGTAGAAAATAGAATAATCTATTATAACACCAAAGTGCACAATGACATATTTGCAGTGAGATGGATATGACAGAGGCATGAATCATGCTGGAGCTGCTAGACCTCCTGCTTCACTCCCTCTGTCTATCTAACGCTGTCCCTCTGTGTGCGTTTCATGCTGCCACCCTGTCTGTCAGCCAGTGAATGTCCCCATCCCCTCCCTGTGTGCTTCATTAAGCCTGTCAGGGATGAAGTGAAATCCTGACGCTAGTACTCTTGCCTGGTTAGCATGTCCAGCACCCACTGTACTCCACAGGCTGCTGGATGAGTTAGATGCAGTATAAAGATGAACAGCAAGAGGCTTGAATCTTTGCCTGAAGGGATGGCAAACATTTTTCTGTGCAGTTAATGTTCGCAGTCAGTTTCAACTCTTCCTCCATAGAACATGATGGTAATTTTATAAATTATGTTCCCTGAATCACTTCACATTGCTTGAAATTTGAGAAAATGTGTTTACATTTATATGCATCTCATACACCTCCCCAGGGCAAAGATTTATTATTTTAACGGTAAGTGACAAATCCAAGAAATTGAGTTAGAACTTCTTGATCCAGACAAGTGTTTGTCAGACTGTGCAGATTGTGCAAATTGTCTTGACTTGGAGAGACAGTGGAAGGTAAATTTACACTGCTGCCAAATTCATGTCCCACATTTGTGGGATTTGAAAGCCCACAGCAGAGGTAGCTGTCACGAAATTATCCAAAGGAGGCTGCTACTTGAATGCAAAACAACAAGTCAGTGTGTTTAATCAAAATAGAGCTCTGGCTGTTGCGTGCACTCCCTTACAGTGTCTGAGAATATCAATAGAATAAAATGCTTCTTTTTGATTCTTAGTTGTCTTAAAAATAAAGGAACAATGAGGTAAAGTAAAACACATTACTTTATGCCTCTTTTCCATTTTACTGAATTCTGTTTACTAGTTTGCTTTTTGAGCTCTCTTTTTTTCCTTCTAAATTATCATTCTCAATTCAGTAACCCACTTCTGCCACTTTCAACTCAGAACATCTATTCTCAGAAAGCCAGCACAGAGGTTATGCAGGCAATTTATTGCTGTTAACAATGATGATATCAAAATAAAACTAGGAAGTGCTCTAAATGCTCTGCCAACAATAAAATACAGTCAGTCACTTCAGATTTGACCTGTTCACACAGAGGTTAGTATTTATAAAACAAAGACCTCTGTGTTGTTTTTCAAAACAAATCATAGGAATGCTAAAAAAAGGATTCATCTTGCAATGTTCAAGTACGTACACCACCTTATCAGGGGCCAATTCTCTGGCCCATACACCGCCCTCCCACCTAGTTTCAATAAAATATGTCCAGGGCAAACACTGAAACCAAGCTGAGAGGATGCAGACATTTATGAATGTGCAGATGAGCTACTCATGGTTAGATCGATAATGGTATGGTAACAGAGTAGATGGGTGGTCACGTCATCTGTTGTGTAGTTTACGTCCAGTTTAAATAATACATTTCAAAATCTAAAGCCCAGAAACTTCATTTTCTTATCATCTGTCCCAACATAACTTTACTTTCTTCTTCTTTTCCTTTCACTCAGGGGAGCTTTATGTATTTTTCTCTGTCCTCTTGAATTTTGCTTTTGTCACTTTCTCTGATCTGCACTCTGCCTCCACCCGTCTATCAGTGGAAGGAAGTAGGCAGGTCTTTTTGTCTTGCTTCCCATGTGAAGCTGGGTGTGTCGCTTCAGTTTCCTCTCCCTAAAAAATAGCATGTTCTCTACATTTACGTAGAGACACAGCCACAGACAGAGGTTTCTGCACAGCAGGAGGGAGCAGCAGCTGTGGGTCAAACTTACAAATCAAATCAGAATTTCAGTTTCAGTTGGCCTTTTCATCTCCAGCGTACAGAAAGAGGCAGTTCTGTAGCAGTGGAGAATGATATGTTGGTGATTGATGTATGACCTCATTCCTCTCTGGTCACATACACACATACACACACACCACCCTTTGCAGTCTATATATATTTAGACTCGTCTGCACTCTCCTCCCAGGTGTGACCTCACGTTCAACAGACAAAGACCACTATCCTACATCCCTTCTCATTTTTTCAACACTTGTGCTTCACTCCACATATCTATCGGCCCTTTCACTTTCATCTGTCTATCTTTAACTGAATGACAGATCATGTGGGACACCTGAGTGATGAAGACCTAAATTACAGAGGAGATGGAAGTCACTAGTATCTCCAGTTGGTCTTGGAGTGAGGGATAAAGGAGTGCTTTGTCTAAAAGAGCCCCAGGGTGTAGGGCAGTGGAGCACAGTCATGGGTCACTAGGAGTACTGGGAGAATTAGAGATTATGTCGGTCTCTTATATGCTTATATTTTACATAAAGCCATTTATTTCAGAGAATTTACAGGATGCTAAGTAAACTCTAAATATTTGTTTTATTTTACTGTTCACTGTCCTCTTTATTTCTTTCTCCTGGAGACGGTGGACATTCATAAAGAGAAGGTGGCACGTCGGGAGATCGGCATTCTGACCACGAACAAAAACACCTCTCGCACCCACAAGATCATCGCCCCAGGAAACATGGAGCGGCCGGTGCGCTACATCCGAAAGCCCATTGATTACACACTGCTGGATGATGTGGGACACGGCGTCAAAGTAAGATTCTCTTGTTCCTTATTTCAAAATAGGCAAACTATACTTTAACATCTCTAAATGTCAATATATTTGTTTGACTATATTGTGGGAACATCATAGTTTTTGTTCTCTCTTTTTTTAAAGCATTTGATACTATTCTAGCTTCACCACAACCAAACAGCAACTGCAAATCTAATTCTCATCACAAGACAAAACATATTGTCTTGACTAACATGCCGATTTGCAAGACAAGACATACTGAAGGTCAACTAATCAAGTTCACACCTTCATGTCAACAAGCTGACTGACTGCAATCATGATTCACTCAAATACTACAGGCCAATCAATATACTGGTCCTTCAGTTAATTAAATACAGAAACACAGAGAAATGTAATTAACACCAGCAGTCCAACAGTAAGATACTGAGTAAGACACTGAGTTGGTAGATGATGTTTGGTTATGCCAAGTAACAACTGTCAAAGCTGGGACTCATTAGTAGAGGGGATGTCTGTATGAGCAACAAGGAGGCATTTTAGGCCAAGTGTTGCTCATACCATCATATCTCCTCTTGAATCATGGGAAAATATTCTGTCAGCTCTTTTTCAGTTTTTTCTCCCCATGATCCATCCATTCCCTCCTCCTCTCCTTTTTCTCTTTGATACAGCATTATGTGTGTGTACACACAGTTCTGTGAATTGATTGTTGGTGCCATAAATGTGCACAGTGTCTGAGGACTCTTCATCCCTCTCTGCCCCTGTCAGTCTCTGTTCAGATAGAAGCTGCCCACTGATTCAGATTCAGAAGCCAGTGTTTCCTCTGAGAGCTGCCTCACAGTGAGACATTTGCCATGGCCCAGTATACAAATAAAGCATCATTCATGAAGGCTGCAGTTTCTAGATCTCTGCAGACAACATTATATATGTTAAAGCTGCTGCAACATGTGTGCAACCTATTTTCCTTTACATTTAGAAAGGAAATCATTGTTTGACTTTGCATGCGTCTGACAGTGACTGCATTTATTTGCTTGGATGTGCTCATGCTTGATCAGAGTGCTGATAGAAATGCGTATCATATTCCATATTTTCCACCAGATCACCCCTTCCTAACGCAAATACACATCCATGAATAATTCTCGCCTATGGCCCTGCTTATCTGGACTTAATTTTTGTCCCCATATGGAAAACATGTCCCCGTTATGTGACTGTAAACAGATTACGTTCCCCCATGATAAGGAATACAAATTTGCCCGTGTTTCGATGGCAAGTCAGACCTGAGCATGCAAAGACCCACTCAAACATTCACGGATGACTGTGCTCACCCCTCCGCCATAATAGCCTTTATTGGCATAACTGTCAGTTACCAGGGAGACACAGTTTCAGCCTCTCAGACAGTCTGAACCCTTCACTCCAGTTATTTAGGACCTCATTGTGCCTCAGTGTTTCTTAATCTCAGAGCAACACTTAAAATGTCAGGATAGCCCAGTGTTGTAGAACCACAGCTCAATTATTTCTATTGTGTGTCTGTTGATTTGAGTGACTGTCGTTCTGATCACAGTTTGTAACACACATATGATACACAGAGAATAGACTGATAGAGGAGCAGTTTCCCCTCTATGTATTTATCTTATTTCATTTTTCTGCTCCTTTTTCATACATATCTTAGAAATAAAGGATTTTGAACTGTGTCTCTTTCTTCTCTGTCATCTGGACAGGTAGATAATGCTGTCTCTACTCCTGCCCTTTCCATTCAACATACAATATTAGTTATACGGGATTAAGTTTATTAACGGGGAACTGTTCATAAAGAATGCTACATTTCCATGCTTACTTTTACTATAATAATAATAAAACAAGCTTTTCTTAACCATTAACCAATAAGCATCTCTTCTGTCTTCTCTTTCTGCTTGCTTGCACTCAGTGGCTTAAGGCCAAGGTAAGCAATAGTTGTCTTTCTCTCATTTTTGTCATTTTTTTCATAAAACTGCAAAACTATTGTATCAAGATATCTTGCAACCATGACGATCACTTAATTTTAAGGCATATTTAAGAATTTAAAAGTCTAATGACAGGGGAAAAAAATTTCATTGAGCAATGTGAACACAATTGTATGAGCCAGTTTATCACAGTGCAGTGAAACTGAATCATCCGAATATTTGTAATCTGCATTAACTGTAACTTTAATGTGGTCTGAATATTCTACTGTTATATTGTACCACAAGAAATTGGGGATGGCACGATACAACCCTTTCGTGTCATATACCGATATCACAAGCTTAATTATCTGCTGATTCTGATATCAGTCCGATACAGTCCTTTTAGCCCTTTAAAACTTTGAATTTGTTAACAACACATTTATGACTTTTGAAGCTACTTCAAAGATATAATTTTAAAAATGTGTAACTTCTTTTCATTTTTACAGTCTGTGCATACTGAAGCATGCAAAAATATATGATTTTTGGATCGTACCAGATTGTACATTTTTATCTGTCCAACATCCAATCCAGTGATTTTGACCGGTATCGGACCTATACTGATACTGAGTATTATATCTGCTCCCCCCTACCCAAAATACTGTACTACAGTAGTTATGTTACAGTTAATGAATGAACAAAAGAATATAAGCAAGAGCCATCAAACTGATCTACTGTATGTTCTATTGTTCTACTGTATCTTTCAGGACTTACAAGTCTTCTCAAAGCATTTATAATTGATTTAAAACAAAAGACAAGATGCTAATATGGAATGAATCCCAAATGTTGCCTTAACGTTAATATTTAGCAACATTTTCGACACTTCTATCAGCTGTTCAGCATCGTTTAAACACATTTTTGCTCCTCTAGCAACATGGGAACAATGCTGCAGGGCGAGGAGGGACAATTGCCAGGACCAACCCCCCAACACAAAAGCCCCCAAGCCCTCCCATGGCTGGTCGTGGTACCCTAGGGTAAGAACTTGTAGCAGTCACAATAGTTTTTAAATTACTGCAGCTCCATAAGCATAGTCTGTAAAAACCTATAATATTTCTCATACATTAAAAAAACATTGATTCATCTTCTGCTGTGCAGGCGTAACACCCCCTACAAGACACTGGAGCCAGTGAAGCCTCCTGTGGTGCCCAATGACTACATGACGAGTCCTGCCCGACTGGGCAGCCAGCACAGTCCTGCACGCACAGCCTCGCTCAACCAGAGGCCCAGAACTCACAGGTAACACAGACCCTCTCCTCTTAACCACTTGGATAGAGAGAGAGAGATGAGAATGTACAGTAGTTAAGATGCACTGAAAATCTGATCACCTCCACTGCAAAAAAGTTAGTTGCAACACACAAAGTGCTGGCCTGACTATCAGGAGCTAGCTGGGATTTATTGTGCATTTTTTGTGCCACTTTGATAGGTGGGCAGGAGCAACTAGGGATTGAACCATCAACATTACTGAGGAAAAAAATATCACTGTGTGTGCTGGCAGGCTACTTGGCAGGCTAGTATTTCAGAAAATACTGTTAAACTGCAGTTTCTCTCTTTTGCTGTTGTTGATAAGTCTTTATTTAGTTCCATATACTGTATATGACTTTTTCCACTCAGTACAAAAGCTTGTTGCCAGAGTGATGGGACTATTGTTATGACAGAATGACACATGAGAGACTAATGAGAGGATGTCATCTGCTGTCATGTCATTAAGTGTGTCTCACAGAAAATGTAATGATCATTGTTAAAGACTCATTTGTCTCTCTCTCTCTCTCTCTCTCTCTGCAGTGGCAGCAGTGGGGGTAGTGGCGGCAGGGAGAACAGTGGAAGCAGTGGAGTTGGTCTCCCTCTGGCTGTTCCCACCCCTTCCCCTCCCAGTTTGGGGCAAGGTAAGCCTCAGTGCTGTGATCTTACAGCCCATCACATGTGTTCACAGTCAGTACGTTTCCGTGCACAGTTAGGTCAAGATACAGTTGCAGCCTGACTACGCTGTTAAACATACTGGATGAAGCAGCTGCTTTTTGTCTGCAGTCCGTAAAGCGAGACCCTTGCCTACTGTAAAACTAATTCTCAAGCTACAAAAAACACATTTGTTTAATTTTAAAGCAATTATACACACATTCATACTTGTTATGTAAAAGGTATTCCTTTTTTATGTCTATTGACTTCCAGGGCTCTAAGGAAACTGGATTTAAATACTGTTTTACCAACAGTTTTTACTTTACATTCCTCATAGATATACTGTATACTAAAAGGTAATTCCTAATATTGGTGAAACAGTTATTGAAGTTTTAAGTACATCAGCAACTTCAAGTAAGTAAATCAGGTGGTTAATTAGGTTATTAAAGTTGTGTAGTAATCTCTCTCTCATACTTCTTACCTGCAGTGGCGACATCTTCAGCCTCAGTGCCCCAAGGCCCTGGCTTGGGTCCCATACCCATGTCTCAGTTCGGCACAATCTCCCGCCAGATTTCTCGCCACAATTCCTCGACCACCTCCTCAGCCTCCATGGTGTCGGCCACTGGCACTTACCGCCGCGCCCCCTCTGTCTCCTCCCAGCAGCCTCACGTCAACGGGGGACCTGCCTACACACAGAACACAGGTAACTCAGATTTGGTGTATTTTTTCTCAAGGGTCAGTTTGTTAAATACCGTGTGGTCACTGTAGTGTATGATTAGTTGGTGTGTAAATGAACTGGAAAAATCCAATTAGATAATATGATTTTGAATGAATTCTAGCTAGACATTTTAAATTTCCTGAGAAGCCTTATCTAAATAAAACTGAACTTGAAAACAGAATTAATGCCCCTGTAGCTGCTGCTCAACTGCTAAACGCTGGCCTCTGGGTCTAGGAGATGTGCATGTGCTAGCCCTTGCTGAAGTGAACGAAAATTAATGATGGAGCCAACATGATTGATGTTGTTTAGAGTGTTTCATTACATTTATAATTAAGTTACGACATTATCACTTTAGCTGAAGGATGTTCTTTTTAAGGAGAAAAAGGGAGGAGGCATATCAGGGCAGAAAACTTGTTATGAGATGCAAAAAAGTTGTAATAGCAGTTTTGTTGCAGTAGAAGAGGGAGCTCATTGATCTGTGGGGGTGTAGTTGTGGACAGACGTGGTTCTGTGGTAAGAGCTGGGTGGAATGATATTATTTCACTACATCGTGAGATACCTATTGCCCCACTATTACATTTATGAGTCAGACCTGGCCTGTGTGTGTGTGTGTGTGTGTGTGTGTGTGTGTGTGTGTGTGTAACATCATGTCTTTTAGAGAGGACACCTGTGTTTTTCTGTGTTTCTGTCCATTTATCTCCTTTCTAAAGATGGTGTCGGGGCTTAAATTAGACTTGACAGGTACAAGCTCATTCAGTAAAGGTTGCTCCCTATCTGTACACACACCACTCTAATGAACTTTTAATGAAATCCTCTGCTGGATCAGATCCAGATGCAAGCTCCACCACTAAATGCTTTTCTAAGAACAAAAGTCTGCTGTCACTTTGTCACTATTGCACTTCTACAAAAAAAGCTCAGATCTACTGCTGCCTAGAGCCTTTGCTTCTGACTTTCAACAGATGCTGAGGAAGTAGATTTTCAGATTAAGATTAAGTGAATGTCTCTGTAGCACAGTTTGGAAAATGCAACATAAAAGAAGACTAGCGTGAAATGAGGGAATAGGTTGCTCAGCAAAGCTCCCTGCACTGTTTCACTTGCCCACAAGCTTTTTGTCTTATTCTTTCTCCATTGTTATCTTTTATTCTTTCCTTGCACTGTCACTCTGTCTGTCCGCCCGCCACATCTGTTGTATCTGCTGTGCCTTCGTTTCTGGGCGTTGCTGCTCCAGTGTCTGTGGCTCCTCCCCCTCCACCTCCAATGGTCCAGCTGACTCCACAGATCCCTCTGACTGGATTTGTAGCCAGAATGCAGGAGAGCAGTAAGTACTCAACACATACCGCACACAGACATGTATCTGCACTTAAATGATGAAGAAATACAGCATTAAAGTGCAGTTAAATATACATGTACTGTATATCCTGTATATGCTCATGGGCACTCATGGGCACTAAAGGCCTCAAAATAAAATCCACACCAGGTAAATGTTCAGAGTCTAAGTTACCATGGTGATGTGGTTTAAAAAAACACTTTGTGACACCTAAAACTCTGACTTTCTTCTCAACTTAGCTCACTATCTTTTGGCTTTGGAGTAACAGTCCTTTGGCTTTGGAGTAACAGTCCTCCTCCATTAATTCTAATTCATTCTTTAAACTGAACTACCCAGCCCTATTTATACTGTTGGTATTACAAACCTTTTCATCCACTTAATGAGAGACACATTTCATTTCCACATACTTGCACCAGCAAAACACATAGACAGTAAATGGGACTTGACAAAAAGTGAATGTATTAAATTCTCTATATGATTAACCTGATATTTAACCAACCAGCCAGGTAGCCTCAGTAGATTTAGATCTTCATGCAGATTTTAGTTGTGTTGCTGTGCTAATATTTTAGATGTGTGCAAATACACTGTAAGTCTACATCTTACTTTATCTTACATACTTTCATTGCATCACTTAAAAACCCTGTTCTGTGGCTTGCTATGCACAGCACACCTTCTCTTGCATATGTAGGGTTGAAGCAAAAAGTACTCGCCCCTAGGATGTCTGTCTGTTGCCATGGTGATGGCTACATCACTGAAAGCTTGCACCTTGTACTCTCTGTCCACTAAAGAGAGAAATTGTGACCCTATGTCACGTCTTAATTTGCCATCCACTGTCTGCAGTGGAGAAGTAGGACTGTTTGTACCTGTCTGGTCAAACATAACACCACTGAACTGAAGCACATTACCACACATGACTCAGATAGTGAGGTAAAGAATATTTTATGTTCACCTTGGTGTACCATGGTGTAGTTTTGTGATCAAGTCTGTTTTTTACACAAAGAAATGTTGGTCATTATGATTTTTTTAAGGGCATTTAAAATTGCTCCTTCAAACAGGAACAGGAAGTGGCAGTTTTTTTTATTTCCACAGCAGTAAAAAGGGAAAGTATGTAATTAGAAGAATTGCTGTGGACAACAGTGACTTCCCTGACTCAGTGTGCAGCAGCCAGAAGAGTCACAGCACTGAAACACTGTTCTATCATAGAAAAGGACAAGATACTGATTGTATACATCAGCGCCATAGTAGAGGAAAAAGACCCACTAATGTGTTAGATAATTGTAAAAACAGGTAGGTACTGTAGGTAGATGATGCATTTGTCACTTATTCTTCATTGAAAAAGCAGGGTGAAAAAAAAGTGAGCTATACAGTGCAGTTCTTTTCAAAGGACAGTCCAAAAGACAGAATACAGCATGTCAGGGCCAAGTCTAGCTTTTAAATGCATACTTTCTATACAACCATTTCACCAATTCACATTTGTGTGAAGTTGTGCTTTACCGAAGCTGGGTATATGTGTTAACACACCCAAATAATTACACCCTAATATATACTCAATAACAGGCTCATAGTTGTACTTCTTTCTAGTCATGAAACAGCATTTGTTTAAACTTGCATAAAAAATACCAGAATGAATCAATAAAATATAGTTATATAGAATATAATATAGAGTATTTTTTATTAATTTAGCAACTGAACATTTGCCAAAACATTGAAAGACAAATGACAAGTCAAACTATTTAACATGTTCTGAGATGTTATGATGGGAAAGGACAGCCATGGTGGACCTTGTTGGGTGTACACATGTACGTCACTTTGTCCTAATGACATTAGTTAAGTTGTAAGCAACTGCACTTCTTTTTGGAAGAAGTCCAGTTGCTTACAACTTAACTCTTTTGACTACCATGACCTGGATGAATGAGAATCTACACAGACATATCGACATTAGTAATCCTACGGACAAAGGTTAAAATTGAATATGACTTGTAGCAGAAGTTGTCTGCTCAAACGTTAAAGAAAAACCTAAGCTGCCATCTACTGCTGACTTAAATTACTGCACCTTTTTAATAAGAAACCTAAGAAAGAAAGGTTTGTGACAATTTCTATTTGATGATGATCTAATATTGTGCAAATATACCCCATTAATTTCCTTATTTTTTGTTGTCTAAAAATGTCACTGATTGTTTTGCCATTTTTTACCAGCTAAGAAATGATAGTGAAAATAATTTGTGGGGGAAAGTTATGGAAATAGAAAAAAGAGACACACACAATCTGCTGCTGGAGATAGATAATGTAAATCTGCTGCTGCACCAGATCAGATAAAGTATTTTCTCATGTTTTTTCATTTGATTTTTGTTTCAACATTCTTTTCCTTCTCCTTGTTCTCCTGCACTCTTTGCTCCTCTAGTAACAGACAGCCCTGCTCCACCTCCTCCACCTCCACCAGAGGACATGGGCGTGTTTGAGGAACCCTCTCCTCCTCCTCCTCCTCCTCCTGTGGACTACGAGGAAGAGGAGGCAGCAGTGGTTCACTACAGTGATCCCTATGCTGACGGAGACCCCCAATGGGCCCCCAAAGCTTATTTAGAGAAAGGTTAGGAAACGATATTTAACTTGTTTTTGCTCTTAACTAAGTGAAAAACAGATTTATTTACCCTGATTCTATTTATTATGCCTTTTCCCAGTTGTGGCCATCTATGACTACACCAAGGACAAGGAGGACGAGCTGTCCTTCATGGAGGGCGCCATCATCTACATCATCAAGAAAAATGATGACGGGTGGTTTGAAGGCGTCTGCAATGGCGTCACTGGACTCTTCCCAGGAAACTACGTGGAGTCAATCATGCACTATGCCGATTAAAAAAGAAAAGGTAATGGAGAAAAATGCAGCTGGATAAAGCACTGCAGTTTGGAACGGAGGTATAACCGAGAAGATGTACACATGTATGCAGTGCAATGATAGCAGTCCATACAGCTCGTGTTTTCAATGAAGTGCCATGGTGACGTATTTGGAATATATGGTTTTCTTTTAAAGGACTTTACACTTATGACAGTTATGCTCTGCTCTGAAAAAAAAGATCACACAATGAAGGAGGTGCTGTAGCTTTGGATGAGGGCTCTGTTGGTTTACACTGTGGATGAAGGGGTGGAGATTAAACCTTTGTTTGCTGTCACTGTCACACCTAGGGCCGTCACGGTTATTGCAGTAGCCAAAAGGCAACTGGAATTGCGATTAGGCTGGCGCCATTTTGACGATTTGCAAGTGAAAGTCCACAGGTGTCACCTGCAACTAGGCTTCCATTGGATGATACCATCTGTCAGTCACACTGGTGGCATACTTTATTGAAATGGAAGAATCTAATTTATAAATGATAAGAAGACATGAAGATAAGAAGTAAGAAGACATGAAATTAGCAATTGAGACCATTAACTCCTCATGAAAATCTTTACTGGTGTTATAATTCAAGTGAGGATTAGTCTCATTTTCCCACAGACATCTTTAAGTGGCAGAGTTGCCTTCTGCTCGCTCTTTAGTATATTTTTACTTTCACATTGGCTTCCTCAGGAGAACCGAATACTATGTCCACTTTTGATATATGGTCTATGGCAATACCACAAGTAACCCCATCATGTCACAGCCACTTAAAATCACGCGCTTAAAGGACATGACAACAGCCCCTCAGTATGGTGATGGTTCAGCGTTAAGGTAGCTCGAAGAACTGCTCTGTTATTTGAGTGATAAGGGAAAAAAAACTCAACACCGTGACAGCCCTAGTCACATCTGTGGGGATTTGTGACACTTCAACAACAACCACCTCACAAAAACGATGTTTGTATAAATTATGTAATGAAGATGTTCATTTGCGCATTGGAAAACATTTCCAGGATGTAGTAGACCCAGTGAAGTAGTCATTTTTTATGAGAAATGGCTTCCACGTTGCTCCATTTTGCACTGTAGACCAGTAGACCTGCTCTTCCCTCCCTCCTTTAAAGAAAATCCATCTTACCTTATCAAATAAAAAAACACCCAAAAAGGACACACACAAACATCAACAAGTGCATTAGAACACGACTGAATGGTCCATGTTGTTGATTTCCAAATCAAAAGACGTTTAAGATGAGGAGACAAAAACCAACCTGGAGTTGTGTATTTACTATGCTCTGTGTCGATGAGGACGCCTCATAAAGGGTGAAGTGAGTGTACAGAATGAAAAAAGGTGTTTTCTTTGTGGTGGAGTTTCTTTCTGTTCTCTAATGTTAACATAACATGTATATAAAGTGTAATGTGAGAAGCTGCCAGTACAATATATTTGTCAGTGTGTTTCACCTGTGAGTTGCCATCAGCATCAGTGGAGGTGGTGCCAAGAGATAGTTTATTTTTATTTTAACTTGACTATTAATTTTATTCGTCACCCAGTGCCATCTTATCTAGTCCAAGTGGCTGTGTGTCGACTTTTCTTCATTTTTCACCTGTATCATTTTGATCATTATGTTTTGGTGATGCTGTCCAGCCACTGTAGCAGAGCTCCGCGATGTTCCTCACTTCAATATGTGAAGCGAAGGAAGGACTAACCTTTGTTGGTTTGATTTGTTTGACTTTAAAAAAAATGTCATTTTCCATTGTGTTGGAATAGCTGCACTGATTAGTTATCAACAACTGTGATGACTTTGATGAATTTCCTTCATGGTTTGTGATTGCAACGCAGCAGTCGCTGTCGAAGTGTCAACTTACCGACCTTTACATTTGCTGTCGTTTCTGCCAGTGGTTGATGATGTGGTGCTTCACAATCGGTGCTCAATAACCATAATCACCAACCCGGACCACCTCAACACAAGTGTGCATAGTAATGTAAAGATTTCAGTGTCCTTATCTCGCTCCAGAATCTCAACATTTTCATCTACAATCACATCTCTGCTGTTGTTAATGTTGGCGACTATAGTCTCTAGTTTTCATGAATGACATGTTAATCTACAGTAAAGGAATGAAATTAAATCTTTTTTTTTTCTCTTCTACTACTTTTGCAAAATACAATGCCTGCTCTTACAAAGTGATTGTTGGTGCAAGTAAAACTCGCCGTCAAGTATCATTGAAGCTAATGCTCATCTCAGAATACTGCCTATGTTTGTATTAAGTCACGTAATCAGCGTCATCATTTGTACGTGTGTCGGACTTTTATTCTGAAATGGACGTACAGGAAACATTTTCAGGTTTCTACACAGATTAGGAAAGACAGTATTCATCGAGCCAACGTGCATCGAAGTATCCACACGTCATTACAGTGAATGATTTGCCACTGCATCCTGTCGTTGATTGTATTTTTTTCCATCATGAGGTCATTTTCTTTGGTGAGAAAACTTTTTCTACTTAATGTATTTCTAGCGTTGCATTCGACTCGTTCTTACGTCTGAGACTGCTGAGGAAGGTTTGTTAGCAGTTTGTATGTAAAAGGGTTTATTTATACTTTTTTCATAGAGAAATGAGACAACCACTGATGTGCAGAACTTTGTAATGTTTACCATGTTACGTCTTGCATTTCAGGGCATCACAGGTCAAGGCGCCTTTATTTGATGTGTGTTTTCTTATGCTCAAAAGTGGGTTAAAAAAATGACAACAAAACAAGATCAGTAACTTCAGTGTTCATGGGAACAGAATTCAATCTTTGTCTTCTCAATTTGTACATAGGATGTGTTCATTTAAATTTATGTACAGTCTTTTTGTAATAAACAGCTGAAACAACAAACAGAACAGATCTATTTTTGTTTGTTTGTTTAAGCTCTTGAGAAAAAGAAAAAAAAATAAAACATGTTGAATTTATTTTCAAAATGCCGACACATTATGTTTGTATATTTGACCAAAACAAAACACAAATAAATATTAAATAACCAAAATGTACTATTTTGTATCAGACATGGTTAACAATTTCTGATTCTTAATTCTTGGCTCCAGGTTTTTATATCCAGAGGAATGAACAGTGGGGATTAAATCTAACCCAGTTTAAATTAAAAACCCTGATGGACAGAAAAGGGTGAGGATGTGTCTTACACAGGTTTGTAGCCAGAAGGAGGAGGAGGAGGAATGAAGTCAGGTGGTGACTCTGGAGGATAGTCTTCAACATGTGGGATTGTGGATGGTGATGATGCTGAATGTTGAATGATCCTGGTCGTGTCCAGTTTCAAACTGTCTGTACAAATCAAAGTTCATTTATATAACACAGTACAGCACAGAATGGAAATACAATGTAGTAAAAATAACAAATACTAATGAGTTAAACAATAAAATATATATATATATATATATTTGCACCTTGATTAAATATAATCCAATTGAGCTGGTAAAATAATACAAATGTCTATTTTGCCAAATGTCTATATACTTTAAAAGATTTTTGAAGTTAAGGATCATTCTAAAATAATAATGAATTCTTTTATATAATGATTAGGGCCGTACACACAAATCCTGTAACAAAATTGGTCAATTATATGTTATATTTTTTCAACAAAAATATAATAGAGGTAAGTGGTTGTCATTTTCTGCCCATAGAGAAATTTAACACCTTAATTAACTGTTTTCTTTCTTTCACTCAGGAGCAGAAATTAGTTTTTAATGGTCCAGTGTGTAAATTGAAGATAAAATAATAATACATTCTTTTATTATTGTACAATCACCAATCACAATCACCGCAAATGTAGCCTTTTCAGACGCTCTATGGACGGCACAATTTTAGACCACCGTGTTTTTACAGTAGCCCATAATGGACAAACTGAATATGGGATTTTCTTTGCTTGTTTTAATGCTTACTACATTGACTAAATTTTACAGACTGTACCTTTAAGTATATAATATTGGCTAATTTTATTGCTCTACTGATTCATTCAATTTTTCACTGTGATGCCCTTTTAATAACCCAGCCCTAGTGTAATTACCTGTGTGTCCTGCAGAGAGGACAGTTTGCCGAGTGGACGCCCTCTTCACTGCAGCGTGGTAGTTCTTATACAGGACGGTCCCATACTGAACACAGAGGATGCAAGTCTGTGAACCTCAGTCCATCATAACTTTTGTTCACTGAGCATTTTAATTTATCAAATTTCCTGCTCGCAGACAAAGAGGTGTGTCACTGTTCCTGGTGTTAAATCTGACCTTGGCTATTCGGATAGAGTTGACCCACAGCATCAGTGTGTGTTCACTGTCACAACACAGGAACTTGATGTAGGGAGACTCTTTCTGGATATGGGGATGCTGGAGAGAAAGGCAAAGACAATAAGGCCTTAATAGGAACAGTCAAAACAGGTGGAGCGAATACATATTGGTACATTTTTAAAATAAAGTGGGTCAAGTGCCAAAACTTTCCAGAACACCCAATAGTCCCTGCCCAAGTAAGACAGAGTTTCTATAATAAACATGTTGTCACAATAACCCATCTTCAGGGTTATATTCACACACTGACAAATGATAAATACTTGGGTTTAGTTTGTGTATTCCATGTAAGCCAGAAGAGGGCGCACTATACAAACTGGTTGCTGAACCAGTTTAAAGCAAGGAGAACACTTGGTATAACTGCTGAAAAACAACTTTTTACATTTCTGCATTTAGCATAATGTAATGCCTAACCTGCATCATCATGTAAACTCTGTTACAGTAAAAAAAAAATAAATAATCTATATTGAATTTGTTAAAATATCTGTTCATTGTTCCCCTTTATTCCATTTGCAAATGCATTTTAAAGTGATAGTTTAGCTTTTTCTGAAATGTGAAACATGGAAACTCGTCAGTGAAAACATGGATGCAGGCGAGGACACAATGAAAAACGATTTAAGTCACTTTACAAGGGGCTCATATGAAATCTAAGCCTGTTTTATGCTGGTCTAGTCAGGTTTATTAACTGCTCACCCTCCCACAATCTACATATTTATCTCACAGGGACACAGTAGCTGCTGGTCTTTTACTGCCTTGTTTGGAAAGTCTATCTCACTTAAGTAAATCTGAACAAAGGATTTCCAACACTGAATGGACAAAACGCCACTTTAGCACTTACTAATGGAGGAAGCAGTGATGGAACAGCTCCTTTGTGCCGTGATGTAAAATCTGCGATTTTCTCTATGGACTTTGGTGCAGTGAGTGAGTGCTTTACAAAGTTGCACAAACTTCAGTTTCCAGTTAGGAAAGGCTTCATGAGGATGAGCTAAAACAGCCAACATGATGAGAAATCTGTTTTCCCGTGTGTTCTCGCAGCCATGTTTGAGAATCCACAATAGGACAGCAGCTTACGCAACCACACACAACTGTGATTCCAAAGAGTGTCACAATATTTACAAGCCCCTGTAGTGTAGTGTAGTTATATTTAAATCACCTTCAGCAGGAAACAGAAGTTGGTGGGAGCTCTGTATTTCTGTTTGTAGTTGTTCGTGGCGTAAACGCTGACTTTATCAAAACGAACAAAACAGGCAAGGTCGCTGGAAGACTGGAACACAAACAGACCATATCCTGACATTAACAGACTGTGACATTTTCCAATGTGGAACTAAATATTGTAATATGTTAATAATAATAGACTAAGTCACGGTGATATGTCTGAACTGCACGTGTTGTTAACAGCAGTGCTCCACTTGGATGTTTTACAGAAAATACATCCACATATTGTCATCACAGCAAAACAAACATATGTTTGTCCATACATGAGTTTATGCACAAGACATAGCTTTATTTTTTTTTAATGTTGATGGGGATGCAGAAAACGGCAGCATCATAGTATTTTCTCATGAAGCTTATTTTCAGCATCTTATGTAGAAAAATCTCATTGTTTACTACACATAAAAAAAGAAGAAATGCAATGTGAGGACATTTATCTGTGTTTAACTTTCAAATACAGTTGATCTTCGTAGAAGGGAGAAAATCTGGTTTTATCTTAAATGCTCTGTGACATTTCTTAAGCACGTTAAAACACGCTGACAATGTTGTAGACCGGGGATAAAATGGACTGCAGAGGATGATGAGGCTTTATTTAGTTCTATTTTCTCTTTCAGTTGCTTCCTCTTTCCTAACATCTCTGAAGTTTATGTCTCTGCTCATTTCACTGAACTGTACAAACATGTGGGTGAATTTTGGACTCTTCCATAATCTTATTTCATCTTTTTTCTATATGATTATTGACATTTCTCTTTTCTCTGCCTTTTTAACCATCCTTTCCAGGGTTAGGGTTAGGCTTGCCGCCCATTGCTTCACATCCTTGGCCTCAGATGATTCCTGTGCCTCTTATGGTTGTGATTTGCACATCTGCCTCACACCATTTCCCCGTCTATTTCTCCTCCTTGGATGATTTTTTTTTTTCTCTTGTTTTTGTGCTCAGATTCGGGCTCAGACACAATGACAGAAGGACGTGTTTCTCTTTAGGCCACAATTCACACTGTCCAGCTTCATTCCTACCCCTCTTTTTCTTGCATTCTTGGTTCATCAATGCCGGAGTGCTCCAATGTAAGCAAGCACAAACTTTCCACAAAGCATGAAAAGTGATAACAAGACATTAAGCAACACCAATTAACCTAATAAAAGTGTAATTCTTCCATAGATTTATTTAATTTACCCAAAACAGCGACTTTATTTTAACTCTATCTGCTTGGGTATTAAAATAAATATTTAAATCACAAAGATATTTGTTTATAATGTCATACCTTTGTTTTTCCTTTTGGCACATAGTAAATGCCAGAGGCCCTGAGTGTGAAGTATTGAGGTTTCCAAACCTTCTTCCCATCTTCCTTTAAGAACAGCATTCCCTCAAGATCAGGAACTAACACAGTAGAACCCTCAAAATTTTCCTGCGGGGTTGAGATAAATAAGAGGGAGTGTCATTTTTGAACTGACAGATGGCGTTTTAGAACTTACAAAAGCCAAGATGTGAGGTATGCATAACTAACCTTGAGCAGGAGTTGTTTGGCATGCTCGTTAAATCCACTCATAACTGTTTTGTTCTTCTCCCACATGTAAAATAACTTCAGGGTGAGAAAAAGCTTGGTTCAGTCACTGGTTCAGTCCAACGTTAGTGTGAAGACAGTGCATGCACAGCTCTTTGCTCCATCTCACCTGTGGCTCTGTGAACACCACGTACTTCTGAGGCCTTGACACGAAATAAATTTTGTTCTCACTGTGGCGAGTCCACGCAGCCAGCAGTTCCACTAAACTTTCATGGTCCTCAAAGCATCTGTCTGAAAACAGGAGACATGTCTGCTGCCTGACATGGACATACTGTACCGTACATGAGCTACACAGACACAGTACTGCATACAGGGTGATTTGAGTGCATGTATGATGTGTGTGCAATCTCACCTATCTGCAGCTCAGGATTGGTCTCGCACAGACTCCAGTCGATGTTGCAGTCGCAGTGTGTCTTCTCAAACAGCTTGTTCAAAACCTCTCGCACCGTTTCTCTTTCGTCCACCATCAGAGTCTTGGAGCCGCCGTCACTCATCATCACCTTCACTATCAACTAAGCACGGTTTCAAAGTGACGTTGATATTTACCATGTTATTCATTTAAGTTCATCTTTTATTCTTCCAAAGTGCCACAGAATGACTTACACCCCTGTTTTACACAAGCTTAAGGTTATGGTCAGCACTTTGATGTGACTGGTTATAGGAACATACAGTATGTGTGGATTTTGAACTTTATTGAAAACACACACATACAGCGTAAGGCTCTAATGTGAGTATAGGTGTAAGTTTTTAGTTCCGTCGATAAATATAAATTTGTATCACAGTGATCTTCATTGTTAGTCGGTATCTGTGCTTTTTTTTCCATTGCTTCTTCGCAATATTACTTAAAAAAGACAATAAGCTCATTTTCAAGGTCCAGTGTGTAACCATTAAGAGGGTTTATCAGCAGAATTTTTAATATACTACCAATAAGTCTGTTTATACAGGATAAGTGTAATCATGCTGTTATGTTGGCTGCAAAACCAGACAAACTAGCCAGAGAATCATTTATACATTTTAATGCGTAAGCTTTAAATGCAAACAATGAAGAACTGCTCTTACGGTATACAAAAGCCACAATAGTTCCCTGATGTGCGTGTGAAAAGGAGGGCTGATTGGAGAGGCCCTCCGCTTTTGTTGCAATCTGCAGTCTCACCATTAGATGTCACTAATTCGTACACACTGGACCTTCAACCGTGCAGCTGTTGAATTTACCTTCCTCACTCTTGCTTCTTTCAGCTTCTCCAGAGCCAATTGAATCTTTTCTGCCTTTGTTTGCGGTTCACTCTGGAAACGTGAGAAAGTTTCTTAATTAAATTAGAGTATTTTAATTATTACAAGCTGATTTTAGCTTACCCTATGCAGCACTGTAGAAATATCAGCAGTATTGGTTGTTAGGAGAACAGAAGCAGCTGCTTGTGGCTGAGTTGTGGCAGGTGGAGCAGATTGGTTTTCTGTGAAGCTGCTATTCTGCTGATAAGAGGAAAGATCTTGCGGGGTCAAGTTTGATCCCAGGTCAGCCACCAGGGCGTCCAGGTCAGAATCCTCCAGTTCGTTAAGAGACTCTGTGTGGAATCAAAAGCCAAGGAATTTAACCTGCCACATTCTTCTTTTGGGAACAGGAGGATGTTTCTCCGTTTGTTGAGGTTGACATGACTCTCTGGCACATGATTAAAAAAGAGTAACTCCCCAACTTCAAAGGGAACCCTTATCTCTTAAAAGACTGCTAAACCTTCCCTACTTACATCTCTCTACATCACACATAGTCTCCGACTGACTTTTTTAGAGCCATAAGGAGGATTTTTGAGGTCGCTTGTATTTTTTAAACATATGTCTCCATAAAAAAACAGGACATTATTATTGGCTGACATGCAAGTGATAATAGGACCACACTAGAGCAGAGAAATAATGAATTAATAATAGATACCGCTATATAATGTTCTTCAATCACATGTCAATCATTCCACAAACACTCGTAGCAGGTTTCTCAACCCTGGTCCTGGGGACCCACTGCCCTGCATGTTTTAGACGTTTCCTTGATCCAATACACCTTATTCCACCTTATTGGTTGTTATCAGGCTTCTGGAGTGCTTGATAACTGGACCATTTCAATGAGGTGTGATGGAGCAGATTAGATTAGCCCAGATTAGACTACAACACATGAGAAATCACATTCATCAATGTTTTACTCCAGTTCTTTGGTTGTTTGCTGCCCATAACACCTAAAACCTGAATTTCCAGGTTTCTTTAACTTGCAAAAACAAGTCATATAGTCATTTATCATGAGAATTTAAATTGATTTGAATGCTGTATGTTCATCTACAATAACTTTCAGTCATATCATTGAATCCTGTAGAACCTTCTGCCCAATGACGCACATGTTGATTGTTTATGTGATTATAAAACTTAAAGAACAGTGAGCGGATAGGGTGTGAAGAAAATAACTAAGTTGCTCTTTCTGTCAGAAAACCATTCATAAATGTAAACAACGTTCAGCGCGCTACTTTTGACATTCTTTTTTAAATGTCCAGGGTGTAACAATTAGTGATACCCACAGTAATGGTGAGACTGCAGACTAATAAACCATGAACGACTCCTCTCATCCCTCTCTTTTCCCAAGAAACTACAGTGACCCTCACATACCAAAATGGAAGTCATTATCTTAATTTGTGTAATAAGGTTTTGCTTTAAAATGTGAAATGTGAGCTTTGGCTGGTTTGTTTGTGGCAGCCCAGGATAAAGTAAACGCAAAGGCTCTAAGTTCAAAAATACTAAATACGTTTTTCAAACACTTCAATTTTTGCCAGTAAACCCTCTTAAATGTTGCTGACAAAAGCACTTCAATACTTCATCCTGGTGCCTGTTGGTTAGCTGATCCTCAGTGGAGGAAGAGCGTCACCATGGCAACGAACACTCACCATTCAGGTCTGTGAAGCTGACGGAGAAGGTGTTTTCTCTTTGTGAATCGGGAGCCGCCTCTTGTGAATCCACTGGTGCCGATAAACTCTGCAGGGACAGGATTTCATCATCTCGTGCCCCACTGTCTTACTCAGACTAGTAAAAAAACAATCATTGTCGGACTAATAAAGAATAGGAATGGCATAATAAAATACCGGTCACAAACACAAGTATCTACCGATGCAGATATCAGTCCAACAGAGCCATTTTAGATCTTTCAAGCTAAAAAACTCTAAACACATTTGTGCGAGTCATTTCAAGCTACTTCAGTTACTTCATTCATAAACTGTGCAACAAATAGTCTTCTCCCATAAAGAAGAAATAAATAGTCCACAACATGACTCGGATAAAATGCTATTGGTGATTTAGCCCTAATAAAGGATTGACTTGTCTCGTCTCGTCTCATTGAACTTGCTGGCAGCTTGTGTCTCTGACTATCATTAAGGTCCATGTAAAGTGATAAAAATATCTCTCCTGACTTTGTCACCGCACAGGAAAATGTTTTACAAACCAAAGGGTTAAGTGTTTAAAAATTTGGTTTCAAATCATGTAAAATTCAGCACTATTATTTTTGCTCTGAAACACTGGGGATGTGTCCACTGGAGGAGACACACGCACTGGTTTAAGTCTGCATCTGAGGACATTGCATTCATTTCCTAGAGACTTACTCGAACCTTAACCATAATTACTAGTGCCCTAACCCTGACCCTGACCCTGACCTTAACCTCAGCCTAACTTTAAAACATGTCTTCACCTATACATGTTGTCATTTACAAGATGGGTACTTTTGTCCCCATCTTGTCCCCATCAGGAATACCAGGTAAACACACACACACACGCACACACACACACACACACTCTCATCTCTGTCTTCTGGCTTTAAGGCAGCAAAGCAGAGAGAATGGAACCAATCAAGTCAATAAGTTGAACAACTTGAAACCCTTTTGTTTCTCCGATTCTCAGAGGAATCCTCATTTAAAACTCTTTTCTTTCCAGCACTGGTTATTGTCTGCGGACTGTTGTTGGTGACATATGGAGTGACATATAGCTCCTTTCTTTAATGTCTGATGGGATGTTCATAATTGACCCCTTCTTCGCGTCTGTGCTCATTCTGCTTTCGTGGAGACAATTGAAAATGGCAATAAAGAATCATGCCTCAGGCTGAGGTTGCATCACTTAGAAATACAATATGTAATGTTTTTCTTGGCAGTTACTTGATGAGCAGCTTATTCTGCAGCTCGTGGAAATCTACGGTGTTGCCTACAGTCATATCCAGATGTGTTGACTTCACATCTCATTGTCGCCTCACATTTTTCCGCCCCGATTCTTGGTTTCAAAACAAAAACTGTCATCATATTTACAAGTTATCTTGCTATATGATTGGTCCCATTCACGTCTCGTAAGCTGTTCCTTCTTCAGAACAATTCTCAGCACAGCACATCTGTTCAGGTTTTGACAAAGAATGAATGGTTACAGTGAGATTAAATCTGCTGCGCAAGTCAGGCCTGGACAAATCAGGGTCAGTTAGCAGCATCATACAGAAAACCGAACATCCACGAGAAACATTAAAGTAGCTAGCTTCATATATTCTTTGTTGTAAATAATTCATGTGATGTGATCCATGTCTGATGCCAATCATCTCCGTGAATTTTAAAGGACTTTGGTGATTTCACATTGGCCACAAGCAATTTTGATCCGACATTAAATTTTGTACCTTCTTCGGTTGTTGTAACTTTTGGCTACTATCTGACTTTCCAACGTCTTTTTTGCGTCCTCTCACCTGACTGAGATGGTCAATCTCACCGAGCAGCTGACTGAGCATGGCATCTATGTCCTCCATCTGAAAACAGGACAAGAAATGTAGTTTTCAGCTGCAACGGGGACTCTGGTTTGTTGTGCAGGAACACCACAGCATCGGGAAATGAAAAGAGTTCACACAATCAGTGTCACTTCAGTTCAATTCAGTTTCTAAAAATGGAATTTATATCATATTTCAGACTGCTTTGAGTTGAAACGTTGAGAAATACGGTAAATTACCCTTAAAGATCCACTGGCTGGTGGTACTGTAGAGCACACTTGTACTCTTGCAATGTCAGCAAAACCAAACAACATAAACATGTTCTATGTTTTTCAAAGCCTGGAATCTATTTTTAAACATTTTAAACAAAGTCCCTCACACTAAAAATAATATACCTTCAGTGATTCTACTTAAGTGATTCTTTGGCTGTCAAGTCAGGCAAATTGTTTTTAATTGTCCTTGTCTCCAGTGAACTGATTCAAGTGTTGTAATTTATGATCCACTCTTTATTTTGTCATGTGATTTGACCATCGAGAAAGAATTTTAGTTAATATGCAACTTTACAAAGAGTTTCACTGGGAATTTCCTTTACTGGGTTAACTTTGTAGTAATAGAGTCGACTAGATATCATTCTCTGAATAATTCATAAAGCTTAATTTGTGGAGGATAAAGTTGTAGTGAGTGAGTGAGTGAGTGAGTGAGTGAGTGAGTGAGTAAAACAACATTTTGTATCTAGGTTTTTCCACATTGAGGCGGCAAATTCCCAGCTTTAGGGTCAAAAACACATCTTGCATGTGGAGCAGACCAACAAATACAACAGTTTTATTTGTAAGCAGAGTTCTGTAATTGTGGTTTGCATGTTTATCACTTCACATATCAGATGTTTTGTTATGAGTTGCAGAGTTCGGTGAAAAACACAATGTCTCATCAACATTCTTGAGCAATTTACCGATCTTTATACATAAATGCACATAAATATACTTTATGTAAATTTTCTGTTTGCACAACACAGGCATAATTAGACTGACATGGTTCACACCACCCGTGATGTGTTTGTCTCTTCATGTACTAACACATTTTTGTTCTGGTGTTGATTATAAGTCATGAAATCACATTTTGTTCCGTCTCCCCCCCCCACCCCCCCACCCCTTTTTATTAAGTTTTCTTATGTTGCAAAGCATAGTACTGTAATTCATTAACCATTTTCCATTCACATATTGTAGTTTTTAGTTTCTCCTCTGAGGATAATGAGAGAAACCCTGTGACCCTAAATACAATAAAAATTCCTCTTTCCCTCCCCCCTTTTTTAACCCTACACTTTGGGATTTGTTTTGACAACTTGGGGGGCATCAGGGAAAAAAGTATTCAACATACTGACATTTTTAACAGTGTTTAAATAACTTGTTAGGAAACAGATGCTTATTTATACAGCCAAGAGACATTACGGAATTTAAGTATTCATTTAAAATGGTTCACCTCCTCCAACTCCTGAGGTAAATATCCACCTGCTAAAAATATCATAATTCTCAGCAGTTGCTAACTTTGTCAGCTGTTTGGTGAGGAATTCTGTACGGTTGCTTCAACTGAGCTTATTTAATAGAACCAGCACTGAGGTGAAATACCAAAGTTAACACTTGTTACTCAACCAAGACTGCTATTGCCTCAATTTTATGGATGCAACTGGTTACTCCCGCCTAATGTCATCAACTGGTTTGTGAACTCTCTCTTTAAAGGGCTTGAATATTTTGTTTGGCATCATGTTGACCTTTTTTGAAATCAGATGTAACCATGTTTGAAAAAGCTGCGTACTCCACTGGAGGGTAAAAGCTGTCAATACACGCCGTACCCGCTATTTTACTCTAAATGGAACCTGTTCTGACCCCAGGGTCGTGGGTTCCTTTTTCCTTTTGTATGCATGAGTCTGCATGTGAGTGTGTGATGGGTTGCAGGTGTGCATTTTTTGATTGAATGACATGTGTGCGAGTGTCTACATGGATCCTGAGAGCTGATTGGTCCTGCACAGGAGGTTCCAGTATAAGAAGCCTGATCATCCCAGCTGCAACAGACTTCCCTTGAATCGCTCGCAGCCAGACTGCCAGTAGACATTTTGTACTTGGTCTTAATAAACCTTTGAAGTGGTTTGTTGGGAAGAGGTAGTCTCTACACTCTTGTTGCAATTAGGTTTACCCCTCGGCCTGGTGGTAACAGGACTGTACTGTGCAAAATGGACAATATTATTTTACTGAAGAAGATATGAAACTAGCAAAGGAAACATGACTAAATATCATGTGACTCATTTTCTAAAAGAATTACATACAGTTTTGTTTTTTTACTCACCCCACTGATTTAAGAAAGAATACAGGTTTTAGGCACTTCTGCATTTGCTTCACTTTGTGGACACAAACTACATCTCTTACTTATTCACAGCAAATGCCTTTGCCTCCTCCAACCAGAGATGGATCATGTTAGGATATAACTAAAGACATATAGTCTGAGATGGATTAAATGTAAATATTTAAGAGGTAAAACATGAGCGAGTCTCTTTGGTTGTGTTCAACTTAAACAAGCTGCAGCTGGATCGATGCTGTGTGTATATATCCTGACCAGAACACAGCAACTCATGCATAGTCTTTAAGACGTTCATAAACGTAGAGTCTCCATTTGCTCCTCTTTGCTCTGAACAACCTCTCCATAAACATATTCCTATATAAACACACACACACAGCCTAATGTGTAAATACACTAACACAACGACCTACATCACACTGGCCGCCAGCGCTGTTTGCTCTCATTCTGTGTTTATGCTGAACAGTAAACAGGCCCTCCATTAAACTGTAGAGAGGTGAAAGGGGAAGAGTGACGGGGATGGTAGTACGCTAAGTATTGTTTCCACGTGAAAGTAAAATTTGTGGATCCAGAAAGTGAACTTTAACTTTGTGGCCTCTCAGGACTTCTGCCTCCCACATGTGTGAGTCAGTACTAACTTCTGTTT
>JAFBJR010000101.1:4737736-4830316 GCA_016785285.1 Brachirus orientalis
CACACACACACACAGTATATATATTTTAAAGAAACCATAAATACAGTATACCCAGTATACTCTATTATTAATAATGATTTTTGGAACTTGTCAGTGATACTTTATAATGCTATAAATGCAGTCATCTCACCAAAGCATACATTACAAAACCACATTTGTTTACGAAAATCCATGTTCTCATCAGGCGTGCTAGATTGATGCTGCCATCTGCCACTGTGGTGTTACGCATCAAAAGAAATAGGGGGCTGTCGAAGAGAGACGCTGCCAAAGCCGAGTGTAAAAAAAACTATTTATTGAGACTTATATACTGTACATGAAAGGAATCAGAGAGCATTTCCTGGTGACAATAAACCAACATGTTTTCTCTTCTCTTGTGGTCGAGAACTCCTTACTGTTTTTCCAATCAGTTGCACAGCCGTTCACAGGCTTCTCCTGGAGGACATGAGTTTGTCCTAAACAAAGCTGATGTGACGGTTCAAGTATTTAACTCTTACAAGAACAAAGTGAAAGGAGAAACATAACCTTTTTTGGTATTTGTTCTACGATTGCAAACAACTCGCAGTTAAAGAAAAATATTCTGATTAAAATTTCCAGTCTTCTTACCGTTTGCTCGGATGTCACACATGAGTCAGTCTATGAGTAACTACTGTTGTGCAGCCTGACTCCGTCTGCACTGTCTGTGCTTATATTAGCTGAACTTCCCTGTGAAATTAGGAAGTAGACTTAAATGTTTCTTTTTTTCTAATTATGATGTGTGTGCATCATAATATATATATATATATATATATATGTGTATATATATATATATATATATATATATACACATATATATATATATATCATAATCATATGTGGTTCATTGCTGCTGCCGCTGACCATAATCTCTTCACATCACACAGCTTTGCATGATCACAGTGGAGTCACACAGGTGTTTTCTCATAATCCTATGTGGTTCATTGCTGCTGCCGCTGACCATAATCTCTTCACATCACACAGCTTTGCATGATCACAGTGGAGTCACACAGGTGTTTTCACTTAATCTGTCTGATCAGTCCTCTCCACAGTGCAGCATGACTGATATGCATTAGGTTCTTACTCTTCACTTAAGTTTATTTGCTTTATTATAATGTGAAATTTACAGTAAAGTGGACCTTTGTTGTCATTAGTGGATTTTCACTATATCCAACAACCTGCAACTAATTGTCAACATTGAAACAAATGCTGCTAATTAAACTGAGGGCATGTGACCATATGATGCTCATCAGCTGTACTTGGTTGTTTTCCCTCCTGTTTAGTGTTTTGGTCAATTTGAGCCGATACAGATGAATACTGCGATGTCTGTACAAAAATCCAAAACCAGCCCGGTAACACGGAAAATGCTGCTCTTTGCTTTTCAGCAAACCACTGGAAACATTCCATTTGTACAAACCCCCACGTCGCCTGTCAGGCTTTCTGAAATCTGCATATTCGACAGAATCAAATGTTTGAATATGGCGTGGCAATCATCCCCACATTCCTAAAGCAACATAGGTCACAAGTGTTTAACATTCTCACCTGGAGGAGGAGGAGATGTTGGTGGTCATGAGAAAAATAGAATAAGACGATGTATTATTCTGTCATATGTTCCTTTTTCTTTAACAGTGTGTATGTGTTTTTTGATGAGCGTGACTTACATAACATGTAGAACTAAGCTGATACTGCATGGCTGTGGTGAGGTCGATGCACTCATGCGCATGTTGCAGCTTTGCCGTGCTGTGAACAGGTTCTCGGTGAGACTGATTACCTGTCAAGACTCCAGCCATGTGTTTACCTCTACTTCTGCTTCTAATTAATTCTACGGACTGCAGACACAGATGATCTCAACGAGTGTTTTAGAGAAGGACACAGTCATAATGGAAAATATAAACTGTGGCCAAAGTTAAAATGAAAAACAAATATACGTATATTTTTTTTAACACACAAAAGGTTTTCTGTTTATTTGAATAAGTTTCAGGCCAAGTGTCAAGAATATGCTGATAAGAGTAAAGACAATGCAAAACTATAATAAAGTTAATGTGGTTCCAAATACTGACAGTGTAGACAGTGTAAAGGTCCTCTAGTGTAAATGAACAGCTCATATACTTACAGGTGTGGTGGGATTGATGGCCAAACTCTGTTTCATCACAGTCCAACTGTCTTTTCGTCCATGTGCACTGCTCATTAGTCTGTCCAGTCTCTCCAACACTCAGTAATGTGTGTGGCCTCAAGAAGCCTGTGTCTGTCTGTATGTCTGTTAATCGCATAACTGACAAACAGGCTTCAAACATGGCAGGTGACTTACTAAGGGCACTGTGTACTGTCAAATTAATGATGACTGGGAGCCATTTAGCTTCCTCGTGTTGTTAGAAAAAATGTTGATCGAAATTCATCTTTGTGAGGAACTTTTGACCTTGTGAGGACACTTTGGCTGGTCCTCACAATTTTAAACAACAACCCCTCGATATAGACTTGGTTTTAGGGTTATAGGATCAAAATTGGGTTTGGATTAAAGGTTAATAATTTGGTCGTAATGGTTTAGGTTGGGGTTAGGGGCTGTGGAATGCATTATGTATATGTGTCCTCAATGCTGTACAAGAACTGTAAGAAGAATGCTGTATACAAGAACTCTTTCTATCATAAAATATCCAAAAATTGCAAATAATATATTCATTGGAGACAGGTCATAAGCATTTCTGAATGATTTATAACAAACTGCTGCTGAAAGGCTGTGGATTTATGTGTGTCCTTGAGTGTTTGTGTGTTTTTGTGTTTGTATGAGATGAAGGAGAAATGGGGGGGGGCATTTAAGTGTTTATAATGTGGGGTAAAGCTTTAATCGAAGCCATGTGGGATCACGGAAGGGAAATGAGAAAAGCGGTTAACTTTTATAAAGTTTACATTTAACAGGAGAGGCAGATTTGGCTCTAACTTTCAACTGTTATAGAGTTGTGTGTTTTAAAAGTACCACTGCACTTCAGTCCTATAATGAGGAAGTCACAGCTTTGATAACAAAGATCTGAACGCTGACAGGGTTTGCTAAAACCCTCTGGACTGCTCCTGTCATCAAATAGGGGGTGAAGCTGAGGAAATCCAGAAAGAATGCACTGTTTTAATTCTTAAAATGTGAAGCCCCAATAAACCAAATCTCTGAAATTCCACTGGGCCACGTGGACCTTGCGTTAGTTGGTTATGAGTGGCCCACTGATAGAAATAACACCAGAATAGTCCTAATATTTATCAGAAGCACAACTTCTGTAGGAATGGAGTGACTCCACAGAGTGGTATGTCCGGCCGGGGAAGCTATGGGTTAATTTAAGACTAGGAGAAAAGCCTGTTGCCAATTAGGACCAGTGAGCGCCACATGTGGGTTGTAGACGGAGCTGTCTTCAGAAGGGGCAAAGGGGGCAGAAACCAAAGTGCGCGCAATGGAGACGAACTGAACACCATAACCACAATTTCTTCACGTTTATTCGTCAGTTACATGTATGAACAATTAGTTATTTGAGTTTTTTCCTCTTTTTGACATGATCAAGTGAGATATTTAGGATTAATGCGCAAAAAGACCACAATTATCACGTGGTCTGTTTCCACTTTTACCGTTCAGCGTTGCAACATGGCACGCATTACTACTTTGTTTTTATTCTTTCTGACATCCATACTCGGAACAGGCAGTGTTTCTGAGATCTGCCGCGGCACGCACTGTTTCTCTGGGCAGGACTGGAGCAGACCGTGCGTCGGAGCGCACTGCCAGCTTGGGCGCACAGATCCAGCCGCTCAAGCTCGACGAAAGGTCCATCACCCCGCACAATCCGCACAGGGACAACACTACCCGAGCTACCAACGGGATGCTCAATACAGTCATCACCAAGCTCAGAACGCACCGTTAGTGCCGTACATCATCCACCCTCCGCAGACAGGCTTTGCGCAACATGGGGGTACGGATGGAACCAGGAGGACGAACCCCAGGACCATCACGGCGGAGGTGTTTCACCCAGGCTGCGCTGGAGGAACCTGCCCGACTACTGTTTCTCATCGCCAGACAAATGATGACAGTGCAACGCGGGAGTGCAAAGGGATTGGATGTAAACTGCCCCAGCGGATGCGCCAGAAACCCAGCAAGCCTTGTGTGGGAGACGGTTGCGGTTCTCAAGGAGGAGACGACGGGAGAGAGAGCTCTTCTCCGGTTCACGTGACCGACAGAGCCGCTCAGTTTTTGGATGAGCTTCCAGACTTTGGGTCGGAACGAGGAGCATGGATACAGCTGGCATGTGACATGAAACCAGGTGAGAAACAACCAGAGTCATTACGCAAACCACACAACATTTTTGAATAAGTAATGATTAATGAATTATTAATAATCAGTTCTTGATACTGATAATTACCGAATGATAAATTAATAAATCGATAAATTATTGAGTAACTAATCAAACACCATGATTGGGTAATTAGTCATTAATGATTAGGTAATTAGCAACTTGTTAGGTAATTGTTAGGAAGTAGGTTCACGGTTACCTAATGATAAGTTAAAAAGTTGGAATTGATAACTAATTATTTACTAACCACTAAGTGGTCGTTAATTGAAAATCTACCAATCAAATACCATGGGGAGTTAATCAGTAATCAGTAGTTTATCACTGAATGATTAGCTGTCTTTTATCTAATCTGTAGATAATGTAATGGTCAGTTCTTAAAATAAATTAACAAATGATTAACAAACTTAGGTAATGATTTACCAATAATTTGGTAATTAATTAGTATTGATTAATTAGTCATTAGTCAATCATTAACGTATCAGTAGTGATTATTGCCTATTGATAAGTTAATCAGTTATTATAAATGATTAATTTTACTTTAAACTGCAACATCTGCAGTTGAAGACAGGATGGCCCTGAAAAGGATGTGTAAACATGTTCTTTCATCTTTGAAGGAAACAATGAGCTTCCCTCAGAAGACGCTCTTGTGCTGCAGCTGCAGCTGTCAAAGAGTCAGGAGAAGCTGGTTGAGGCCCTCAGGGGCCAACAGGACGAAGTTAAGGAGCTGCAGAGGCTCCTGAGTGAGCAGCAGGGGACGCTGGTCAACCAGCAGAGAGAAATACTGGATCAACAGAGGAGGATGTTCGAACAGATGGAGCAAGTAAGGCTGCTGCTGAAAAGGGAGATGTTCATGTGCTTTTGTAGATGATTCATTGGAAGTGGCCTCGTGTAAGCAAGTCCTGTCTGTTTGTCAGATATGTCAGCCTTTTCCACAGATGTCTTCACTCTACTTCCTACACTCAGGTGAAAGCCCAGTACAACATCATGATGGACAACATAAAGCAAACATCTTTCCAGAACCTCCAGGGAGACGTGGACAGTCACATGGAAACTCTGAGTGGGCAGGTTCGAGCCCACCAAGCACAGCAGGCGCTCTCTTTACACAAAGTGGACATGGATGCCAGCTTGATGGAGGTGAGGAATCAGCCATTATGATACCAGATGTCTCTTTCCAGAGGTTGAGGTTAGTTTTTTTTTTTTAATAACGAGTGGTATATACATGAAAATATACTGCATAAGCATGTGCTACACAATCTAATAATTTCCAAAGTATATATTCATTCTACATGGATTTCCCAATGCAGTATCAATGTTCTCCATTAAAATCACATTTTCACAAAATGTAATTTAGCATAATATAAATTGTGTCTCATTCCATCAGACAAGTAAACCAGACCGCAGAAATGTGATATCTGGTTAGCTATCACATAACCTTTATTTTCTTTACTTTTTTTTTTATACATGGATTTGTTTGATGTCATCATCAGGTGGGTCCCTCTCTGTTGGCCTGTGGCAGTTGCAGTCCTGAGGAGTACTGCGGCTTCAGCAGTGGTCGTCCTCGTTGTGAGAGGTGCACCATCTGTCCTGCCGGCTTCTTCCTGGTCGCCCAGTGTTCAGTCCATGCAGACAGAATCTGCCAGGTTAGCACTGTTTTTTCCTATGGGTTCATCCCTTTGAGTGACTCAAGTATCAGGTTTTCATCAAAGCTGCTTTATTTATCTTCACAGGACAGAGATGAATGCCTTGAAATAGCCAATCTGTGTGGAGATCAACAGAAGTGTCTCAACACACCAGGTGAAATGAATAAACTTCCTCTTCAACTAGGCTGTGCTGTAATACTACTGGTGGAAGAATTGATGATCTTAAACAATTGCATGTTTATGAGCAGGTTTCTCAAGGGCTTTGTTTCTGACTCTTATAACATACTGTATGTACAATATTGCCAAATGTAGCAACAGTAGGTCCAGATTTTTAAAAAAAATATTGGATATTGGTATCACTTTATTTTATATCAGTTATTTGGTATCAGCTGGAGTTAGGCACCAGCGCCTCCCTCCCTTATTGGATAAAGCGGTATAAAATGAGTGAATATTCGGTATCATGTTAACAGATAATCAGTTGACACTTATTTAAATTGACTGTTCTCAGCTGCCTTTCACTTAAATTAGATGGTCCGGGTGCATATTTACAGATGCAAGTGTAGTATCCATACTAATATTCTGTTGACACTAAACTATAGGAGAATTGGGGAATTGGGAAGTGACAGACTAATCAGAAGTACGTAGATAGTCAGCTAATAAGATGCTGGCACAATCTACAGATAGTCAACAGGCACTTTTGTATAGGTTAAGGTTAGAAACTGTAATCTCACTGACTTATCAGTTGTATAAGTGTCAACTGATTATCTCTTGGCATGTTACTGAATACTTGCTTATTAATGATAGAGAGTCAACAATGGACAATCAAAATAAAGTGGTACCAAACATTCTCTTATTATTCCTTTTATTCCACTCAATGAACCGTTGACTGGTGCCGTCAGACATTGACTTTGAACGAATGTGTTTTTCCCTCCACTGTCACAGGTGGATTTCGGTGCCAGGGCATGACAGAGCGAGATGCCAACTCAGGAATGTGTGGCCACGGCTACTTCTTCAGCTCGGACATGGACGAGTGTCAGGCCTGTACTGAGTGTGACAGCGAATCTGTCACAACCCCCTGTAGCTTCACCACCGACACCATCTGCTCTGGTCCTGTTGTTGATGACAATGCACTCTCTCTGTCCTGGGCGGGAGATGTGAGTCTGCCGGGGCCAAAGGGCAAGGACCTCTTTCAAGCTTTCCATGGCGTGCAGCTTCACATCCAAGGAAGAGGTGATGCAGGTCTAGTGTCAGCAGAGGACGGGCGCCTGGTGGTCAGGCAGCATGGTCTGGTCTGGCTGGATGAGAACCTCTCAGTGAGCCATGGCTGCCGCAGCTTTATCCAGGTGTGTCTGCGTATGAATAACACTGATGGTTCTGGAGGTCTGGACCTCAGTGGTGTTAGAGTGGAGCAGCGGGACGGAAGGTCGCTCCAGAGCATCAGCATCAGCGGGGTAGCAGAGGTCGCTCCAGATAATGTAATCTCCCTGTTCCTCCGGAGTGCCAGCCAGCACTGTAACCAAAGCAGAGAGGATCTGCAGCTGTACGACTCCTTAGCAACTCCGTTCAGCCTCCTGTGGCTTTCCCACGACACTGGGGCTGTTGCCATGACAGCGCAGGCAATGGTGTCCGCACACTACCACACAAACTATCGCCCGGTCTTCCGCACTACCTCCACCTCGGATGCTTATGTAGTGGGGTTGACTCATGATGGTCGTGGGATCCGTTTTGCTGAAAGTGGTACAGTGCGTTTTGTTTTCCAACAGGCTTTGTACTCCATGGGCCAGGCCTGTGTGAGCGAAGGATTTCAGCTGCTGGCGTACCTCAGTCGCAATGGAACAGGCATGGAGCTGTGCCGTAACTTCAAACCAGGCGTTCACTACCGAGACACATCCATTTCTTTATCAGGAGCAGCCAGAGTTGATCCTGGAGACACACTGGCCTTTGAGATTCTCTCTCCTGCTCAGTGCAACGTCCGTTTCTTTGGTGATGAGACAGGCATCAGCACCCTCAGCTTGGTCTGGGTCCCCATTGCCATTTCTTCCTCTTTGTCCGCCTCTGTTGCTCACACTGGCCTTCCTTCGGGAGCTGTCCGAAACAAGCCGCTGTATTTCCGCCAGACCAGCCCTCAGGTGTCACAGGTGGGGCTACTAGGGAAGGGACCCACAGAACAGAGACGGGATTTTGTCTTCAGAGAGAGTGGTACAGCCAGTGTGGCACTGAATCTTAAACTAATCCACTCCTGCAACTTGGTTAAGGTGACTCTGCTTATGCGAAGTGATCCAGAGGAGTCAAAAGGAGGCAGGGAGCCAGTCACAGCTCGGCCCATCCCTCTGGCCCAGCAGGTAGATGGCCAGATGGCAGAGGGAAGTCAGTGGGCGAGCGTGAGTCTGCGGGCGTCCTTCCAGGTTCATAATGGCACAGTCATGTTCTTCACACTGGACTGTGTTCGCGGACGAGTCAACCAAATCAGTCATCAGGCAGGAAGTGAGATGTCACTCCTTTGGGTGGCAGCATGATGAAAGAAAGACATAACGCTGATGTGTTGTTTATTTTATTCTCTGGTTTAGTCAAGCAGATATTAAGCCACTTACATGATGAACTGGCTTGTCTTTCAAGCAATCTCGCCACATTTTTGAAACAAAGGATCTACAGTTGTTTGTCTGTTATTTGTTTTTTGAAAAAAACTCACATTTCTACGTTAAATACAAAGCTACAATTAGCAGCTGGTTAGTGTAGCTTTACAAAAGAACTAAAGGCAGAGGAAATCACCACCAAACTGGCTCTGTCCATTAGAAAATATGCCCCCAAAACACAAGACCCTTACATTTGATCTGTTTTTTTATGTGCCAAAAAAACCATGGCATTGTTTTTTCATCAGGTCTTGCTTGAAAATGTGACCTTGCGTCTCATTGACATCAATAGTATGAAAGGTTGAACAACTGTTTAACATCGGGTTATTTGTGCTTTTTAATCATTATCTACTCACACCATGTAAATAAATCGTTTCCGTACTTTTTTGTAGTGAATTGACCACAGCAAATATTTTATGTTTCAAAAATGGTTGGCTTAAAAATATCAAATATGTTGACTTTAATTTAAAAAAAAAAATGTAGCATTAGACATAAACTCATGGTATTTATAATAGAAGTATTAGTAATGATTTCTACAGAGGTTTAAATACTCTGTTCTAAGCACAATAGCTAATGAAACACCGTTTTGATTTCTCTTATGCAGATTTATTCTGTTCAGGAGCTCCATATATTGTATCGGTCTGTCTTTTATTTAAATAATTCAGTTAGCCTGTTAATGCCGAAGGACATTAAGATCATTCTCAGTGTGACTGTAGCATTTTCTGTTGTCACCAATAATGGTCCGCTGGTGCTGTTTTCAGTCAGTGTGACTGTAAAGTCTTTAAGTGCATGTGCTTCATGTTAGCCACCATTTTTCTAATGTGAATATCTACTGCATGCCTGGTTTAACGACCACTTTCTGCATATTATGAACTTTAGGAGAGTCATGTGTTTCACTGAGGCCATCGCTAACTTTAAACTGTCCTGGAGAGACATGACATTTTAGCTATTAAAATATTAGAATATGGTTACTGTTTACTCTGACTAAACTGTATCAAAGTGTATATTTGACATTTTAGAGTAAATCCAATAAAATGCATTTGTTCTTACCAGATTTTGGCTGCCTCTAAGGACTCAGCTTGTCAGTTTAAGCATAACTAAGTAACTGTGTTGTGTAATGTTAACACACCTTTCAAGAGATGTTGCCATGAAAGTGACATTCAACAATTGGACGACAGTTTCTGATGATTTTTGGTCAGAGAAACACTTGCTTCACACCTCGTTTTACTTCTCTAAACCACCACAATGAATTTGAAAGGAAACTATCAAGATGGGATTAAAGCGTAGACACTCAACAAAACATTTGCAATTACCATTGAGGAATTATAAGCTTTTTTTTTCGAATACATTATTGTCCAAAATAATTGTACAACTGACTACAAAGCAGTTTCATGATACTTCACTGTACGTGTTTGAATGTGCATGATGGCTGCATTGAACATCCCTGTCTCCATTTACTACGTTGGTTGTTCAAATTTTTAGCAAATATACTAGACTATGTATTTGCAATATGCACATTAACAGTAGAGGCAGTGTATGAGCAGCATGAAGATGTGAGATATTAAAAGCCCAGTGTGTAAAAAACTGTGAAATCTAATGGTGAGCCTGCAGATTGCAGCAAAATGGAGAACGCCTCCTCCCACCCCTTACTTCTCAACAGCACAAGGAATGTATGGTGGCCTGTGCATAACAGAAAGGATGCCTTTTCTTCCTCATCAACAGACAACACATATATTTTGGCTGACTTGTCTGTCCGGGCTGCTGTAGAAACTCGGCACCACAAGATGCATGGTGGCCTCCACAAAACCAAAATGATTTTCATTTTAAAGCAATTATACACTTGTGAAAAACATACTTATGGGTAGCATATCCAATTTGGGCCAATAAATCCCCCCTAAATATATTACACTGGACTTTCAAAACCCATATTGTGGTTAAATGTGGATTTTAATGACATGTTCTTATAACTACTAGTGTCACCGCAAACCTCACATACTGGGAAACTGATTATCTGGTTTCAATTAATCCCATCCAGAACTTTGCTCTAAAGGGCTCGCTCAGATGTGGATCCTTCTAAAGCGACATTTGCTCTTGGCAGATGCAGCCAGGTGTTTCATGTTACACTGTAAGAGAACAGAGGCCCTTTACCATGAATTTAAACAGTCAAAATTGTATTAGCTGGTTAGTTAACCTCCTGATGTACTTCCTATGCATGCCCAAAAACAGCCTCATTCTCCGAGCACTGGCACGTGATCAAAAAGCATATTACGATCCTGGGCACATGTTCTATGAAAACCAGTAGACCAGTTGACGTTATTATTTCAGCCTTTGAAGTCATGACCTCCGGGTTAGTGTGTGCTATAGATTATGTAATAAATCCCAACACACAGCATAGTAGTGCCATTGATATGTAGGTTTTTGTGTTGAAAGTGCCAGGATCAAAAGAGTGGCAACACAACCATTTCCTATTTTAACTTTCTCAGCTCTAGGGTTACTCCAGGGTTACTGGACCAGACTGTTAGTATGTAAAGAAGAAAGTTTATGGCTGTGCTGTGAACATAATCTGTCAGAAACTGAGGGAAACTTGACAAACCATACCTGGGTTGACAGTATAGAGGAGAAGGAAAAGCATATATGGAAACCATCTCCTGGCTAATGGTTGTTTCACTGGGAGAGTTATGATAGATGAAAAAATGTTTGAGGAAAAATGTTCAAACCTCACAGTGTCGAAAGTGCAGCTCCATCTGCTTACAACACATTAGTATTTGGGTAACACAGTACAGATGGTGGGGAAAGCCAAGCCTACTGCATGAATGCTGAATATTTGTGTTTGTTTGTTGACAATGTAGGAGTTGATGTCATTCATGTCCTATGATTAGAGACATTATGAAGTGACTTTTGGAATCCTCTAAAACCTCTGAAATACAGCAGACAATGAATTCGTTGCAAAACATTAGAATCCAGTGTGTCGTTTGTGAAAACTATGACGATAATTTAATCCACTTGTCAGTGGAGCCTCACTCAAATAATTTTAAGTAAGGAACCAAACAAAATTAATATGAAGGGGAAGAGGGTCCCAAAAGTTAAAAGGTCGGGGGTTTTTAAGAGGTGAGTCAAGAACCGTTTTTTTTTTCCTCCAAAAACTGAGATATATGCAGACAAATGTTTCTCAGCTGTGCCTCATACACATTATGCCTAAGTCTAAACACTGTATGCAAGCAGAACAGCCAGTGTTTCCTGATATACACGTGAGCCACAGCATTAACTGTATTATGGCAAACTGTTTTTGATCCAAGCAATTAACGACGTTTGAAACGATATTCGTTTTGAATCCCACAACAAATGGTTCACTATAAACTCCACGGATTTATAGTTCGTGGGTTTAATGTTGTGGCTGCTGGGTGTATTTTGACAGAGAGGTAAACATGCTACCAGAGTCCAAGTCAAGCATGAGATGGTGGGTGAACTGGGCTACATATGGTGTACAGACTGGGGATTTACAGGTAGCAAGAATGTGCAAAATCCAGGTGTTCTCCAACTCTGCCTGTATTATTGAAGCAAGTCAAAGGAGAAAAAGGCACAGATAATAGAGAGAATAGGGAAGGACACAAACAAGAGAGAAGGAGAGTGAGGAATAGGCTGCTCTTGCATCTGGAAGCAGTTCTCACTTGTTTGGAATTTTTCTTCTTCTCTATCTGCTTTCAACTCACACAGCAGGATCTCATAGTTTCTGTGCTTGGTATGAAGCCAGTGTTTTCAGGTAATTATTGTCACACACACACACACACGCACGCACACACATCACTGTGTTAATTGTGATGTAAATTTAAAAGAACTATATTAGAAAACATGTAAGTATATATGCTCTACAGGACATTATAATGCAGATTTTATTATGATTCCAACAAATGCTGGTATTTTTATACCCTGAATAGCAGCAAGCACAATAATCCAAGTAGTGCAATACTGCCATCTACAAGAAATAATAACAGAACATAAGCTTTTGGTGTAGCTAAAATTTATTAATACTATTTATGCTAGTGACTAACAAATATTTATTTCATATGGGTTCATGAATTTATTTATTATGTGTTAACACACCAATTTTGTATATTACTATGATTTATAGTTTTAAATAACATTAGTACGGATACATTTTCATACATGAGCACAGATAATGTGATCAGTCTAAGTGACTGCACTTAATGGGTTACAATTCATGTCTTGTTAAGTATTATTTTCCATTTAACAATCACAAATACACCGATAAATGATACACTGATAAATTATTATTATAGTGTGCAGTTGATTTAATGACTGATAGATAACAGGTAAAAGGCAACTCTGTAATAATGTGAAGAAATGTGATAATAAGGCAGCTTTGTGAGCTGTGTTTAAAAATAAGATTACAAACAGTTAAAACCCCACATCACCATTGAGGATGTGACTACAAAAACTCATACTAAAAAGCATCCAGGCTTTTTGTACTCTGATAACAATATCAGTATGTGTTATTGTCTTGTATGTTCAGATATCAGATATCGAATGTGATAATTCGGCACTTAAGTGTTGAGCGTTGCAGCAGAACGGAAATTGCATGGCTACGATCTCGTGAGAGGCATCTTTGAGGCAAATAGAGGAGAAGTGGACAAAAATGATACATGGCAGGGATGACAAAAGTGACAAATATAAAGTAAGAGACTGAATATTTTACAGTGAGCAGCATCAGTCTCATGAGGTTTACAGCTTTGGGATAAGCTTTAAATGGTGAGGAGATACTTGACATGCAAAGCTGCTGACAGAGAATAAATGACTTGTATTTATACAACTATGTGATGCTCGCCAAGTTCCACAATGCTGCCATAGTATTGTTAATAGATAACACATATTCAATGCACTTACTTAGTTTACTGGACAATGATTGTAATGTTTGTGGCTGAACTGTGAGAAACCATTTGGCATTACAATAATTTGTTGTTTTTTTTTGGTACGTGCTGCAAAGACAAATGTCTGTCTCTATGAGTAAAGACAGACCAAATGGAGATGATAAGAAATGCTCATGAAGTTAATGAGTAAAAGTGAATAAGGAAGGAACATGGAGTGTGAGGAGAGGAATGAGTTGACACTGTGGTTAAATAGAGGCCAGCAGGTGGAAAGTGAGGAGAGTTTAGTGCAGGATCTCCATGAGGAGGCGCTTGAAATCTCCACCACACTCTGAATCTAGGGCATCCTTCAGGGTGACATCATACTTCTCCAGGTACATGTCCTTAATTGTCTCCAGGTCAATCTGTGGGTTTAAAACACTGCAGTCACCACTTACCTCCTTTTCCATTTTCTTTGTATTTGGACTAAACGTTCCAAAATTATTTCTGAAGCACGTTTTATTTCAAAATTTACTTTTGGTAATTTGTAAGCTGAATGATAATAAGTTCATTAAACATAGTAAGCAGTTCATTAGCACAGTTAATTGTGGCTACCCACATAATCGCACACTACACACCTCAGAACGGCCGACAATAACACGAATGAGAGTGTCCTCATCAGTGCCCGCTCCCTTCATGGCAGCGTTAAGGCGTCGAGCAAAGTACAGCTGTGGGTTCTTGGCACATCTCACTACACAAGCACACGCACACACAAGCAGACTGTGTTTTAAAGGGAACTTAAAACTAGCATTTCATTAGCTCATGATTTATTCTGTCACTACTCACCCAGAGTAATGTAGCAGTCCTTCAAGGTTCCTGCAGCCTCAGCGTCAATGGTGTCCAAAATGTCTGTGCCTGAAAGCTGAAGTTAAGAACTTTTTTATTTACATTTCTTATTTTAAATTTTTTATTTTTTTTTCTCAGTACTTACAGACTCATAGGCCTTAAAGGTGGCCTGAAGTTGCATGTAGTTCCTGTGTGTCAGGATGTAGGTAAAGGTCGACTCATCTGTGCCAAACCTTCCCTCTCCTGCCTGACATACGACATGCACCAAGAGGAATCAGTATTGAAAAGTGTCTTCTGTCTTCATGCTACAGACTAACACATATACAAACTGATTTCCTTTTGCAAACAGTGAAGCTGCCCCCTGTTGGCCAATCAAAAGAGTACAGATTTCAGACCTAAGCTTCCCAAGTAGCTCATTTTTCCACACCCCGGCACCATATCAATTTCCTTTACTTGGTCTATTGTCTTTACTTAGCTCCATATATAGTTGCTTTAAATAAATGGCAGTATTAGGTTCTGAAAATGATAACTGTAAAATCATTAAGCTACATTTACCAACATAGTTTAGCATGTTAACATGCCAACTGGAGCAGTAAGCTGGACAGAAATGTCCAGTTGTGTTTGAGTCAGTGACTACACCTACAAGGCTGTGAGCAAATTTGGTGATGCCAAACAAAAAGGCAATGAGCTCACCAAAAATATTCAAATGTCTGCTTGACAAATATTAAAAGGAAAGGGATAAAACAACAACAAACAAATTTGAACTTTCAAGAAACAGACATTTTCACAACAGCCATCTTGATGATATATTTTGGACAAACACAGGTTTAAGTAATGAGTCCAATGGCAAATCTGCCTTGATTAATGGGATTACAATCTTCAAATTTCAAAATGTCTGCTGTCCACCGTTTAGATACTGTGGTCTGGAGTTAGGCTGACCAACAATCATACTGTACGTCGATTGCTTTTACCAGCAGAAACACACCTTGTAGCATAGTTTTCTCTAAGCACTTTTACATTTTACATTTACAATATTATTAATTAAGCTTAAATTTGAAGTTTTAGCTTTTAGCACTGTCTTGTACTGTAACATCGGCAACATTTCTACAAGAACATCTTTGTGTGATTAATGAGTCATCCTGGGCTCACACGCTGTAACATTTCAATCTAGGATCACATTACCTTGCAAACATCAGTGCGATTTAAAGGGTGAAATATGAATAAGGGCTCTAATTTGAGGGAATTTTGCAACACAGATTTCGTCTGAAAACGTACCTCAAACAAAGACGCGGCGTCCTGCTCAGCTAAATCCTCGTCCACCTCATAACCTTCATCCCTGCTTGCCTGTGGAAAATATGAGGAGAGATATTAAAGGAAGGTATTGAGAAGATGGAAGTACATGATGTGACGTGATGCATGTTGAGAGAGTTTGATGGAAAATCTTAAGAAGATGACGTAAAGGTCAAAGAGATGGATAACAAAATAATCTCAGACGTCTAACTGGATAATAATCATCTGCTCCACATAAATGACAAATATCTGAAGGGCAGTGAAGTGGCAGCTCTCAGGATATAGACATGAGTCACACTGTGTTTGTCTTTTCTTTTTTGCAGGAAGGAAAAGAGAAGGGAAGCAGAACTGGGTGGGAGCGCTGGATGGCACAGGGCCTGAAGCATGACAAACAATGATGTGATGTGTGTCGAATGGGCCATTGGGCGAATCCCAGAATGGGGAACAATTCTGAGAAGCATTATTAAGCAATGAAAAGTCCTTTATAGCTCCAACTGTTCCCCTTCCACAGACATGCTAAGATAATGTTCACTGTTTATGCAAACCTGACAGAGCCAGTATTTACCTGTAGCAGTGAGGTCAACAGGTTCCTCACATCTCCACTGGTATCATCCTCGATGTCTGCCTCCAGGTCACGCTCATGCACTGCAGGGTGAAACAAAAAAGTGGCACCACTTTTATACTGATATGTGAGCCTAGAAAGAATAACCGAAAAACCTAAAAGTTTTTGTGGCCAGAAAGTGAGGAAAACCTTCATAGTGCAGAGGGGACACACCCAAAACATTAAGACAAATATAAAACTACTGAGCCACAGTTTCCAGTGTGAGAGGAAACTTTAAATGTATGACTCAGCATGGAAAACAACTCACCCTGGGAATATGCCTCTTTGTAGCCCATTATGTCCTGTTGGGAAAAAATATAATGGCTTAAGCAGCTACAACAATCAATCAGCTTTAAACAATATCTTAATCTGAAAAAAAAGTTTAAATGTTAAATACTAATTTAAATACTTTTATTTCATACGTGCCGCTTTCCAGTTAGAATTCATTGTTCCTCTAAAGAAATAAAATATAATTTCTAATGCATTTTAATTATCTTACAATGTGCCATCAATAATAGTCCACTTTGTTTCAAATGCTTCTTCCAAATTTCTGATATTATGAGTGATCTTTCTTGATTTGTACTCCCAGATTTGTGTCTGTCCTCTTGAATATATCTGGCAGGTTAGGATTCTTTTGTACAGGTTCATCTCTCCATCATGAGTGAATGTCTTTCAGCTGAATGTTTTTTGTTTAGAGTCCACAAATTTGCAGTTTTACTTCAGTCTCCCTGGTCTTATGTTTTTTGTCTCTGGGAACCAACTGTGCACCACCTGCAAAGTTAGTAACCAGCTGGTTAAAAGACTGGAGCTTAATGTTGTTTACTTTCCTTTCTGCTGCCCTTAAAACACTAAAATTGACAAACTTCTCAGTTAAACATTAGGATGGGCAACACGGCAAGAAACACAGGTGTTATAAAGGATTAGGCGAAGGACAGGCACAATCTACATCTTCTGCACATCCAAACAATAAAAACAAAACATATTATACTGTCAGAGAACGCTCTATTATAAGTAAGACATTTAACAGGTTTTAACAGCATGCTCACACAGGTGTTTCCAAGTCCCTCAGGTGATGGTGGTGGCTGTTAAACTGAACTTGAAGGAAAAAGTAAAAATGCAAATGTACTGCACAGCAGCAGCATCACATGCTGACAGACCTCATTCGTGGCCGTGCACAGGATCTCAACCAACACAGCTTCATCTGTTCCCGCCCCCTTCATGGCCTTCCTCAGCTCCTTGGCAAAATAAATATGAGGAGGGTCCAACATGGCAATGATGGCGTTCTCAAAACTCCCCGTCAGCTCCTTCTTCAGCACCTCCTCCAACTCCTGAGCAAAACAAAAATCACAACGTTTAGACTGAGGTAACACAGTGGATGGCTGTCATCTGTGCATGCAGCAGAGACAGGGGAAGGTATAGGTTACTCACATCGTCATACTTTTCAAAGTAGGCCTGTTTGATCTCCACACGCTGAGCTGCAGAGCGATTCGCCAGAATTTGAATAATGGCCTCTTCATCTGTGCCTGTGCAGAGAACAAACCAGTCCACAGAATAAAGGGTTGATTCGATAATCCTTCAAAGACACCCACAATATTCACAATTATTCAGATAAAAAACAAGTCCAGGAGTCTTATGTTGCAAGCTGCACAGGGCTTTTATTAAAATGGCTTAAATGTAGCACAATGGCTTTTTATGTTTACAACAATACATCATGAGATACATTAGCCTTTAAGGCCGATTTGCAATTCTTTTTTTTTACTCACATACTCTAGAAGAGTGAAAAGTAACGACACACCCACATGCATCACACAAATTATAATTCACCAATCAAACAAACGCTTTCAAGCAAACTGAATCGATTAGGACACGTGACATCATTACGACTTTACGGCTTATTTATTGAGAAAATATAAAGGGCTGCATTACCAGCTGCAAAGTGTTTATAGCGAGAATGAAACAAATGATTCACAATCACTGCTAAAGGAGTAAAAACAAATATCTCACACACCTACCTAAACCTTTGCAGGCTTTCCTGATCGCCTTGATATCAGCTGTGACATCAAAGTCCTCATATGGGACCACGGTTGGCTAGAGAATACAAAAGTGAAATTCATAATTCATAATAAACTGTATTACCTCCACCAACAGTTTCAGTATTTGTTTGTTTTTTAATCATTGTTTGTTTTGTTTAAAGCAGCTGAACACAACAAGTTAATGGACGGATTGATGGAAGAACATTTCTACAACAAAACAATTCATGAAAGTCAGACTGAACAAGGGGGTTTATGGCAGGGAACACAGGCTGAGCATGTTCTCCTGCAGGAAAAAAAAGGGGGGGAAATCAGTCTGTGTTGTGCTGTTGTTGCTGAGTCATGATGCAGCAGCAGCAGCAGCAGCAGCATCCTCTCCTCACCCACCTCTCCTCTGACACAATGCGGCCCTATTGATCAGGCGAAATTCCTCCTTCCTGCTTCCTGCTGCTCCATGATGGGCGGACACTCCCTTCACTCAACTGAAGTGCGCAGGTTCTTATAGAACACGTTTGGGATGTTCACAAGCAGCCTAAAGGTCTTATGACAGTAGTGTGACGTTGTCTGTGACAGACTGACATTTGTCTAACCTCATTTATTCCTGCGTGATGTTGCGTCGACCTTATAGGTTCTGCATCACTCTCACATTATACTCATTGGACTTCTTTTACCCGCAAACGTTGTAATAAATATATACATAACAAAGTTCTCTTTACCTGCATGTTGCCCATGATTAGTTACTTCCACTTAAGAGGCGAGACAAATGTGATGCCGTGCCGTTCCGCGCTGCTCCGCAGTTGATGGCGTGTCGGTGTCTCTCGTCAGGACTCGGCCCTGTTCGGTGGCGCAGGGATGACGTCACCGCCGCTCGTTCCTGGATGGTGACTTTTAAAAGGGACGCCACCGTAAAGTGCTCCGTTTGTGACAACCATCCTGAAAGACTCCAGCAGATTCAGCTGATTCACCACTGTTCCTTTATTGAAAGATTGAAATGTTTCATTGTGAATCTATTAATTTTATTGGCAAAATACATATACGTGCAAATTTTGGGAATAGAAAACCTATATTTCTTATTTTTCTAAACGACATTGAACACTACATGCAAACCACATCCAAATCTAACAATCAAAAAGCTTTGAAGATCGTTGTAATCTTGTCTTTCTTTAATATTTTAACATAACCCTTGCATTTCTGTTCTTTAAAAAAAAAAAAAATTCCTTTTTGTCATGTTTTACAGGACTCTTTCAACTAAAACATCACATCACATCCACAATGTCCCCTAATTTTATTGGTTTTCTGATGTTCCGAGGGTATATCTTATATCAACATTCAGGCGATTAAATACTCAGAGAGTGTATTTATTCTGAATTCCATTTCTGCCAAATGGAAAACAAGTGGTAGTGTAAGAAATGCAGTGAAATAGAATAAGAAAGCATAAAAGAAAGACACCTTATTTTACATTGTTTTGATGTCTACTGTAGCTATAAAGAGGGTTGGACTTTGCTGGTTCTTGTACAGTTATCTGTCCAGTTGAACTGCAAAACAACTCCTTCTCCACATGGTGGCAGTGTTGTGTAAGCTGCTATAAAATACACTCTTGCGTTGCAAATGCAAATGTATATTTAAGCCACTTGAATAGTGATGTGTTAAGAGTTGAAATTTTTTTTTTTTTTTTACATGTAATTTAAGTTTTGTGTCAATCAATAACTGATCATTTGATGTGGAGACAATTTGTGTGTAAAACAGGGACAGAATCATGGTAATGAGATTTTATAGAAATATTTAATTAAGAGTTGAGAACAAGGTATTTACTGTATGTACATGCAGCACAATATGAATGTACAATATAAGTACTCCCACGTGAATGTGTCAACAGTTTATAACTCTTTGGAGCAACTCTTTATAGAACAACAAACACAAAATACATGTATTGGGAAAGTTGCAACAATCCATTTCAAACATTTGTTAAAAAAAAAAAAAAAAAAAAATTGAATAGAAAGTGAGAGTTACATTGGTGGACCATGTTTATTTATCAAGATGTTCACATTATCACATTATGGATGCTCTACCTGAACAACTGCAGAGAATAAGTGAACATATCTCCATTTGGACCAAAAATCTGACATCTATGTTTAAAAATAAACCCATGTGCTCCTCGGTCCATTTCATATGTGCAACCATTTTTATGCCTACTGGTGAATCTTAGTTTATCATGGCCCTGTGTATTTTCACTGTCATGCATACACAACAAGAATGACATTGAATTGATTACAAAGTTACTGCATGGCATTAGGTATTATTGGAGGGTGGCTGGTTACAGTGACAAATCAAAATACTTGGCCATGTACAGCTGTGGTTTTCAAAAAAAAAAAAAAATAATAATGTTATGTCAATAGAGTTGAAGGTGGGTGCATTCAAGCTGATGTAAAATTGGCACCTAAGTGGCAGAAAAATGCATTATTCACATCATCCACCCTGGTCAGGCTTGATTATTGGTCCTTGAAATACTTTGTTTTGTTTTATACTACAGCCTGTGATGCAAGAGTTGTTTTTCCTTTTAACATGGGGCAAACAGGGCAAAAAAAAGGGAAAGGAAGAGAAGGTAGAGCCTCATGGATATTTCAGTACTGCTCAACAGGCCATTTGAAACATACACGCACATTATTGACAGCAATGCACATCATTCCAGAGGCATCATAAGGAGACAAACACCAAAGGCTACAACATCAAAAGTTCCACTGTCATAGAGTACAAGTTAACCAATAAACATTATGTTACTGGATGCAAAAATTACACTCTTCATACGAAGAATCTTTACACGTTTCTTAATTTACTCACATGTCTCCAAACAGATCATCTTGTCTCTGTGTCTGGGGCACAAGGAACAGACACAAGCAACTAAAAATGCAAACAAAAAGAACAACAAAAAGAGTTCAAAGACAATTGTGCAAATAAAAAACACATGGATAAATCAAGGGGTCATGACACATACTAGTTATCCCTCAGTCTTTCGCCTGGTTGCTTATTTTCCTCATCAGCAGCTGATGGATTAAGTCTCCACTGGTTTAGTGTGCAACACAGACTATCATCTGCATAACAGGGAAACATGTCTCAACTATTCAGTAAGCTCAAAGGTGAAGCACTGACTGTGTTATGTGCACAAATGATTGTCAGATCTGCTGGTAAATATGATTTATTTACACATACAAAGATAGACATAACAGGTAACTGACAAATGGGCAAGCAAAAGTGCAGATTAATACTCATTAAAGTGACTTCATGGTTGCATTCACCGTAATGTAACAATAAGAAGTTTAGGAAAAAAGTTATTTTGTGTGCATTGGTGACCATGTTTCCTTGTGAAATCTTTTAACACTAACGTGACTCAGAGAAAAATGTTCATATCAAATAAACTGTACGATCCTTATCATTCATTTTAGTGGCTCTGTCTTGTGTGCTGTCAGTCAGTGAATACAAAAGAAAAAAAAAATACAATCTTTACTCAGGCAATCATGCTTGATCACCAGAGTCTTCAAAGTCCCAGGGGCAAACATCTGCCCTTTTTGCACCACTGATGACAGCAGGTTTGTAACTACCATTCAAAGAGCTCTTCCTCTCTGGTGAGGATTTAGGTTTCTGGGAGAAGCTGGTGTGCCTGGGCTCGGACTCCTGGGAGAAAGCGTCTGCCCTCCTAATCTCTGTCGCTTCTGGGTCTCTGGTAGAGCTCCTCCGCCGGTCAGAAACAGGCCCGCTGCACTCTGATGACTGACTGACCCTTCGCCTCTCTGATGGCGGCTTGCTGGAGGAACTCCGCCTCTCTCTGCTTTTCTCCCTCCCCTTCTCCTTGTCTGCTTTGTGGTTGGACGAGCAGGAGCCTTTTCGTTTCTTTTTGTGCGTAGTGGGGCTGTTGCAGGTCTTCTCCTGTTTAGGTGATGGTGGGCTGGTATAATCCCATGGGCAGATCTCTACCATCAGGGTAGGAGGCTGTAAAAGACTCCCGGTGGACTTAGAGTGGTCTGAGCGCAGCCCCGTGGTTTTCCCCTCAGTTGGTGTGACACTTTTCTTTCGTCTGATCCTGTCTGGAGAGATGGAATCTGAAGCTCCTGTCAATATGGGCTGCTCATCAAATTCCCAGGCACACACATCAGGCTTAAGAGGCAGAGGTGATCTAGGAGGCCGGGTTTTTCGCATTTCCCTTCCCTCATCCTTTTCTCCGGCTTTATCTTTCGAGTGACGTCTGTTGGAGGGAGACTGCCCTGTTTTCTGCCTCTGCTGGGACCGACTCCCCTTGGTGATTCCACAGCTGCTACTGCTTGCTCTCCGGCTGCTGGTGGTTTCTCCAGGAGCGATGGAAACATGTTTCTGGGTTTTTGCCTCGTAGGGCGTTTCTTGATCTTCCATTTCCCGGAGAGAAACCTCAGACACGTCATAAAGGTTCCTTCCAATCTCAGAGCAAATGGATGGCTGGCTGCCACTCACCTGTAACAATGAAGATGCAAGAAAATTGTTATGCAAAACAATCTCAAATTTCTTGTCCACAGTCCAAAGAGTAGTGACAATACCATTTAAACTGCACATTAAGTAGTTTTAGCTGGACCTGTCATGGTCATCATGATCACGTGGTGGTGTCAGGTTGTTGTGTACAGGTATAACTGTAATCTGTGTCTCTGATGGATTTCAGTATTTTACTATTGAAGCATATCAGGTTGTCTCATGTGTTATTATGCATCACTCCAGGGTTGAGTGGATTTCATTAAGTGCTGACTGCAAGGCAGTGTGTACTGAAGACAGTAACACACCGAGGAATACTCTGTTCATCCCTAACTTTCTCAAACATGTCAGGGAACTGTGGCGGCCTTCACGTACCAGAGAGGATGCTGTTTTTCTTCATTTATCTTAAGCTTTTACATTATAACACAAAAGGCTCGCTCTGGCTGGTTTGTCTGGTTGGGTTTCTGTAGAAACATGGTGGCGCATGATGTAGTATATGCGTAAAATGTGTATAAAAGGCTTATTCTGAGACTATGAATATTAAACTTTATAAATATATGCTCAAGTAAAAATTATTTTACTGACAAGTTTTTACTTTTACTCCCTACATTTGAAGACACATTTTTGTACTCCTAATAATGTCAAAATATGCTCGTAATTACTTTTCTCTGCGGATGACGACAGAACGTAAAAGGGAAAATCACGACGGGAGTCACGTGACGTGTATGTCGGGGCGTCTCTGCTCCGCGTACCACACATTTACCAGGCAAGTGAAAGAACTGGTAAACGACCGAGGTAATAATCCGTCACACCCACCAAACAATAGCGTAGTCCACAGTGGGGGACCATTTGGACAATTTAAAAACGACCAAGGTGTCCTAAATCTGATCTGCGGAGCCTGTCGCCGGATGTTTGTGGCAACACGTCCGACCTGCACCAAAACCTTCGGGATAACCATCCGCCTTTGTCCGTCCAAATAAAGGTAAAAACTAAATTGGTTAATTGCACTATACTGGCCTAAAACTGCGAAACTCTTCCTGAGAAATTAGTCACCCAACTTCATAGAGAGTTTTCACAGACAAATGATGAACAAATGATGAATATACTGCATGAAATATATGAATTTTGTACATCAATAAAGCCAAATATAATTGTAGTAATAAATGTTAATTTAACAGTTCATCATGCAGTAGATCACTATCAATAATAGGTTATCTAAAATTATTTTTTAATCTGTATGCAGAATGAAAGAAGAAACTATCCTATTTTTGTGCTGAGGCTTTTTTTTCATTTTAGTATTGCATATCCCTGATGGTAAAAGTTCTTTTTCACTTTAAGTACATTTCAGAGCCTGCACTTTCTTACTTTTTCTTGAGTAAAGGAGTTGATTCAGTGTTTCTACCTTTACCAGAGTAGTTTTTTTTACACAAGTATCTGTACTTCTGCTTGAGTACAGAATGTACTTTTGCCACCTGTGCTTAAAACACACGCATCTACCAATTAGTCTGTGTAAAATCACCTGTTGTTTTATGATGCCCATCTTCATCGGTGTCTTGGAGTACTCCACTGATTGACTGATTATCATTTTTGAATAATGCTCAGGCTTGCCATCCACCTCAGACAGCATTCTCCCCTCTTGTCCCTTCAAACCTTTCTTTTCGTCCTCCACACTCTGTGTCTTGTTGGAAAGTCCAGGCATTTTCTCCTTAGCACTGGCAATCACACTCAGAGATTTCTGCATAATGGAGGTGCGAAGGTGGACGGGTTTCTTCTCGTGCGTTAGGTTATGCACACTGGCTGATTTCCAGAATAGTGGGACCGAATCAGTGGACTCAGCTGGCTCCAGTCTCGGTGGTGTCAGAGCAGCAGGTTCTTGCTGCTTCTTGACGTGTCTCCTGCCAATGAGGGAACCTAGAAGAGATCCCTCTCCACCACCACCAACAGATGAAGCCATATTGTCTCCTGCTGTCGAGACGCTTTGGCTTCCCCTTTCCTCCTCCTGGTCACCAACGTGATCATAGCTGAGTGACTTTGTCAAGCCCATGACTTTGTTCTTCATGGAGTCATCCAGAGGTTTTCCTGTGGAAAGAATAGTCAGCAGACCAGCATGAAGTGGGGTAGATTTACTAACTTGATTCATGTCTGTTTATGTAATTGTGTTCACCAGAGTACAGATAGAGACAAACTGGCTTGCATGTTTTCTTGCGAAAGTTAAGAGAGATGAAAGATCAGATCAGTTAATATAGACAGTAAAGTGGATGAACATATTTTTTAAAAGCCCAACAGCCTCAGACCCATCGAACACAGACACCTATTTTGTGTCCAAGGTGAAACTCAGTGATGGCTTTTTTATTTTCTTTGCTGCTTCTGCTTCTGCTCTCATTCTACCAGAAATAAACAGGAGGAATCACAGACTTAATTACCGTGATGACTTGGTTCAACCGGGTTTCTCTTCAAGGTGCTGCGGTTGCTACCATGCTCGCTGCCATCCTCACGACTGTACTGGCGGTGCATGTGCATGGTCTCTGGGATCTCAGTTATGCGTTTCATCAGGGTGCGACCCAGGCCTTTCTTGGAGCTGCGTTTCTTTTGAAGATGGGGGTTATTTGCAAGCATCTTTTTGCGTTTGTAGACTTCCAGCTGAGCATACAGCTTCTTCAACTCATCCTAAAAAAAGGATGGACTGTAAACACTGACTGACATTTGAATAATTATTAGATTGTTACTGTGAAACTGTTGGATTCAAACTGTGATGGTCAAGATTTGGGTATGAATAACTCATGTGAATTATCTACTGTATGCTACATAGCTGCTTACTCTAAATTGTATTTGGTTGATCAGCTGACAATAGTTTATAAGTGGTATAAAATCTGGAAAGGCAATCACATATTGCCATTGCTAGAAACCAGCTGATTTGAATTTTATATGGATTTCTTTTTGCTCAATAATTACACCTCCAAGTGGCCACAGTAGATTTGAATGGAACATATTGTGAATTTGTATCATACTCTCACAAATGTAATTTTAAAATTGCATATATGTACTCACAATGGTCCAAATATTTGTCTGTGACACTGTTTTTACACAAAAACAGTAGAAGGAAAACAGTAGAAGGAAACCACAGGAGTAGAAATAAGTATGGACTTTATCGTCTAAAAGCTACTTCACCCGTATATCCTCAGGGTCCAAGCTGTGCTCACTCCAGGCTGAAGTGATGCTGTTGTTAAGGTAAGAACCAGATCTTCCCATGTCCAACTCCTCCTCATAGGCCTCAGTAGCGATGTCATCCCTGGCCTGAGTCCCTTTAGAAAGAAACTTAGACAGATGGAGAGCAAGGTTAAACAATGACACCACCCTGCAGTAAGGGTGAAAAAATAGGATGCCGTTGATTAGATTTAATGAACTGAGTGAATGTTGTTGTTTGTAGTTGAATGCTGTTTATGGAGCCACTTAAAGATCCAGTGTGAGAGATTCAGTGATATTTAATGACTGAAAATAGTAACGAACAGAGGACTCATCTGCCCCCTTTCAGTACATCAGGGAACTATGTTGGTCTTCATGTACCAGAAATGTTGTTGTTCTTCATTTGTGTTGTAAGATATGATTTTAACACAATAATAACAGATGTAAGTATGAAAGTAGAAACCCACTGTCCAAATGTACCCCTAACGACCCATCTGCAACTAAGGGTAAGATTTCAATTTCTTTTAATTTGTCTTTGATAATAATATCAAATATCAATATTAATCCAATTATTTTTCAAGTGACGTGTACCCATCAGTTCTGGAAGCTCTATTTTCCATGTTGGTGCTTTTGTCCTTTTCCAATACAAAATGATGTGCTTCTTTGCAGTAAAGAGTCTATATGCCTGTAGGTTATTATGCATTTCTTAGTTTCTTCATCTATATTTCTCTAAAATTAAGAATTTGAATATAACTTACTTCACTTTTTAAATTATTGTTTAACTCTATGCAAACAGGGAAAACATATGCAATACATTAATTAAATGCATTTTCTTTCTAATCACTTAAATTTGTACGGTAAAATGAATTTATTAAAGTAACACACAGGATTTAAAGGAACAACTGAATCTTAAAGAGCAGCTTAAGTTTTGATTTCCAGCCCCAACGTATTTACCTTCGCCTGAACAAATGTAGGAAGAGAGTCACTATATTCAGCTCAGACTTAGAAACAGCCCCTGTGTGAGTTTTGCATTCTCCTATTATGCTTAATTATCCAAGTGCACTCGACTGACTTACACTTCTGAGGTGCCTAATTAAGAAAGGATGAAAGAACAGAGAACACTGATGGTATATTGCATTTCTCTCACAGCAGGAGAATTCAATGTTTTCCATCAGACTTAGAGTCTGAACATAAAGACACCCATGGGAGTGCCTAGCTAAATTAAAATAACCACTAACACTGTTTGAATGGGTTTAAGATAATGGTAGCAAATGTGGCTGCAGGTCTGTGGGTGTTCTGCATCATTAATATCAAATGAAATTAAGATGATTAATGGACTGGTGGTGGATAAACAAGCACAGGAGTGGCCATAATTGAAACCTCTCTGTGCCGACTGATTTCCATTACAACTGCATTATTGTCTAGTAAATACTACTACATAACATTTTCCAATAAATACTTTAAAGACCTTGATCTCATTCTCATCTTTTTCTGAACTACAGTAGTTTCCCAGTTAGATATTCTGGATACACAAAAAGTTATTTGAGTAGACTACAATCAATTTAGGTCCACTGAATAAATAAATGTGCTACTTTCCATACAATGTAGAATGAGAACCCACTAATAACAACCCATGGATAAAGCCAAAAATGCAAATGCATAGAAAAAACTAGAAGCACTCAGCGCCACGCAATAATAAAGAGTCCTTCAAAACATTCCTGGATCCAAACTTAACCAGAGTTAAAGTTGTAGTGCATAACTTACTGTTGATGCTTTTCTGTCTTGATTGAACTTTGTGAACAGAAACAATGTAACATTATTTGTATGCTGAGAACTCTGTCAAGCAAAACTATCAGACCTGAATGAGGGAGCAGCTGTGTGTACACAGCAGCAGTCATATACTTCAGCCTGTCTGCATCACTTTAGTGCTGCTGTTGCCTCCATTTGTCATGATGTCATGAACAAGGTGACTCTTTTTTGATCTCAACATTGCTATACTGAGAAACACAAAGATAGACATGCAGAGCTGGCAGGGTTAATCAGCGTTTGAAATCAAATTGTCCACCTATACTGAATTTATTTGTTGTTTTTAGTATGAATTTGGGTCAAAGAGAATTTTGAATTTGAATTTGTTTGTTATTTGTGAAGTGATCACTGACACTTCACAAATAACTCCAGGTAAAGTGTTACCTTCGGAACAAGCAGCAGGCCCAAAGTCACAGTCACAGTCAGATGAGTGTGAGCAAAGAACAACATGAGCATCCAGTCAGGGTGTAAACCTGGCACCAGAGAGAATCTGCAGGAAAAACGTCAACAGGAGAGATGCCCTTCATTCACAGGCTCTATTTAAAAGCACATTTCAACTAAGCACTTGACTTGCCTGACATACACACACAAACATTCACACACACAGAGACATAAAAGCAGCCTTGACTGAATATCTGGACGGGAACAGAATGAAATGTTCTACAAACCATGTGGTAATCACTTTAAAAAATAAATAAACAAATAAACAAACAAGCAAGCATAAAAGCAAAACTGTGAGAAAATAATAAAAGCGGCAATTTACTCGGGCCACTTTCCTCCTTTTGAGAGGAAATCTGTCGAGGTTATGAAAAAGGCGTGTTTTTCTTGACTTGGTTTGTGAATGCCTTGACTTTTTTTTAATGCAAGAACCTCTTTTTGTCTATCTTCCTATTTTTCAATACGATGTGATTGTTGACTCAGAAGAATGTGTAATATTCAAAAGGGCCAAAAACATTTATGAGGCCACTGTGACCTTAACCCTTTATCTCTGGTCAACCAAATGCTGTAAAACCAATCAAATGAGTCTGTGTGAATGTTTTTGATGTAGTTGAAAGTTGAAATAACAGTTGCCACAGTTGTCAAGACAAAACAGGGTTTTCTAAGGCCACGATGACCTTGTTCATTCATATCTGACCACTAATATACTGTATATTTTGGTCACCTTTTGAGTCCAAGTACACATTTGTACCAAATCTACAGACATTACCTCGTGGTGTTCCTGAGATGTTGCATTCACAAGATGGAACCCATTTTCACAGGTCACAGTGACCTTCAGCTTTCAACCACCAGAATCTGATTATGAATGTAATATAAATTTAATCTGTCAGTCCAAGTTTATGTTTGTTTCAAATTTGAGGAAATTCCTTCAAAGTGTTTTTGAATTATCACAAAAGAGGGGAAGATGGACAAAAACATGTCAGATGTGGAGGTAGAAACCTTTTTGCTGTTTTTTGGCAGGTGTTATAGTGATGGACTGCTACCTAGACCAGTAGTAATATAAGTATAATGTGATTTTAGTAATCTGATCATCAAAAAGTATCATAGACTTCCCTGTAAGCACATGTAGACGTTATTTAACTGTCTGATGAGTTTAAAAATTTATTGCATTTAGCTTTCAGTTTTCAAAACTTGGTATCTTCAAGCTTTTGCTTATTTTTGTGGTATATCAAGTCAATTAGTAATTTTATAAAGGTTTGCAGTACAGAAAGAGGATGTTGTTTTCTTTCCGCATAAAAAAACACTCCATCAGTGTTACGCAAAATTTTCATGACCCATTTCTGTCACCACTACCTCAGCTCATTTGCATTTATAATTTGGCTTGTGGTTCCTTTTTTAACACTATAAATCCTTACATTCTTACTGTTATTGTAGCTGTAGTAGATCTAGCTCTTTTAGTCATCTAAAGATGGAATGGTATAGTCGATTTCATGATATTGCAGAAACGAAAGTATTTCAACCTGTGTGACCTGTGACGGCAGCAAACGAAAGGTCTTTGCCGGCAAAAGTTTTGTTTTAAAAAGTGATAATTATGGAGACCATTGTTCCACTGGCACATATCAAAGGGAGGATAAAGGAGAGAGAAAAAGAAGATTTAGAAAATCTGAAGAAGGGAAGCCAAATACTGTCTTCTGGTTACAAAACAAACTCCCACTTTGAAGCCTCAATATTTGCAATTTGACCAGATACCATCTTCAGTCACTGGTATCCACTCATATGCATTAATTTATTGTCTATGTGCCTCTAAATAAGCACATCATGAACAAAATGAACATCATGTTTTGTAGTAGTGTTGCTGTTGTTTCACAGCAAGAAGGTTACCGGTTTGAATTCCATGTTCTTCCCACGTGTGCGTGGGTTTTCTCCAGGTACATTTTCCTACCACAGTCCAAAAAAGAGGTTGATTTGACACTCTAAACTGACCGTAGGTGTAAATATGGGAATGGATGGTTATTTGTCTCTGTGCATTGGCCCTGCTGTGTCTCTCAGAAGACATTTTTATTCACCTTCTTTGAACTGGTTCACTTTGCTGACACTGCTCATTTCCCTGATACAGGGGGCGGATGAACTCTCCGCCTTTCATCTGACAGGATCAGATTTTATACTGCCCATACCAACAGGAAGGTATGATTGTGATTAAACTGCAGCTTATGCTGCAAGAAAAGGTGACGCCATCTAAACCTCCTGCCATTATCATGTCACTGCCACTATACTTTTTTTACAGAGATATTCACCAAGTCAAAGTGTCACAGTCTTAGATCTGGTTCATGCCTCTTTTGTTTCCCAGCTCCCCAGATCCCCTTTTATTTCCTTCTCTCTCTCTCAGTGAGCATATTCAAGAGGACAACTGGTTTTGTTTCATTTACATGTTCAATCATGCCTAAAGTCAGAATTCATTACTCGCCTGATGATGTGGAAAATGGCCGATATGAGGAGCTCATTGTAGATGGCCACAGCCATGTAACGTGGCTCGTTGAAAGCAGAGGGCACAGTGCGGACAGCGTAGCAGAGGTACACGCCCCACAGCAGGAACAGGAACTCCGCTGGACAAACAACAACAAACAACAAAGAAATGATTTAGGAGACACTTGGTGGTTAGGATTCCTGGTGTTCACCCTGGCAGCCCAGGTGTAACTCCCGGTGTGATGATGGGATGTAAAATTTCCCTCGCACTTGGACAAAGAGAAGAAGAGTTGAAACAACAAACAAAAGTAAACATGGATGGATGTGAAGATCACTTAAAAAAATTGTAAATGAATGAACTCAATAAATGCATAGCAATCTCAGAAATAAGAAAATAATATTTTGCTTCAATGTTCCCTAATTATTGTACCTGTATTCACCAAGAATAATCAAACTGGATTCAGCATTTTTGGGGTAAACATTCGCATTAGCATGTGTAACAGAAAATGATTGATACCACCCTCTTGCCTCTGAGTTATGCACAAAGCTGGAGCTGGGAGTTACTGTATGAGCACAGCTTTAACTGATATAATGAGAAGAAACTGGGCTGTTTATAGTTACAATTTTCTGTACACAGTCACCAGGGGTTATACAGGGAAATAATAGGATCAATCAATCCACTTACCACCAAAAAATATTTAGTAAGCACAAGCTTTAGTGTACTTTGGGTCTTTGGAGACACTTTGGTTTCATGTGAATATAAATAATGGACATAGGCAGGTGCTGCAAACCTGCTTCTCTTGACTGGCCATCACGGGGGGAACACCACTGGTTGCCAGAAGTCTATTTGACCCTCATTTTGGTTGATTAAATACAGTATGATGTCCATGAAATGGGCCCTTTGCTGCCATTAGAAGCATGTAAATAATATTATGTTATTTCTGTTTACAAAGACCAGACAAAGGCAGAATAATAACATTGGCAACAACAGAAATATCCAGATGTCAAGCACTGTAGCTTTCCTGCTTTCACACTGCTTGACACAAGGCACTGAGCTTAGAAGGTCTTAAATTAGTAAGGTTTCCCTGTGTTTGAACAGTTTCACCAACAAATCCTTCTTCAGTAGCTTGGTGAGAGACCTCTGCTGTCATCAGGTCTCACCAAGGTCACATTGGGAAGATGTATTTGAAACACAGGCTCTCTTTAGAGTCACATATCAAAATAATTCTGAATGTTTACTAAGCACACAGACAGCTCATTATCAACTAAACTATCAGTGTCATAAAGTGTTAAACAATATCATTGATTTTGTGCATGTGATGAAAATGAATGCATTTTGGAGAAATTAAGCTATGTCTCAGAGTAGAGTGATAAATTATGTGTTTTTTACTGGTAGCAGAGAAGATTGCAGATAAGTCGTATTTTATTTATAATGTACAGTTTATCAAGACTCTTCACAGGCTTGTTTTTTTCTTCAGACTGCAGATGTGCATTTTGAGAATGAGAACTGTGCCAAGGCCTGTGCTGGCTTACAAGTCCATACAGCCTTTACAGTGACTACACCCCATTAATATTTATGAATAGCTCTATAATCTATAAATCATCACTAATTAGATGGTGTTTAGTCTCTGAATCGTATACAAGAAAGCTGCTTGCAAGATGGAAACAAAACAAATCCAACTAATGAAGATTAATAGCGGCTCCACATAAATACTTTATTGCTGACATTATCAATGCAGTTTTGCATCAGCTCTGTTTTTCTTTGTAGTTCAGGACTAAACAGGGTGATTTATTGTTTTTTAAATCGACAAGTGTTTCATTGTTGGAATTATGGCAAAGCAAGCACAAACACTGAAAAGTGATTTTATTAATTTTCACAAATTTCACTTGTGACTTGTGTATTGTTAAATGTGTTTCTGCAGGTTGCTTCCCGTCCTTCACTGCAACTGCCACACACCAGGGTGTTTTTCCTGGCTGTCAGAGCAAACTGCAGGACTCCAACATTTACAATCTGGTCTGGTCTGAGCAAACAAATACACAAACACACACACACACAAAATGCAGATGCAGAATATCTGACATGCACCAAGTCATTCATTCCAAGTGCTGCATCCCTGAAGATGTTTCTGTTCCTTTGTCCTGTCTCCAGAGTGTCCTAACCTCCTCCCATCACCAGCTCTCTTCCTTTCCACAGAAAACTGTCTTTGCTTCACTGCTCACACCCTTGCAAGCCTTTTTCGTCACAGGCTCCTCTCTTCTTTCCCCCTTCCACCCTCCATCTGTCTGTCTGTCGCTCTATTAGCCTCTGTCACTTATCATTGTTACTTATCACTGACAACAAGAGGAAGGTCCAACAGCTTTTAACTATAAATTGCAATTATTTTATATTAGTCAGTATGGTCACCTTTCAGAAGGTGAGTTCTTTACCTGCTAAAGATCCCAAGGCAACCCCCATGAAACATCAGAGGAATAAAATAAATATTCAGTACTACTAGTTAGCCAGTGTGTTGTCCTTTTGTTTTTGTTTTTTTTTTGTTTTTTTTTTAAAATTTCATTGTGTGTATTGTGTCACTGATCGATCACGACTGCTCAATACCATTTGCTGTGTCTTCTGCTGCCAGAGCTCTCCCTGTAAAATGCAAGCACACAAGGGAACTAAAGAAGACATGACAAAAAGACAACCATTCCCATGGTGTGACTGTTTGACTGTTTGGACTGAGATACCCCTTGCAGCAGAAATCACAAATTGTGCGTTTGAAGGACAGCACCTGAAAGTTCTCAACAAACCAATTATTCATCATTACTCTTTGGTCAATGTCAGAAGGTCTGGTCATTTAAGAACTGTACAGGAACTACTGTATTTTCAATGTGGAAAATAGTCCACTATCATACTTAAATGTACTTTCATATGTTTTATGATGTTCCAGTCCATTGCATATAGTTAAACCCTGACAGGCACATACTCAGATAGGTACTGAGAGACATGCCAGTGAAGGATTAAATGATGAGATTTTTAAAGCTATACCCTCTGCCCTCTTGAGGTATTCTGCTTTGATGCAGATAAAGAGGAGCAGCCCAACTTTCTTACCGTTAACAACATAATAGGCATCAATTCCTTTATTAGTTTGTGTGTGGAAATTTAAATTGCCCGTTAATCTATTAAAAGTCAAAACTGGAGTTTTCTATTTTTTTAAGAAGCAACAGACACATTTTGTGTCCCTGTAGTGGCTTCAGATGTTTCTTTGTTTGGTTGCTATGTCATTGCTGCAGATCACCTTCTTTTCCTCGGAGCTAAAAAGCACACTAGTCGCACATCAAAATATTCTTGGCACAGCGCTGTTGTTTTTCAAGGAAGCGATGCTTATGATAACACAACACCAACTCCTGAGGAAGTTTCCAAACCACTTTGGAGTAAAAATAGGAGAAGAAAAAAAAATCATATTCACTGTAGCCAGCAACTCATTGTGACTATGTCAGTTGCAGAGTAATAACATAATAATAATAATATTGGTAACACCAGCTAATGTTATAAACAGTGGGGGTTTGGTGGCTGATGGTAATTTTAGAATGAAGAGTGTCTTGGTTCATAAGACATAAACCTTGTTAAGCAACTAACTTTTAGTGATTTTTGCTGTTGATGAGATTATTATTCTGCCTCTCTTCTGGTGTTCGAGAAGAGACATGATGTAGCATTATTTCTATACTGTGTCATCTGAAATCAGTATAGTGCAATACCATCAGACCTGACTGAGGGAGTGTTTATGTGTGTGCAGTGGCAGTGCAGGAGTGAGTGGAAGCTGGAAGCATCTATAACATTTTTTTGAGCTTCTGAAAGTCTTTGTGATATCAGTCATACTCACTTTTCTAGCACAGTGTTTCTGTTGCCTCCAACTGTCTTGACACATGAATCACTTCCTGTGTGCAGCGTGGGAATAAGATCTTTTCACCAGCATAGTGAGAGAGTCATGTGGAGCTGATGGGCTTCACTAGGACTGCTGAATTTATCTGACAACAGTTTGAATGTCATGGATATGTGTTTATATATATTTATATAGCTTTTAACATCATAAAGTTTTAGCCCAAATGTTATCCATTTTCAGCTTTAAAAATTGCAAAATATCCTTAATAACTATTCATTTACAGTGGCATCATGTGAACACAACACACACTTACCGACAGCCATCATGTAGTCCCACTGGTCCAGCAGACACATACTGAACTGCAGTCCCTCTGGAGTGAGGCCTGCAGCAATCAGGGCCTGACTCAGTTCAGGGTTCTGGCACACGGCAGAGGTCCAGGCCACAAGGAACCACAGCACCACCAGCAGAATCACTGCCAGCAGTCGCACAACACGCCAGCTGGTCATGTATGGCGTCCTCTGGGCCGTGCGGGACAGGAACACCTTTAACACCCTGGGAGAAGGTGAAGAGGAGGACAAGAGTAGCCTGAGTACCAGAGACTGCTGGATGAAATCATAATGAGCAGCCAGTGTTAATAAGAGAGTCTGTCCCTTGCCTCTCACACCTCATTAACATGCCACTTGAATTAAAAGGAACAGAGAGAAAAGACACAGTTATTTAAATTCATTTGTTGTCCATCAAGTACATTTGGTTTAATTCATAGTGTATTATCTCCTGTGCTGCAGGGTGAAATAATCAAATGGCACAACAGCATTACGGGAGCACGTGTCGCAGCAAAACAAGAATATGAGGCTTATTTTAAATTTCAATAATATTGATAATTAGTTGGGGGGATAATAAGATCTGGGTGATGTTAACAATAGGGCTGCAACAATTAATCAGATAATAATCAACTACAACATGTACTACTGAATTACTACCACATTACTTTCACCATTTTCTGACCATTTTATAGGCCAAACAACCAATCAAGAAAATAATGGACAGATGGCTCAATAATGAAAATTACTGTTAGTTGCAGCCCTCAAGATTATATACGAGATTGACTGCATGTAGATTGCACAGGCACTAAATAACTGAGAGACTTATAGTATTCATTGCATGTGCACACATTAACAGTGTGGCCTACAGGAACAATAGTATTACAAGAATGACCAAGACAAAAATGAATTTAAAAGAAATGCAACAAATATTTGCAGAAGCACAAATCATTGTGATGCTAGAGAAGTAGACTTCATCCGTTCACATGTCTGCCTTCCCTCAAGCAGACTGTGACCAATCTTTATTTCTGATATGTTCAGCAGGGACAGGCTGTAAGAGCTTTTCCTCGGGGGAGCACTTCTTACCCAGCAAGCTCAGAAAAAAATAGAAATCAGGTTGGTAATTTTGCCAAGGGAATTCTTTAGTGGGCCTTTGACCCTTTAGTCCATTCTCAGCAGCACCTGGACACTGCATTGAAGAGCAGGGAATGTGTGTGTGTGTGTGTGTGTGTGTGAGCATGTATGTCGTACCTCTTTAGAATCTTTACTGCAATAAACACTAACCTTGTCAGGACCAGAAGTACTGATGGAGACCAAAACCTGGTCTTAATGTGGCAGAACTTAATTTCATAGGTTAAGGGCTAAGATTTAATTTGTGGTTAAGTTAAAGTTGTGTTGTAGTTAGGTTAGACTTTAACTGGAAGTGGAAATGGAAATGGGAGTCAATGCAGTGTCCTTGTATGTGTGTGTGTGTGTGTGTGTACATGTATACAAAAGCCATACTAAACTCTCTTTGTAGGGACATTTTGACCTTGTGGGGACATTTTGTCTGGTCCCCATGAAATCAAAGGGCTTGTTGAGGGTTAAGACCTGGTTTTAGGGTTAGGGTAAGGGTTAAGCACTTAGTTGTGATGGTTTAGGTTAAGGTGAGGGGCTAGGTAATGCATAATGTCAATGATGCAGCATAACTAAGATATAAAAAGTTCATCTGTGTGTGGATGTGTGTCAAATGTGCTTATTGGCAAAAGTGCAAGCATGAGAGGGAACTGAATTATTGAGAGGAGGTGGGGGGGGAGGAGTGGAGGAAAGGACATAAAAGAAGATAAAAACAAGTGGCGTTAAGAAAAGAGGACAGGAAGAGACCAGGAGAGGAAATGAAATGTGTTAAAAAGTTGACAGAGAGGTTGAGTTTTAATCTTTAAGAAGTTTCTTAGAGAAATTAAAAAACTTCCCTCATATAAAAGGAGACAATAAAACAGAAAACCTCAGTCTCACTCATGATGACAATCTATCTTTTGATTCCAGTTTGAGCTTATTAAGTACTTTTTAGTACCTGTATAGTTTGAGGATGACGGTGCCGTACATGATGGCAAAACCCAGGAGGCGCACCCACCTCAGGAGGATACATCGAAACACACTAGGCTGGAAGTAGAGGATCATCACCTGCAAGGAGACACAGCAGTATTAGTGTTCACACACATAGACTTGTTTTTATGTCTTAGTGAGGACACATCATTGACAAAATGCCTTAACCATCATGACTTCGGGCCTTACCCTAAACCTAGCCTAACCCCACTTCTTACCCTAACCCTAAAAAAGTTGTGGAGCCCAGATAAAATGACCCCACTTGCTTAAAATGTTGTCACAAGGATAGGTTTGTAGGTTTTTTGGACCTCACAAAGTTTTATTCATGAGATATACACACACTAATGACACTTTATTCATAAGCTCATTCTCATACTTCTGACTTTTATCTCCTCTCATGCATGGACACTGTAACTTCTCCATTTCCCTGGGTGTCAATGATGCAATCTGCTATTCATCAGCTGGACTCATCCCGCACTGCAATACGCCTAACTTGTCAGGTCACCAACAACCATCACCACCAGTGTCTGCACTTGGTCATTTCTTAGTCACCGCTCAAATGCAGATGTCCCACCTTGTGTCCAAGATATCTGCTGCCTCCTCAGCATCCGTTCACCCCTCTGAGCTGCAGATTGATCATACTGTGTGTCAGATGCTTACACGCTTCAAACACGTGAGAGTTTCAAGGGTTAACTTTCATATCTTAGTAGTGTTCTTTGTTTACTTCATGTGTGATTCATTCCATTTCCACGTGTTTCTGTGCACATGTGCTGATGTATTTGTCAGAAGTGACAATTTGCCAGTGGCTGACACCATGTTGACCTTTTGTGTTGTGCAAAGACTGATGAGACGAGTCTTACCCAGCAGAATGCGAAGACCAGAGATGTGAGGCTAGAGCTGTATTTCATTTTAATGAGGGTGTTATCTTAGAGGATTGTCACCTGTCACCTGAAGCTGAAGATCTGTAACTTTGGGCTCATTTACAGCAAAACAGAGAACATCTGCTTCACTCGTCCAGTGGATGCTTATCCTATACACTGCTTATAGGATAAGCACTGGTTCACACAAAGTGCACATACAGGATGTACTTAATGATGTTACATGTAAGTTTATTATTTCAAGACATAAAATGAGAAAAGTACAGCCAGTCTATACAAAATATTTTTTAACTGGTCATGTTTTGGTTTGGTCTATTGAACCCCCTACTGTTGGGAATGTTATCAAACCTACACAGTCTCACTGCCCCTCTCAAAAAGTCTCAACCAGTGGATAAGAAAAACAATAGTCTGCAGTGGAGATGCATCACAATAAAGATAGCTGAAAATAGATTTAGGGAAAGGTTGTGGTTTGGGCAAAAAAAAGTGGCTTTGTGAATAAATATTTTAAAAAAAATCTATAATTTAAACCAGTCATTCTGAAAAAAGTCATATTCATGTATGAAATATCCTCTTTCTATTGACAGCATTTCCATCTGGAACAGTGGTAAAAAATAAATAAATAATTAAATCCTTGATTTAAACAACTGAAAAATCGCAAATTGACTTCAACTGAACAATTTTGTCCATTAAATGATTGAATTAGGTTTCCATACATTTGCAGGGTAACTTCTCCTTTTCTTTAATATACAGTAGTTTCTCTGCACATTTTGTGTTAGCTATATATTAAGATGGCCGATGTGTCCAGGGTGAACACCACCTAACCCGTGCTGAGTAGGATCAAACTCTACATGACCAGTATATAAAAATGTATTAAAAACAGAGTATGTGAAGTGAAATATTAATTTAATCCAGGATATGTTGCACTGTATATCACATCACATCATGTCCAGCCATGGGAAGTTGTTAATTAGTCACAGGTGTAGAATAAGCACCTCCTTGAGGGTATAGTCAGCGATTTATCAGTCCTCTTATGACGTCTGGCAATGAAGCAGCAGCTGCTATCCAAGGCAATTAATCTTGAAAACAACAACACCTGTAACCTCTTTTTCTCAGAAAAGAAGCAGAAAACCTGCAGCAGACTTAACTATGCAGCCAGCCACTTCTCAAACTGCACAAAAGGTAATTGTAAAATTTAAAGTTCACATCATGTTAAAGCTGGGGTAGGCGACTTATGTTTTGCCATGGTTGATTAATAATTTTAACTTGATGCAGAGACACTGATGGGAAAAAGTTGTTTCCTCCATGTCTGTCTGTGTCACTGCATTGTCTTTCACAGCTGGGACAACTGTCAGATTATCACTCATTCTTTCTATAAAACTACAGTACAGGCTCCTTTCCATTCTCAGCAAGATTGTTCAGTCACTTCAACAGAACTGTAGTTGACCAAGTTTTTTTCAAGATAAATCTGGATTTCACTCATTCTGTGCTCAAGCAAACCGTTGTCTGCTTTGATTAATCCAGTGTGTCAGTTTGCCATGTCAAGACGCTCACCTCTGTCGAACCCATAGACTTTCATATGAGAACAGACAAAGTCTTCTGGTTTGAAAAATGAAACCCAGGAAATAGCCACCAGCGGGCAAATCTACTGGTTGCAAAAGTATGTATCTCAAGGCTTCTGTGTAAGTGCTCTCAGGTTAGCTCTGGTGCACAGCTTCATCTGATTAAGAATGTGACACACGGAGGAGTCACAGCACAGAGATCATCAGCCACTTCCATCCAGACTCCTCAACAAAACCCTCGCAGTGCAAACTCTGTTAATGGTATGCTGGTCATGATCGAGCAGGGAGCCAAGACCGTTTCATCCCAAGAACAGGAATTCTAGCAGTTACTGTTAAATCTTCCACTCCTGCCTTCGAGCCACTAACACATTTTTTTTTCCAAAGATCTATTATAAAGAAAATGCATCGAAAACATATTATCTCCATATTTGAAGCAAAAACAGAGGTTTAATATGACAGTATTGTATGTGGCAATATCATTATTAACCATGTTTCAAAGATCTGATCAGTCTGATGAATGACAGATTCAGTTTTTGGTGCAGAAACAGAAGAATTTACTATTTGTGGTTATGGGCACAGTTGGACAGAGTGGCTACAAAATGTGCAGCTTGTGGGGTCAACACCTGAGCTCACAGATTGTACTATCAAGACACATGAGCAGAATGTAAATGTAAAAAAGTCGATTTTCACAGAAATAGCAACAACAAAAAGGCGTTCACTATACAGCTTACACATTTATGTTATTGTTAAATTATTTAGATATGATGTGTTAGCAAGTACGGCTCACTAAAATACATGCATTCCAAATTAAATTTCTGGAAACCTGACTAACATAAGTCCAATATTATATCTGCTTGTTCTTCAGCTCCACTATGTTCATCAGATAGTTGGTGTCACTCTTTGTCATAACAGCTAGTTTCTTTCACAGAGAACAGAGTGAATAGAGCAGCTTCAACTATGAAGTTAGTTTTTGCAGTTTTTTATTTTGTTTGTTTTTATTAATGCCATTATTTATTGCAGTAGTTCTGTCATGGCAAAGCAGTACACATTCAATTGAGCTCACAACATCACAACAGACCTACTGGTCTAAGTATGGACTTTTAACCTCAGGGTGGAGGTACAGGACTGGACATCCCAGATGCTGATTAAAAGAGGCATCGTTTGTCCCATGCAACATTCAGCTGCAAGCTCTAGTCTTACGCTATGACGTTGGCCCTCTGCAGTTTATTGTTTTTAAATGTTCTATGTTTACTGTTCTTTTATTCTGTCACTGACAATCCTCAATGAAATCAGGCTATGCTTTAATGATGTATTAATAATGGTTTGTTTGGTTCAGTCATGTATGGCAAATTGTTTTTATGATATTTTATGATATAAAAATCCCCCTTTGTCATCATTCAGATTTTAAAATGTAAAAATAATGGTTTGATCCTTTACATTATTTGGATTATTTAATTCTATTTAACACCATTTATTTAACACCTCAGCTCTGCTCCTTTGTGGAGCAACTTGAATCTGAATATTGCAACTCAAAGTGCCAAATCAAATGATGCAGTGGATCGCAGATGGAGAGAGACAAAGAGAGAACAAAGGACAGACCAAATGTAAGCAACCCGTAGGAGTACGACAATTCACCAGGCTCTTGTTTGTTCTTGCAAACAATCCATGTTTCAGTGTCACTCCCTCTTCTGTCCTCCTGCCTCTCATGTCTCATTTTCATGTTCATCTGAGGTCAAGATTAACATCCTGCCTGGCACCTTTATCTTTTTTGGCCCCTGACAGAACATCCAGCTCTCTGGTTTACATCACTGAACAAAATAATAACAATAAAAAAAAATGCCCGTTTTAAGTAGGCCACATTGATTCTCACATCCAAATGCAGAAATGCAAATACATGCAGTAATGAAGACAAACACAACCACAAGGAAAATGCTGCAAATCCTCTTTACTGTTCACAAATGAAAACATAGAGATGGGTTGACAAACACAGTGCAGTGCTGCAGTGCTGCCCATGGGGACGACAAAGTCACAGGAGGCTCAATAAAAAAAGTCACATGTTTATATCGCTCAGAAGCAAAGGCAGCCCTCTTGCTTTGCTTCAAACCTCCCATGCCTCCTCCATCAATTAATCAGCAGATGTATTTTTTAAAACAACTTGATGGAGTGTTTAAAAATGCATTAAGCACCAGAAAAAGAGCAGCTGCAGCAGCAGCAGGCTTTATGTGAGAAGGCTTGTGTGACGGCAAGAAAAAGAGAAACAGCAGCAGTAACAAACATCATGTGGAGGCAGACACAAAGGTGAGATGGGAAGACAACATGCAGAGGGCTAATGACGGGTTAACATGAGAGACGTGGGGGCAGGAGAAAGGAGGAGAAGTGCTAAAACATGCAGAGAGAGAGAGAGAAAAATGCTGAGAATCATCAGAGCAAAGGTAAAAGAAAACTGTGTGTGTAGCTAAGTCTGTGTGAGCAGAAGAGAGTGACTGGATATTTTTGGGGAGCTATTTCTGGTACTTGAGTTATCCTCAGGGTGAATGAGGGGGAGAGAGGGGATGGACAAACGCAAATTCAAATCCATTTAGAGCATCACAGCAGAAATGTATGCAAGGAACAGTCTCGCCTCATAAGCATTTGGGATGGGCATGAATATTCTATTCCATTATTTGTTTGATAATGAAAAAATGTCTCAAACATTGTAGTGCAAAAGACACAACTGTCATCAGTGGCTGCATTGATTGAAAAAAAAAAAAAATCTTCTTATTTGAATATGTGACGTGATGTATCGATCACAGCAGCAGTCAGCATTTAGTTAATGGCCTGCATGTGTGTCTGCAGAAGAGAGCTCTTGAATGCATCTCAAAGTCGCTCATCGACGCTCGGTGTGCTGAGAACCCTGCATTACTTTCACTAGTTCCCATGCACTGGAGTTTGTAGCTGTTCGTTTTACTGGAGTGTAGAATTTCCCTCTGACAAAATTATGTCTGATGTACAAGTGTAATTTAAAGTCTGTCCCGAGGTTTGGTTGGAGCACTAAATGCTTCTTTCCTCCCTCATAAAGAGCTTGGTGAAGTCACTTTGAGGAAGGCACATAAAGACAACTTGAAATTTACTTCATAGTCAAGATCCAGGTTGTATTTTCACATACTCTTGAATGGCTCTATTCTATTGCAAACCGTTTTCTAATTGAAACACTGCAGACACAATAATGTTTCACCCTCAGTGAAAGACGCCCTTTCTTCTCAACAGATTTGTATTTCTTTATTTTATAATGGCTAAGAGCCAGCCATCAGAGTTTGTGTCTGAGGGGAGCAGTGGCTCACTCTTGGCCATCTGCGCAAGTATTTGATCGGAGCAAATTCCCCGGTTACACCAGATTTTCCTGTTACATAGCACTGAGGTTTCTTCCATCTGTTTCCCTGCTATAGATGGGCTTCTGATGCCGCACTCCAGGTGCACAGTGGGATTTGAGCACACGTGTAAATACACATATATAGAGTCCACATTGGCATCCACCCACAGGGACCCACTCTTATGCAGAGACAACACATAGGATGTCAGACACGCGAACACACAATGAGACAAATTCACACTGTACATAAAGTGAAGAAGATGCAAAAGCAACTTATTTCATATTGATATGAAATATTATTGATAAAATTAGTATCAATAAAAATCTGATATTAACTTTTTTTTTTAATTTTCTGGTAATATTTACATTTTTTAAAGACAATCTTGTATCATAATATATTTCATGCATAGGCATAGGCAAGTGCTCTATATACAGTCTGTACATACACTTAACTGCCACTTTGGTGAGGTCATCTGTTTCATCACTTGAAATTTTTCTCTTATTTGGGCTATTGTCTGTTAACTTGACAGATGACAGTGTGTGGAACTCTCAGTAGTTTAGCAGTTTCATTCAAAAATGTGTAAATCATAGTGTTGATATATCACTATGCCAGAATGTGTTTGATGGAATGTAAAGTGTATGTGAAGCAATAAATTCTGCGACTTCACAAGGACTTTATAATAATGGGACATGCAGTGAGCGCTGCAAAAAAAAAACCTGAGTAATGTATGCTTGTGATGCCAAATCTCTTTAGCACAAATGTTGCATATTAACACAAGCAGAAGTGATGATAGACAGAATGAACCATGAGAGCTAATATGTAAAATCCAAACAGGAACTTACTGGGAAGTACAGCAGCAAAGCCCCAAATAAGATGGCTTCCAGCAGAATGAGACCAGATGTGCGGATACTCTGTAAATGAAAAAAAGAAAAGGAACAATCCATCAGTAACACAGAGATTGGATTTAGGTATAACTGAATAACATGTAACCCATGTTGTGCCTCTTTTAAAGCCAAACTAATGTTTTACTCCAAAACAAAAATGATGAAAGATGTAAGCACTTTTCTTTGCTGCATTCAATTTCCCACATTTTTTTCTTAGATTTGTAGATTTGTTTTTTTATTTGTCTCTTATGTAGATTAAAAAGGCTCCAGGGACACGTCTTGTGAACAGAGGAAATGAGGCAACAGCACAAATGTATATAAATAGCACATTCAAGTCAACTTTGGCTGAGGAACAGTTACCCTGCACCGTGAGGAACTCATTTTTATTTACTTTTTATTATTAGCAGACAATCAATTCTGCAATAACACTGCTGTAAGTGTGTGAGGAGGATATGAGGTCTCGGGTAACTGTGATGATAATTAGGACATAAAGCATTGATGAATAAATGGCTTGGATTGTCTCTAACTGGGCTAAAATAAATAATGATATTCTTTTTAAAATGTATATAGACTTTCTCTGTGGGTTATATTTTGGACAGGTCTGTCTGTGAGCAGCATAATTTAAAAAGTAAAGGATGGATTTTGTTGTTTGTCTCTATGTGGCCCTGCCACGGACTGGTGACCCGTCCAGGGTGTACCCCGCCTTTTCTCCTTTGTCAGCTGGGATGAGCCCCCCACGACCCTCATGTGGAGGATGAAGCGGTATGAGTGAGTGAGTGAGTGAGTGAGTGAGTGAGTGAGTGAGTGAGTGAGTGAGTGAGTGAGTGAGTGAGTAAGGATGCATTTTTGATAAAAATTTGGGTTGGTTTTTGCCCAAGGAAGACATGATCAGAATTGGGTGATCCAGACACAGATTTAGACTCAGATTTTTTTTAATACTGTCTGCAATAGAGGGTTGTATTGACACAGGAAAACCTGTATTGTTTCTTTAGTTACATAGTGAACTCAAGTGCAGTTACTAAAGGCATTGTTACCCTTGATCCCTAACAATGTTTAGTTAATATATTTGCAAAAAAAAAAACATCATATACAGTATATATAAGACCTTCAGCGATGTGATTTTAGAATATAGTTTTCTTTTTCATAAACAGCTGCCCCCCTAATTCATGCAAAAAGATTACTCATGGGATTTAGTATTGCACTTCCACAGACACTTGTGAGAGGCATCTCTAAAAATCTAAATATTATGAGTATTTACCAGTAAATATTATCAGTACTTTATATATAGTGTGTCTGGTACTCATGGGAGAGAGAAAATAGCTTTTACCAATATCCTGCCTTGATTAGTCTTACCTGTGCTCTATTAGCTTCACCTGCAGTTTTCAGTCGCCCCTCATTATTCTAACTCAGCCAGTTTATCTATATAGCATTTTTCTTGTTATCCTCCAGTCTATCCGCCTGTGCATCAAACCATTTTACCAGTAACCTAGTCTACAAATATTTTCTTCTACCTGTATAAGATTGTCCAGATTTTGAATCCACTTCTGTTCCATTTGCGACACACAGTCCAAAAGTTCAACAAAATTTCAGTCACAGATACCATTAATTGCTTTTTTTAATCTCATTTGTAAATTTTGTGTAGTCTGTGTCCAACATAGTTTATCACCTTTGACCCCTTTTACCTTGTTCCTCCTGAAGTGGTAGATCATCACCATGCTGGCCAGGTCCAGTAGCATACACAGAGCCTGGAAGGAGGCCACGGCGAGCCGCAGAGCACTGTCCTCCAGCACCAGACACGGTGTGTCATCCTGGCAGTAGGTGCAACCCTTGCGACACGGCAGGCACTTATTTGACATGTCAGAGGCCTCATCTCTGTGAGATAATTGCTCTTTACCTGAGGACGCAAGAGCACAGTCACAAATGTAAATTGGATTTACTTTTGTCCCTGAATCTGAAGGTACAATGAGAGAACATCATGAGTCAGAGAACACAAAACTGATTTAGTGTAGTGTTTTTGAGGATTATCACTGTAATTAATTTGTGTTTTACTGCCACACACATTGACTTCTTATTAAATGCTCAGTTAATCAATTTGAAGGAGTAAAAAAAATCATTCAGCCAATCAATCACAAAGCCTGGGGGTGGTAATTACAAAAAATACAGCCATTAATTAAGCAGATGAGGGAATAATGAGTTGAGAGGGAGATAAACATGTCACTTCTTTGCTCCATTCTGACTAGTTGTTGCACCAGAATTTGGCACGTACAGTAGATGTGGTCTATCAAATTCCCCAACAATTTGCAACAAAAAGGGTTTTCATTCAACCTGACTGGATAAGATGCACCTTTGAAACCTGAAATTAATTGATTTATTGAAACACTACACTATAAATATAATTTCTCATTTAATGACATGATGGTCACTGATGGTACTGATCAGTATCACACATGATTCCTCTTTTAAATCAGTTTTCATTGTTTTTGTTTAATGTAAATTTCAGTCACTGCAGAAGAGGAATATCATACATGTAGTATGTTTATCTTCTCTGCTTCTCATGGATTCACCCATTTTCACATTGAGTTATTGTTGCCAGAATATATTGTCAGCTATCTCTGTGATTAATTGTGGGTCAAAGGTGGTCATGTCATACGATCTTCAGTGAAGCATAAATTGAGAATTGAAATGACACTTTCCATGACATTTAACAGTACATTTCCAGATAATAACTCATTTGTTATTTGAGGCTGTGCTTCTCTCTCCTCATCTTTGCTCCTCTTTAATATCTGTCCCTGTGATGTGTTGCAAGGAAATGATAGAAAATCTGTTTCCCGTATGCTCTCTCTTGAATTGATGAAGGTGGAATAACAGGCAGGTTCCAGGAGAGGGGATATCAGGGTCGACAGCTACTGTGACCCAGTCTGAGCTGCAGGGATTTTAATGGCAGGGTATGGATGGGGCTGTGGAAGATGAGCTTCTTCACAGACTGAACCATTTCACTGCAGGCCTCATCACACTGCATTACAATAAAGCTCCAACTTAGCATATCATCCCCCACTGTATTGTTGGTGTCAGGAATGAAAACAACCACATTCACCTGATCATCTTCCTCGGGACACTGCAGCACTTTGAGTTAAGTGTCAGAATATAATCAATGGAATTCACAAATAGGGAGGTAACATTTTCAGTAAATGTGATATTCACAAGGGGGACAGTAAGGAAATCAGTTGGGAAAAGGTCAGACTTAAAGTCGTTTAGATTTAATTTTTATAATATTCACTGAGAGCAGCACAGGCTGATTTTAGAATGTGGTCCGAGCTAGAAGAAGGAGGATTTTTTGGCTCTATGAAACCAATTTTAGCTGGGGGGAGATGGTCTAATTAGTCTAGCCTCTAACCTTTGATCTGATCAGCTTGGGTGGCTCCACCAGGAGCTTACACTCCCACTGTCATAGTTCTTGGGGTCAATGAGGCACTGCCAGGCAGATCCTGATGGTGACATGCAGTTACACTGGCCACACACTAAGGAACAAAGCATCACCTGCCAGGTTGTGACCTGGAAGGGAAAAGGGAGAAAGGATGGCCCAGGAACAGCTGGATACAGGAACAGAGGAGTTACTGAGGTAAAACTGAAGAAACAGCTGGAGAGAGGCAGAGAAGATAACCAAGGGTGGGGTCGGATGGAAGAATGTTGTTGATGGCCTATGTTTCTCTAGTGGCAAATGGCCTGATTAAGTAAGTAAGCAATTAAAAGAGCAGCACATTAGTGCAGCATTTGTGTTTTTTATTGATTTATGTAGGGATTTTCCGAGTTTGCGCCGTCTTTCTCCCATAGACCAAAGACATGCAGACTGGGAATACTGCAGGTTAATTAGAGACAAAAATTACAGTAAATGGTTATTTACTGTATTTAAATAACATGCAGTTTGTGTCCAAATGATCGATTCATGCTCTGTATCAGATATAATCTGTGTTATTACAGTATTATCCCATGTGAAAATGAATGAAGACGTGACCATTCAGGAACACTTAGCATCCATGTGCCAGTGTAAACAGGAAGCCGATTGTTTGGTTTCAGAAAGCACTACTAACAAGAAAAGTAAGATCAAGACTTTCTTTCAGGAGACCAATGACACGATGAAACTGAAACTTAGTGTGAAGAGTGCATTGATTTCACAGCTGACAGTTGAGACTTGGCCAGTAGCCAGTGATTATATAATTGTTTTCTCTGTTTCTGCCTGTCCAGACAAAAATACAGCCCTAAAGTTTTCAAACCAAATGGAGTCAGCCCCATTTTCCAACTTCTCCATCCACAGTAGTTAAAAATGCAAGGGTGGTGTGCACGGCAGGAATTTCCTGTGCAGAGTTTATGCATTATTAAACAAAGACAGAGTAGTGGAAGTAGCCAAAACCCTGTGATACGCTGGTGACCAGGGAATAATTGGAATGAGAGCAAAGTCTACTGTATATGAGAGCCACCTGTCACCAGATGTAAAGCTTTGGTTTTCTTCACATGTTGAAGTGCATGAGACACTAATGTCTTTTTCATGTCTTTGCAAAATAAGGGGAGGGATTAAACTTGTGCTTGTCTTCCCTTACGTAAGCTGGAAACATGTCCCATTTACAAGCATACAGCAGGAGTAGCCATGCTATTTCCAAAAATAATAGACATATTTCTGGTGATACCGTATGCTGTGTTAAATAACTAAACCTATTCAACTTTACTGCCTAACTGGTCTGTGTTTCAGATGCTACCTGAAGCTTCCACTAGACCTCAGAATAGAAGTATTCTAACACAAAGATCAGTCAGAATCTTTCGACTGAAGCTTTAGGGTTTGTAACCTCACAAACACAGGATGAAGGATTTCAAACTGAGGCTGTCGACTGAAATTAAAAAAAAACAACTTTTGCTTGAAAGAGTCAAAGATTTACTAGTTGGCAGTGAAGATGTGTTCCTATATCTCAGCATCACAGAAGATTTGTAACCTACTTTTAAAGCCATTGAGTGCCACTCTGCGTGGGTGGTAGAATCCTCTCCTGCATTGGCACTTGTACTTGTCCAAGACAAATCCATGGCCAATGATTGGTGTGCACTGGGGGGGGGGAAGAGAGCAGAGGTTTAATTACAAAGAAAGATCCCTGTCTTTTCCTATTTTGATTGAAATCCCATGAAGTAGTTGTGTGCAAGGTGGAAAGAAAGAAGAAATAATGTCCATGTTAAACAACAGAATGGAGGAGGATGATCAACCAACAGGCTGACTCAGCCGATGCACGTGCTGCTTCTAGAAGCCAACGCAAGTAGGAGTAAATAAATAATGTATTTTGTGTTAAACATTACACAACAAGAGACAGAAATGTAATCAGACAATTAGCTTTCATTCAAAAATGCAACTTATTGAAAAGCATTCACAATGCTGGCATTCACAGAGCATTCAAATTAAATTATATTCTTTTGTCTGTATTTGAGGTGGTTTGTTAGATTTGCTATAGCTTTGTTGTATATTTATTTGTATATCTAGTGTATTTTACTTCCTGTTGTAATGCGTAGGTTTCTGCTGGATGTTATTATGCCTTATTACTTCCTGTCCTTCTGCCTCCATTGTTTTTTGATTTTGCTCACGTGTATGGGCAAAATGCCCCCACACATGGATTCTGATGACCATTCTTATTCATGACACATCCACATACCAGATGTACTGTATATACTCTGGAACCACAAACTGAATTAACAATCCTATTTTGGTCTCCAAAAAAGCTGTAAAAAAACAAAACAAAACAGAAAATCAGATACAAGTCAGACTGGAAATCTAAACGTGGTCAGAGTCAGGTGTCAGTTTGTTTCATTTTTCTTTCAGCCACCTCATTTCTATTGTACTTCTCATAGTATGTGATTTTGACAACTGCGTTCGTTTTCTGCCATTTTGTCTAAAGCCTGTGTACTTCTCTCTGTGGACTGATTTTACTCATGTACTAATCCAGTCCCCTTAATTGGAAAGCATGAGGTACATTACATCTGTGGCTTTGGGCATGTGATTCATGCTGGATTTGATGCAGAGCATGATGCTTACAACAATGCAAGAACAGTGCAGTAATCAAATGCCTGCATCAAAACAACCCAGTTGTTGTCCAGCAGCTGCATAATTCAGAATGTCTGCGACAACACAGTTTGGAGCTCTAACTGGCTCAAGACTCAAATATTTTGTCTCTGACAGGTACTAGTCAGGAGTTGCCTTGGGTTTTATTTTTCTCATTTTTATATTCATTTATTCATTGTCTACCGCTTTATCCTCCACATGAAGTTTGCAGGGCTGCTGGTGCCTAATCCCAGCTGACATAGGAAACGAAAGGCAGGGTACCCCCTGGACAGGTCACCGGTCCATTGCAGGGCCACTATTTAGAGACAAACAACCATTCACTCTCACATTCACAGCTACTTTTATTTTAGAGTGTCCAATTAACCTTTCGACTGTGGGAGGAAACTGGAGAAAACATACAAAATTCACACAGAAAGGCTTGAATTGGGATGCGAACCGGTGCTCTTCTTGTTGTGAGGCAGCAGTGCCAGCCATGTGCTCCACCATGTGACCATCTTCAAACAAAATTTTTTTTTTGGAAAATGTTTTGTTCAGTAACAATGACTTTGCTAATAGCAAATAGTGCTTGTTGACTTTTCCCTCAAGTACTAAGTTAATTTTGTAACATTTCTCATATATGCTTTAGTGTGCATATAAAGTAAATACAGTAAGTGCTGGAGTTCCTTAGGGAATTAATGTACGGTTCTTAATTATTCATGGCAACTTTCAATGGGATTTTCACAGCTAAACAACAAAAATGTAACATTCTTAATGCATATGATTACACACTGTTGCACTGTTTTACAGTCTCTTTGGTCGTAACTGAAATCAAAGCATTTAAATACTACAAACAATCCCAGCAGTTAGAACAGGCTTCATAGACTGAATAAAATACAGCTCCTGTGTGTTTTCCCTGATGACTGATGATTATGTTCCTTCTCAGTGCCGCTGCAGTGTTTCTCAGTTAATGAACTTGTTTCAATCATGTTATTGAGTCTCCTACATTGTCTCCTACATATAGTCCTCTGCAGCATGAAGCAGCAAACACCCCAAATAAAAACAAGCCTGGTGTCAGGGGAAATCATGGGGCTTTGCCAAGTACCAGGGAATCTAATTAATATCTAAATTAAGATTTAAGGCTTGTTTGCAGAATTGAAGTGTGTCTGCATATTTCCAGCTTGCATCAATAACTGTGAGAGCTACATGGGCTTACAGACCATCTGCAGTGAGAACACATAGCAGTATGAACAGGCTCATGTGAGTCAAAAAATACAGCTGTGATTTATTTGAAAGGAGCATTCATAAACAGTGCATTATATTGCACGCATAGAGTAAAAATAGTATCTAAGAGTATATACCCTCTCGCGTGGCAGTGGAGAACACCGCCGTAAACCACATTTGTGGGCTTATTTCATGAATGAGTGACAGACAGGCATAAAGTCTGTTTGTTTTTGTTTCAATCCATGTGTGGGAAATAAATTCATATATTAGGAAATCCTTTGTTAGAACTCACCTGCTAGAGTGGATAAGAAACACTGTGTGTATGACAGTAGAGTGAGGCTATTACAGCAATTTAGCTAGACATGAACAGTGGAAGCAGAGGGAAAGGAAAAACCTGTCTGCCTGTCCAAAGCTTGTCAGTGAACGTCTTCTTGTCTTTTACACTTCAGTAACAATATAACAGTTTCAAAAAGAAAAAAAGAAAACATATTTGTGTGTGTTCTTGTATTTGTTACATTTTTTGGACCTTTTCTGGCATAAACACTGACCTTTTCAAGACCATTAGTCCTCATGGAGACCAAAACCCAGTCCTAATGAGCCAGAACCTTATTTCTGAGGAACTCTTTACGTTTAGGGTTAAGATTTAAATTGACGTTATTGTTAGGTATTAAATGTTTATGGTTAAAGTTAGGGATAAGGCTTTGTTTAAGCTGTCTATATAAATGGAAGTCATAAAGAATCTTTAAAAGAATCTTTAAAAGGATAGCTGTACGTGTGTGTGTGTGTGAGCAGTGAAGTCCTCTGTTAGAATCTGCAGTCTCACCATTACAAATGTCATAAATTCTCACATCATCAATACAGGTTTTGGTATATTGCGACTGAAGTAAATTATATTGTGATTATGGTACACTGCTCCACACACTGAACTGTTACTGATTTGCTCTTGAACCTCATCATATCGTCCATTCATAGCATTTTGCCATATAAACAAACACCTTTTAACTCGGCATGCTACAGCTGCTGGCTGAACTTCTGCACAGTTCAATTCCAAAGCAAACAAACGGCCCCAAATCTCTGAAGTGAGAATCAGCAGCAGCAGGAGACGTGGGTTGTATAGGGGTATGAATGTCTTCACTGAAGTGCAAATGGCTGACAGGCTATACAGACACAGTAAATAATTGCTTCAGTCTTACACCAGTACTCAAGACAAGCAGACCTGGGGGCTATGAAACACATTCCCACTGTTTGAAAGAAAAAAAAAACAAAAAAAACACGAGCATCACTGTAGTTTGCAGATCTGCTCTGAAATGTGGCCTGAGACAGACGAGCAGCTATTCTGGGTCTACACATCAACAACAGCTGAACTACCAGAGACCACAGACAAAACCGAGACAGCACTACTTTATCCTGGCTTTAACTTTGTGAAATCAAAAAGGCAGGATGCACTGAATGGACTGGGTCAAATCTGGCTGTCTGTGAAATCCTGGATGGATGGATTGATGTCAGCATTGTATTAAAGGGAGGAGTAACACTGTAGTTTTTGTGGAAGTATAATATAGATCAGTCAATATTTTGATGGTATAATGCTCCAATATATTTTTAAATCTGTTTCACTGTGAACGTTGAACTAAAGCTTGGCCTAAAAATGACATCAAAATTCAAAATACAATCTCATCATTTGTCCAAAAAAGCAATTAGACATTTTCCCCAAAATCATTCAGCCCAAGTGTCAAACATAAAACAATTCTATTTTACTGACACAATTCTCTGAAGTAAGCATAACACAGGAAACATACTGCATAGGTGGACGGTAACCATCAGCTGCATTAATGTCAGCCAGTGCCTCTGCACTGCCACACAAACACTGTTCCACATGTCATTCATCATCAGTGCTTTTTTTTGCCTTTTACAACACTCATGCTGAATGCCCCGATGAAAGTTTGAGTTCACTCAGTTTGATGGATCACCTTCATCAGACCACAGGCTGCAAGTAAGAGCATATCTTATAATTGAACTTTACTTTGAATGCTGTGTGGGCATTTAATTCCACTTGGCTAAGAGTGTTCAAGGTTGACCTGTCAATCATGGAAAGGGTTATCCTTAAAGAGGGGCATGCCGAAGGGAGGATGAGTTATTACAGAGGTGAGACCTGATCCTTGTATAAAATGTTTTTTTCAGGAACAATGGCCTGAAACATGAAATTGCTAATTAGTTTGTAGTAATTTTTGATGATGTGTGTAAAATCATAGACTCATTATAAGTAATGGATGGTGTCTACTGTTCTGGAAATCAAAGCCAATGTGGAGGTGCCTGGAACCAATTTTCTTTTGAATATCCATTAGACCTATCACTTAATTCATAACACCAGTAAACATGTTCCTGAGTTTATGGTCTCAATCATAAACTCAGTACTTTGTGAATTATAGTTTCCATTTTTGAGTAAAATACAATATCAAGTAGCATATTTTCTAGTATGTAACCTTTGATATACTACCTAGAAGTGTATTTTTATTCTTTGTAGCTTAAGAATCAGCCTTTTTTAAACGGACTTTAAGAAAGGGCCTCTTTTGAAGGCCATCTGAAGAAACTAGTCAGAGTGTAATTATTGTTTGTCATTTTGCAGCTTACTACACCAAAGATCAACATCCTCTTTGGCATGTAAAGGCCACCGTAGTTCACTAATATCACTAGGGAAATGGAGGGGTGAACAGTGAATTTCTACAGAGTCTCACCACTTACACACTGGACCTATATGTTGCCTTCATACGCATGAAGACAATTCTACAGACTGAAGTGGCTTCATTGTATGAAGGAATTATCTGTAACTTTCATGTGGTGGCCCCTCATGTTTGGACTGCAGCCTGTGGTACCTGTTTTTTTCACCATGTAATATGATAAAAAAGCTGTGAACATGACACCTAGATGAGAGAGAGAGAAAACGAAGCAGAGTGAGAGAGAAAGAGAGAGAGAGAGAGAGAGATCGAGCACTCTATGTCCCTCAGAGATCTATAAATACACTGAAAGCATTAAACCCTAAAAGCATTACAACCACTCTGTCCCCTGGGCAGAGAATATGCCTGCTGCTGTTTCACAAGACAACCAACCACGAACAAAGGATGTTTGAAGAGACGGGACCTTGGAGTTAAACCCAAATTTTTCCATCAATATAAGAGGCAAAAAAAAAAAACAAAGAGATAGAGCTGGTTATCGATTATTGGGCTGTTGCCGTAACTGTGCTGTGACTAGAGAAAGAGAGGCAGTGAAGGCAGAGATGAGTGGTGTAAGTTTCCCTACATATTTAGAGGGGATAATCTGAAAACAGTTATAGGTGATGAAATAGAAAATTACCTCAGACTGAGTATGCAGCCGTAGAAAATGTGCCAGGAGGAGGGAAATTAAAATCTCACTTGGTATTTTTAAGACTTATGAGCCAAACACTCAGCTTCCCTCACACATATGTGGATGGGTGGGTGGTCCCAACTCTCAACATGGACTCTTGGGAAGCCAGACTCAATTAAGATCCAACTGCTGCTGCTGACTTGACAGGCTCTTACATTTTGCTGTGGCAGCCACTGAGCTGCAGGCAACAGATTAGAGAGTGAATGGTGGCTCCAAGATGAGTCCTCCCTGACGACTGTCCCTTTCCTGTCACTCCTTATCTCTTGCTCCCTCCCAGTCTTATTCCCTTTTCCATCCTACACACACTATATGCATCTTTGTCCTTCCTTTCCCCTTCTACACTTCATGCTATCATGCATGCATCATCAGCTTAACTGAAGATCAAATATTATGCTGGACTTGGTAAAATATGCAACCTTAACCTTAGTTCACACTACACGACGACTGTCTGTCTTTGCAGTCGCTGTCTTTGCAGTCGCTGTGATTTCACACTGCACAAGAGACCAGCACACACGCTGCACATTTTCACCAGGAGGAGCTTTTGGTTGATATGTATGGTCACAAAAACATAAATGGTCACAAGAACACACATGTGAAATGACACGGAGAGCAATGTGGCAAAACCAGACATAGTTGAGCTCACTTTGGTGTCTATAGGTTGACCGCTGAATACTGAGTCTGCAATCTCTGTCCCTTTTTTTTAAGATGTTGTATTTCTCTACTTATCTTCTCACTAAGGACTTCTTGTTGTTTTCCTGTTCAGATTTCAGCCCACATCACCTTGCCCTGGTCTGTGATAGGGTTTTCACACTGGCATGGTTATAGTTGCCAAACCAAATGGATGGAAAGCTCACATAAGCTCAATGCGATGTGCCATGTTACCCCTACTGTGTTTACTGTACTTCCACTCATGTGGTACATTAAGCAACACCTGCTGCTGATGATGTAGGGTAGTGGAACTTTGGTTCAAGCTTAACTGGTGTGAAGACAGGTTGGTTAGTTCAGAGCACCGTGGTTATGAAAGGAACTGGAGCCTGAACTGGAACTATGCTGTTAATTGCTGGTGTGAATGCTCTATAATTGGTTTGGGTACCAAGAGTTGTTGGAGACACTGTGGAAATTATATAAGGATCTGAGACATGTCAACAAAGCATTGGCACATCTCGGCATTGAATATTTCACACATAACATCTGCAAACTGCTGATCATGTGCCAGTTAGGACCGATTTAGCTGTGACGTGCAAAGCCCAAAAGCAAGAATAACATCAGTCTGAATCTGGTGCAGTGTGAACTAGGCTTTAAAAAATATTGTCAATATTGTGCTTTTGTTGATAGTGTTATATATTGTTAAGTCAAAGCTGAAATACACAACTTGTTTTGTTAAACTTGTCATTTTAATGCTAAAACTGATGGATCAGTGGAAAAGTGACAGGAAAAACACCATCCTTATTTATATTTATCCCCATCCCCTATGCTGTCACTGCCTTATTCTCTTTGACATTTAGGTTGGATTTTCACAGAAAGACTCTTTCATAACACAGACAAAAGCATTCACTCACTCTCAGCAATGTTTTTCCACACATGGGTGCTGATTGTGACACAACACCCCTCCAGCACTGAGGAATGGTACCTATCCTTCCCAGCATCTTATTATTGCTGTCTTCATGACAGTGACCACAATTGCTAGGGACAAGAATGATGCCATTGCCTCCATCAACATCAGTTTGTCTAAGTGTAGAGATTTTCCAGACAGAATAGACGTTAAACAAGTACATCATTCATTTAATAATGTGTTTTAATGGTAGCAAGTCTTTTTTTTGCATTAAACAAATTCAAGACATTAGTTAAAATTGTGACAGCAGAGGTCAGTAACTTTTATTTGTAATTCTGGGTCAATCTTGAAAACTACATTAATAAAACAACTCCAGCATCAGCTTTAATAAACAATGACATAGATGCTTTATCAGCACAGAAAAAAAAACCTGAAGGGAAAGATATGAGGAAAGCTAAAAGCGTACTTTCTCTGATTCTGTATCTGGAAGCACAAGCAATGCAGCCTAAAAGCAAAGGTCCATTTATACTGCATAACAGCAAAGTCAATGCCTGTGTTGTTATGAAATCTGGCTGGAAGACAAAGTTGATATATGCATTATTCTCTGGCCACATTAGATCAACTAATTGGAATTAAATAAAAACCAATAATAGAAATGCTCTCCAAAATAGGTAAAAGATGAAAACCTAGAATGCCAAAAAACAGTTGATGCATTTTATATCAATATCCCTGAATTAGTATCAAACTTTTACCAGCCACACAGTGTTTTTGTTTTGCATTTCTTTTCAACTTTTCTTTGCAACTCACTCACTCACTCACTCATTTTCTACCACTTTGTTCCGACTGGGTTGTGAACGAGGGCCTTCTTGCTGCTTCTTAGCTTCTAGCCCCATTTCTTTTCTTTACTAGCAAAAACCCTGCAGCATTCAACCTGCATTCCCTGGGAATTGAAGGAAATTGTTGTAAATTAAACATTGTCCGTTTAAATGTACTTCAAGTCTTTTTATATGAAGGTCTAAGTTTAGTCGATGTATGTATTAACAGCTGAGGAACTGGGATTTCCTACACCTGCACACACATTAATTTTACCAATACATGGATAGGGAACACACACAAGACAGGGGTAACACACACCTGCATTTGAACACAGGGAATAATGTGGGCCACCTGAGTGAAAAACAGAGATCCTGACCACTAGACCATATGGGACATACATAGTATTTTCATATGTCTATATGTGGATATAACCCACATTTAAAACATCATCACGAAAGTTGTCATGTGGCATTCATTTGAACTGCATCCAAAATATGCATCTGGAAATATAATAATAATGTTTGTTTTCCAAGTAATGCCACATTGACTTTGCTTCAGTTTGTATGAACCAGGTTTTTGTCAGTCTTCTGCACCACTGCCAAATGTATAATGGAAAAAGAAAGAAGACTGATTCATGCACAGTGGAAGAATATATCATAACATAGCAGGTTATGGCTGCTTAATGTTGTCATATAGAGTAAAAACCCTTGCAGCCCTGCTATGGATTAGTGACCTGTCGAGGGAGTACCCCAACTTTTGCTCTGTGTCAGCTATAAGTGACTCCAGTTCTCCCCAAACCTCAGGTGGATGATAAAGTGGTACGAAATGAATCAATGAAAAAAAAAAAAAACCTTGCAATAACAAACATGTTTAACATGAGTGGACCCATTTGAAAAGACAACCTTGGAGCTACAGTGTTGGACATGTATATGGGCTCCTCCTGGGTTTAAATGACAGGGTATTGGTCAAGCCTGTGCATTCATGTTCTGTTATGTATGGGTTGAATATAAAGAGAGCCTCTTACATTTCATTTTCACAGCTGTAAAGCTGGCTTAAACTGACATTTTATATAGCTCCATTAGAATTTTGAAGATCTGGCTTCAAATCCAAACACTAATGCCTTCTTTGATGCTGCAAAAAAAGAAAAATGAAGATGCATTTAAATGCACACATGCATTGCCAACTGGCATACAGATGTTCCAAATCTTGAAACACTTCCACCCAGTTTTAGCTGTGGAACGTTACATTCCCCCCAAGGAAAGACGAATAATCTGTGGTAGAACAGCAGAGATGAACTGGAAAAGACAGGTTTTATTCTCTCTCCACTGCAAGTCACCTTTTTTACCTACTAGAGATAGAGATTCTTCTGCTTTCCTGACAAATAGAGTTTAACACAGACACTCCAATCCAGGCTTTTTTCCTCTGACTGCTGCACTCTACACTGTATGTCTTGTTTATTTGGGTAGATATTCCTTTCCCTCTATGTAGGATTTGTATTAACCTTAGTCCTCTGTCCCTTTTTTTATCCCTTTTTTCCCCCAAAATGTGCAAGAGGTGATAAAAACTACCAAAAACATAGTAAGGACACACACGAGTGAGAGCCAGGCGTAACACTTACGTTTGAGTCCCTCTCATGTGAAAAATTAACTACCTGGAATCACATTCTGTCCTGCTGCAGAAAAACAAGGCTGTTTGAGGTGAAAATGAGGATATACAGTATGTCTTATTTAGATTGAGCTTTCCATGTCTACATGAGCTTTTCCATGTCTACATGAAGCTGCATCCACAAATTAAGTGTAGATAATGCAAAGAAAACAAGCAAGGACACCAAACTATGCGGCAAAGAATGAAGAAAGTGACAAGTTTTTCTTATTTTGGATTTGGCCACTACATTATGATGATTTTATTTGTTATAGGCTGGCAAAAGCAGAGACAGACAGATGGAGGCATAATTTCTGGCACGTCTTTCCTCAGAGGAGTTAATTGGCTTCAGATTAAATAAAGAAAAGGTGAGAAGGTGTTAGAAAAGTAAAGGAGCAGAAAACGAGAGAGATGGGGTGGTGGCGATAGCCCAAGATAAAGAGGTTGGAGGGAAATTTTGGAGACTGTGAAACCCATGGAGAGAAAGTGGTAAAGAGGAGGAAGAAGGAGAAGAGGAAGTGTAGCTGATTGAACGAGCAAAGGAAGAAGAGGAGAGACAGAGGGGGTAACCCGACTTGGCTGTCACACCAGTTTACACTCATTAGCAGAGCTTTGCCTTTGAAGCCCTTTATCTCCAGTGGCACGTTTCATAGGATGGAGAGAAAACACATACACTCATGCATGCATGCATAAAGGAAGTAAATCCTAGACTCAAAATGAAGCCTACATACATTCAAAAGCTCACACAAAAAGAAAAATAACTAAATTCTACTCAGATGCAACCACTAACAAATCATCCACACTAGTCACTCCCAAATCCTCCTTTAATTATATAAGAAGTGGCTCCTTATGTAAGATACTTCTCCTACAACTGACTATCCATAATGCATGAAGTCTTGCATGGTGACACATCCTGCCTCTCTGCACAGCCTCCCCATATCTGGGCAGACAGAAAAAGAAGAAGAAGCTCTTGTATTGGAGCCAGTAAATAAAAAAGGGTTATGCTGCAGTTTTGTGCCTGTCCATTATTCACTGTACCATATAAATGCAATCATAATAATATTAAAATTAGAGTTCACCAATAATAATAAAATAAACATAATAAATATCAAACAAAATTAATGAATTTAAAGGAATGAAGCAAATAAAAATTTGCTTCATTCCTTTAACTTTATAAATCTTACTTTCTACTCTCACTGTCCAAAGACATGCAGAGGCTAATTGGACACTCTAAATTGACCGTACGTGTGAATGTGAGAGTGAATGTTCGTTCATCTGAGTATGTTTGCCCTGCAATGGACTGTTGCTGTTTCACATTATGTCAGCTGGGATTGGCTCCAGCGACCCTCATGAGCAGGATAAAGCAGTAGACAATGAGTCAATGAATTTTCTTATTGATGCAGCACATCATTTTTAACAGATTATTTGGTGTCAAGAGGCCATTTGAGATGTTTCTGTGAGTTCAGGTCGTAAATGTCCCCGTCTCTGCAGAACATATGATGTTCCATCACGTTATTGTCTTGTTATTATATTTCTCTGTGAGACAGGATGTGTTGGTGTTTGAGCCTAGGGCCATGTGTGCTAGATGGGAAAAGCAATAAGCATCTCACTTTACACAGCCCATTTCCCAAAAATTGTATTTTAAAGAAAATTCAAAAATGAGCTGGGGTTTTTTGGAACAAAAGACTAATAGGCTGAACCACAGTGAACAGTGAATTTATTACGAAGCCAAGGGGCTAAGAAAACTAAAGCAAAAATTATGGAGAGAAAGAGAACAAGGCGTAGAAGAAACCATTGTCACATTTAGCATTTAGTGTGATACACTGACCATAGGTCACATTATAACAGTAACTTAAGGGCACTTACATTTCCACTCATTTAGTGGCTCACATGCTGATGTTACTATTTACACAGCTGTCATGTTTAGCTTTAAAAGGCAAAAAGTCAAATACCCTCAACATCAACAACCACACAGAAGATGTACATTCTTGTTTTTTGTTTGTTTGTTTGCAGAGTTTGCAGAGAACTGCTGCAAGGAAAGTCTTAACTGATGAGTTTATTAGTGAAGAAATTAATAAGACAAGATACCATATGCATGGTTGAATTCTTGTACCCTCTAACAAAATATTTGTAAGTAATATTCCCCTGGAAAACACATGGAAGGGGAAGCGTTTCCAATGTGTCCTCAGATCGAAACAAAGAAACCAAATGATTTGAGGACACATTTGTCCACATTCCTAAGCTGCCTGAATGTCCTCAGGATAAATTAGAGACTGTCTCCTCAGCTTACACCATCTGATCAGCAGTAGAATCACAGCATTATTACTCTAATCAGCGATTATACATTAATTTATTAACAGCCACAGCCATAGTATTAACTCTGACTGCCATGTGTGTGTGTGTCCTTGTGTGTGTGACTGTGTGAGTGACAGGGAGAAAGTGAGAGAGAGAAAAATCTAGAGAACCTTAAGTTAATCAAAGCACTACTCACACTGCTGTAACATGAAATAAGACTGAGCAATACAGAAGAAGCAACATAAACAAATCAAAAGGAACATGGAAACCTCCCGTGTCTCCTTCTGAAGCATCCCCCCCCCCCCCCCCCCCCCCCCCCCCCCCGGGGCGGGGGGGCCCCCCCCCCCCACCACCATCACAGACCGGGACGGGGAGGCACACAGACAAAGAGCATGGTCAATTATTCACCACATCTTGCTGCATTCCATTACACTGCATTTATTATACATCATAAAGCCAACGACATGCCATGCAAGCCTGAGCAGCTACTGCTGCCATACATCACATAAAACTAACACAGTGGCACCGACATGGGCAATATGAACACACACTGACAGAGAGACACACACAAAGCTGCTCAAATAGACAGAAACATAAAAAAATATTGTTTCTCAATCACCGTGGAAAGGGCCCTGCGATTGTACACTAACCAATCACATTCCGGAAAATGCAATCCCAAGATCACCTCCAGTTCCTGTGTTGTGCCTTTAAATAATGGCCAGAATAGAAATCTGTCCTATATGACATTTGTTTTAAGTTTGGTCATAATTTACACAATTAAATATGAAAATAGGGCTGAGGAGGAGATGAGGAGATTAAAAAAAGAGACAACAAAGAAATCCGTTACCATGGACGCTTGCATGATATTATGAAAGGAGAAGTGGAAAGTACTGTAACAAAACTGACAGCAAGTGTGGAGCAAACTCACTTCCATGCTGGTGAGATTACAGCGGTGAGTCCCGGCAAACCAGCCACTGTTGGAGCACTGGTCAATGTCCACATCCTGCAGGTTCACATCCACACGAACAACGCCCCTGTTAGACAGAGAGGAAGGAGGAACGAGGGGGACAACAAGGGAAAGTAGAGAAGGTGAGGGAGGACATAGTGAAAAATTTTAATGTGGAAAATATATAAAAATTGGATGCAATTAAGGCTGACGAAAGAAAAAGAAAATTGCAAATGATAACGGGAGTGGGGGGTTACACAATTGTACAGGGTTAAACAAATCAGTGTCAAGGTGAGGAGGAGGAGGAGGAGAGGAGGAGGGGTAGAGACAGCCAGAATGAAAGAGAGGGAGGGGACGGAGGTAAGGTCAAGGGTGGAAGAAGTGGAGATACAAGGAAATGGAGGATGCTCATGGAGAGAAATGGATGAAATGGATTGAAAAAGTGATTGAGATGAGTAATTAAGAAAGAGGGCAGATAAAAGAAATAGAGCCAGGATCAAGGTTGAAATTTGCATCTTTATGTGGAAAACATACTGTGACGGATACACTGTGGAATTTGCCAAGTATAAAATTATTTAGGTCAAATAATATATCAATTCTCCCTACGTACTTTTTCAATAAAACAAATAACATAGTTTTATATATATGTACAGTTAACAGTTTGTTTTCACATTTTATTATCGTTCTCTTAATTCTTAGATCATCATGGGCCCATGTGTTCAAGTAATCTAATTCAGTTAGACAGTGGACACAAATAGACATTAGACAACCCATTAAACTTGTCAGCATATGGCACTGAGCAATTTACGTTAAAGTAAGTTTGTCCTCCAGCAAACAGATGCCAGTACAATAATAATAAGAAATTCAGTTAAACTGCCCTCTATGACTGTATATAAATCAGAGTCAACAGAGATGAACCAGCCTCTCACTCTGGGAGACCACCTGAGGTTGGTCTCTGTCTTCAGCAGGCTCGGATGCAAACAGAAACGTGATCAAGGGAGGGATCTGTGCCAGGAAGTGATGTCGTCAAGGACAATACAGTCAAGTATTATGTTGCACAGTCACTGTGGTTCCACTCACAAATAATGGTGGTGTGCCGAGCACCTCCTCAGAACTCCATTTAAACGCTCTACTGCACATCTTGTTTTGCAGTGAGCAGCGCCGAGGCGTTACTGCTCAGCTGCGTTTGCTGCAGGAAAAGGTCAGACAAGAGGTCTGACTGATAGACTGTGTTGTTTTTCTGTTTCATCAAATAAAAACACTTGTGACCCAAATGCTAGCAATTCTGCACTATTCTTGTAACTGTTGTTCTTTAGTTGGTATGAATAATGGATAAAACACGGGATTTCCAAATCACCAAGAGAGTACACTGTTTACCGTTTACAGTGCACACTGTTATTGGATTTTCTGTTTATTTCTGTATTTCGTATTGTTGTTTTAATTTTTGTATTACAACCTTGAGTGTCTTGAAAGATGGCTATAATTATAATTTATTAATATTATCAATACAATTTAACCTTCTGGGTCCAGTGTGTAAGAATTAGTGACATCTAATAGTGAGACTGCAGAGTGCAAGAAATGGAGGGCTCCTCCACTCACCCCTTCCTTTCCCAAGTGAATCAGGGAACTATGGTGGCCCTTGAATACAAGAATGTGATAAGTTTTTGACTCAACAGCATACTGCTTGTTTTGCTGATCAGTGTTTTTCGATTATTTATTTATTTATTTTTAATTTACCTTCAACTTACCCTACCCTTTCCATTTGCTGCACAATGGTACCACCTGCACATTCAAATGTTTCCTCCCTCTCCTTTTTTGGTTTTGTGTGTGATCCTGACAATCATTACCTCCATTTCCCTGCTGAGAAAGGGAACAAACAACAAAGGAGGAGGCTTTGGCCTCAGTTATTGTACTGTTTTCATGGAACTAAGTAGAATACAACCATCTAGGTCCAGTGTGTAGGAGTTAGTGACATCTAATGGTAAGACTGCAGTTTGTGGCAAATAGAGTATTCCTCCACTAACCCTCCCTTTACCAAAAGCGTAAGCAAAATATGATGACCTTTGCATATCATTCCTCTTGATTTGTGCACTAGGCTTCTGCTTCAAAATGCCAAATGTTAACTCTGGCTGTTTTGGTCAGGCTGTTGCATAAATATTATGGTATTAACAGGCTACAAAAAACAAATGACTTAAATTTTAAAGCACACGTAGTTGATTGAATTTCTGACAACAAACCCTCCTAAATGTTAAACACTGAGTCTTTAGGATCATGTGAAAATGAAGCAGTGTTCTCCATAATCGTTCATTAAAATAAAATGTTAATTTCATATTTTCTTTGAGTATTGAGTAAGTAAATTCTCTTAACTTCAGCTGTACGGCTTTGCGCTGTTGCTGTGGAACTCATCTTAAATGTGACATTGGTGAAGGTTGAGTCTTTAGTGATGGTTAATTGTTCTTATTTAGGAGACATGTCCAGCATGTTTATCATCACTTGAATGAAAGCTGCCTCTCCATCTTAATCCAGACATATCATTTACATTAAATTCAATGGCTTTGTGTATTCACCACTATATCTGTCCTGGAAGGATGGTGACAGGAGAGGAAAAATTATGAGAAAGAGGTTGCCTTTAGATGGATGGACGATGAAATGGTGGAACCGAATCTATCATCTACACTAGCTTATGTGTTTCTATCCACATAAAACAAACTTTCTATTTTTAGGAATGTCCTCACAGGTGTGAACTTACAGTAAAGTTGCAGACCACAACTCATATTGGGAGGAAACCGCGTGCGCCTACTTCGTAGGTGCAGTCATTTTTTTTTCCCGTCAATTAGAGGGTAACGCTTACAACACATGCTGGTCTAAATAACTGCTTTACTGTGTCTCCTCAGAACTTGAGTACTCCCATGACTCCCTCTGCTGACTTCACAAACAAGTGCTAAGCACTGAAGAGTAAGTAAGTTGACAAAATGACTCTAATTCAACATCCACTTCCTGTAAGACAAGGCTTTCACACGTTGTCTCCAACAGCATAGAATATCTGCTCATGTGGACATCTTCTTATTTGATGTTTTATGGAAGTTTTTGCATTACTGCCTCTTTATTTTCTTTCCTTATGCACACCACATCTTCTCTTTCTTTCTTCTTATTGGAGTAAAAAAAGATAGCTTTGTTAAATGGACTCATCTCACTAACTATTCAGCAAACTCCAACCACTTCAGGAAAAGAAGGTGATACATAACATGATCCATAATGTGTTAATAAGTGTCCAGTAATAAACCAAACATCTCTTGTGAAGGAAGCAAACTCAACAACCTTTGGTCTCAATTTTTCAGTTAATGATTCAGTTTACAAAGAATTTTTTCTGTTAAAGCCAAAAGAGAAAATGCATTTTCTTCTTCTGTATCCTGTCATCTTCATGTTCTTGTACAACATGAAAGGGAGATTCAATGCACAATGAATGTGTCCTCCTTTCCATCTTGTGACTTTTTAGTTTTTTTGACACTAAGTCATCTAGTCAACTGGTGTGTCAAGTGATTATGAATTCAATTACTGGTTTCATTTAATGACATTTAACAATGTCAGACACCTGAGGCAACTGCCAACAAGCAACGCTGCCATTTTGGTTCCACATATCATACATTGGACATTTTTCAGACATCATACATATTGTCTGAATTGTTACAGCAACATATAAACAAGTCGTGTTCGTCCTTAGAGCAGTTGATGATGCAGCACTTTGCTCAGCAGTGTGGGAGCTGCTAACTTAGACCCAAATCACCTGCACGATGCTGAACATAATCCGCTGAGTAACATTTGTGTCAGCTCTTCTTCAGTTAATAAATTGTCACTGAAATTCTGTTTGTCCTATTTGTGCACTAGTTTCAGTTCTTTTTTTTCACTAAACATTTTGTTATAATTGCATTAAACTAAAGAAATTGAGTGGTGCCAGGTGACAAACCAGTGTCTTAAAGATTTACTTAAGGAGTTATTTGATATCTCCCCGTGGTGCGGGGGTTCTCACCGGGTACTCCGGCTTCCTCCCACAGTCCAAAAACATGCAGATTTGGGGACTAGGTTAATTGGACACTCTAAATTGCCCGTAGGTATGAATGTGAGAGTGAATGGTTGTCTGTCTATGTGGCCCTGTGATGGACTGGCGACCTGTCCAGGGTGTACCCTGCCTCTCGCCCTATGTTAGCTGGAGATAGGCACCAGCACCCCCCGCGACCCCTAGTGGATAAAGCGGTAGAAAATGAGAGAGTTATTTGATATTGAACCAAACATTTTATGTGATATATCTGTACTAAGATTGCCTAACTCTTGTAGCACACACACACACGTTTGCGCTTCTATTAGAGTGAGGACCCTCATAGACATAATACATTCTCCAGCCCCTTACCCTAACCTTAACCATCACAACTAGATGCCTAACCCTAACCCTAACCTAAACCCAATTCTAACCCCAGCCCTAAAACTAAGTCTTAACCCTGAAAAAGCCATTTTAAGGGGTGAAAATGTCCACACACACACACACACACACATACACCATTTACCACTGTGTTTATGAAACTGTAGCATACAGCAGCAGAGATGCACAGCTGTGCTTTGACAGGTGAGCATGAATGATCTACCTGTGACTATGAAGAGGCTTTTACACCATATGGTTCTTGCATCAAGGCTTCATCATCATCCATGCATTTACATTTCTGTCAATCAGTGTGAGGTAGCCTACTTTAAGTAAGTGTGTGCAAATGATTAGAGTAAAGAACCAGTGGAATAATAGACTTTAGCTCCCTTTGGGAATTATAGAAAGAATATATGTGCTTCCTGGAGCTTAATCAAACGCAAACATATTTTGCCACTCTTCTCTCACCTGAAGTCTGGTGCTGAGTTGTTCTTCAGTCCATAGAAGCCAGCGGATAAAGTCAGTAACCAATAGGGCACAAACGCCCCGTTTTCACACGCCAGGTACGGCGCTGACCACTTGATCTGGTTTTTGTCCAGAAAGTAACTTCCACTCTTAGTGCCCGGTGGTTCCGGGAGTCTTTTGTGAAAGTGTGGTCTCCTACCGTCCCTGAACTCATTGAACCAGTCGGACTCCGGGTTCCTGCTCCTGAGAAGACGGTGCGCACTGCTGGACAGATCCTGCAGCACCACCTCCTTCTCGGTCCTCGTCGCCTGGAGGAAAAAGTGGGGGCCAGGCGTCGATGAGTCCGTGTGAAAGGTCACCACGGCCCTGTGGATTTTGGGGTCCCCCTCGAGGATGCTCTGCACCAGTGCGTGATACCAGTGCGTGTCCCTGCGCAGGGTTTGGTCACGGGACCTGTTGGCCTGCAGGATCATGTTCAGGAAGTTCGTGGCGTGCGCCACCGTGTCCAGGATGCTATGGAGGGAATAGTGGGAGGCGACATGCAGGCCACCCTTCAGGCTGCTCAGCTCATACCTCCGCGAGCAGTTGACCTGCCTGAGCGCAGAGGAATCCCCGCTGTGCAGGAAAGCGGTCACCACCCTCGGCAGGTCCTCTTCAATTTTATGCGCCACCACCGCGCGCACGGTTGTTGGTACGGAGTGGTAGGTCGGGTGCTGATGGGGCGGCTCCCTGTTAATGTTTTGGGTGCTGCCGACTTGTGGGTTCTTGTCTTCTCGTTCACTGTCCGACCATTCCACGTAACCGTAGTTTGATCCCAGGACGAGTCCTGTGTGCAGGAGCAGCGGGACAACGAGTAGAGCCATGGATCCTCAGCGTGGACACTTGGCAAAGTGTTGAGCATAACAAACCCACTCTCTTTGTTTCGAGATGAAACAGTCAGGGAATCACGCAGCAGATGCCCTGAATTTTACACCCATCCATGATCATATAGGGATATCCTCTTCTCATACAGCGCATCTTCTGCGCTCACAGACTTTCTCTTTCTTCTCCGGCTTTCAAAGCCGGAGAATCGGATCCAAGCAGCTGCCCAGATTCTCACCTGTCTCCCCCCTCACGAGAAAACAACACGGACTTGTCACCACTCACCGTCCATTTATGAGGCGACGTTATAAACGAGAGCTCTGCTTTCTGTCTTTCTCCTCCTGCTCCCTATGAGAGAAATCCATGTGTGAGGAGGAGGAGGAGGATGACGAAGAGCGAAGCAAATTGTTATCTAAGTTCCGTCCCTCCCTATCAACCCATACTTGAAGTGTCGCCCACCAGTGTGTGTGTGGTTGTTTCTCACTGCCAGTCTGCAGGAGGTGGGCGGGGCGTGGGGAGGACCGGAGCTGTCCGGTGCTGAAAGTAGCGCCTATAGAAAGAAGAAATTAGGTGGTGGTGATGGTGATGATGATGATGATGACCACAGTCGTTCCAAGAGACTCTCTGAAATAGCCTTTTTTATTTGGAGTCGTCAAATATATTACCAGGTGTTTTCCCAGGCTTTTACGTAAAATGTAGTAAATAACGTGTATAAAATGAAGACTCAGATTCGCGATTCAGTTATTAAAGTATATACTGCATCTCTTGGAAATGGCCGGGTTTATCTATTTAAAATAATGTTAGGTGTTACAGAATTGACGGTAAAAAAAAAAATAGAAACATTATTCACACATTTGCTTACTGTGATTTATATTGCATTTATTTCGCCTTGTAATCACAGATTTACACACCAGTAAGTGGTGCTCAGTTTCTGACTCAATAAGCCCGAAGCATATTGTCTACACTTGAATGTCATTGTATTCTGTAGTGTCACGAATGTCCCTAATTATAGCAAAGACGCACAGAAGTCAGCAAAATCTGCATCAATTAATCCACTAATCCGCAGCTATTTTGCTTATCTGTTTATGGATTTTAAACAGAACGTAGTTGTTACACTTTGAGGACATTGTCTATGTAAGGTCTGGAAACACCAACCATCATTTTCTTTTAACATTTTTTGACATGTTGTGGACCAAACAACTCATTACTTCATTAAGAAAATAATTAACTGATCAATAATGAAAATAAAGGTTAATTGCAGCTCGAACTGACATAGTGTATGTTCTTTTTTGTTTGTTTTGTTCTAAACACAAGACTATCCCACACTGATCAAATGAGAGTGTGAAAAGCAGCAGTACAATCGGTGCTGCCCTCTTCAGATAGTTTATGATTCATTGCTTATGTTGTTGCTGTGTATTCATCTAGATCTATTCTTAAATTCCAGCACTAATCAGGAGTCAGCCCTGACTGTAAATGGTTGTGTGCAGATTGCCCAGGTTGACTCACAGACCGTTGCCATGGCAGTGGAAGGTGATGACCACATATACACAATCTGCCCGCTGATTGCTGCAGCTGGCATCAAGAAAGACAGCCTGGCCCTGCAGCATCAACAGCTATACAACTCCTGCACACAATTTACACTCATATATTCACCTCCAGCCTCATATTTTGATGGGCAATGATGCAGGAGACACATTTCCAGGCTGAAGGAACAGGTACTCACAAAAATGTACTTTCATTGTTTTGTACATTCATGTAAATATGTAAGCCGCATGATGAGGTTCAGATGATGGCATAGGAACAATTTGTAGAAGAGTATGAGAGGCAAAGAAAGACGAGAGGAAGTGACTTCTTCTGTGTGCCCCCCTCTATTAATCTACCTTTACGAGCCACATTGCTTCCCCTGACCTGATTAATAATTGATATTGTAGATATTTGCTGCTTCATCTACATGCTTTACAACTTGGGTCTGTACAACCAGACAGAGGCTGCTGTACCATTCGTTCCTTCACTCATGACACAATGGCAACAACCATTCCTTTAAAAGTATGTGAGTGAGTTTTCCCCCCCCCTCAGTTATTGGAGGAAGCTAAAAAGAAGTGGATTAAAGTATTCTTCAAATTATATATTGAGTCACATGACTTGAGCTATACCAGATTTATTGATGAATAGAATACAGATTGTATAGCAGTTTTTTATTTGGGCATTAAAATAGGAGTCAGAAAAGTGTTTACACAGTCACATTATGGGGACTTGTCTTCCTTATGGGGACAAAAATTCAGTCCCATAACATAAATTAGTAAATTTTAAGGTTAGTGTTAGGGCACTAGTAATTATGGTTAAGGTTAGAGTAAGTCTCCAGGAAATAAATGTCAAAGCAATGTCCTCTGAAGTCCTGGAAATGTGTGTGTGTGTGTTCTTGTACTTGCTGCAGAGTGAGGACCAGAATTCGTATAATTCCTACAAAGTGAGGACATTTTGACAAAGTGAGGACATTTTGACTGGTCCTCACTTTTTTTCACCCCTTAAAATGGCTTTTTCAGGGTTAAGACTTGGTTTTAGGGTTAGGGTTAGAATTGGGTTTAGGTTAGGGTTAGGGTAAGGGTTAGGGTTAGGCAACTAGTTGTGATGGTTAAGGTTAGGGGCTAGAGAATGTATTATGTCTATGAGGGTCCTCACTCTGATAGAAGCGCAAATGTGTGTGTGTTTGCGCACACTAGGGGAGAGCTTACATGAGTAGTCTCTTACAAGCATGAACAGACAGGTGTGAAATCCACTTGTCAGCAGAGAGAAGGTAATCACCAGCATATATATATATATATATATATATATATATATATATATATACGTATATATATATATACACACACACACACATATATATACAGCTCATTTAGAAATCACATAAATACAGGACAGTATGTATGTGATTTCTAAATAAATCTTCAGACAGTTTCTGAAGATTTACTCTAACCATAGATGCAAATTGTCCAAGCCAAAACCTGTCTAACATGATTTACATGAGGGCGACATGCTTATTGCCCTTATAATGCAGGCAAGCCTCCATAATGTGACTGTATAATAAATGTATTGTCTATTCTTATACTTCTCACACAGCAGTATGTCACTGTGTCATCATATAAATGAAATGTTTGGTCATTGCTGCCCCCTAAAGGTTAATCCCAGGCATCCAGTCATTCTAACCAGGTCATCGTAAGGAGTCCTACAGCTGTACAGCTGTTGCATGCCAGCCACTGCAAATTTTACAGATTTCCCATTTGTTTCCATGTGGCTGTTTTAGTCTCACAATTATATTATACTGTATCATATCATATTCATTTTTCCAGTTGACATCTTAGATTTTGTCAACAACAAAAAGACTGCTTTGAAAATATCTAATTAATTAAAAGGACCATTGGGCAAAACAGTGCTTGAAGTGAACAGGTGTTGTACCCTGATTTTCAAATGACAATGTTTTATGATTTTAATATCGCAAACATTTCTAATTTTTTTAATTACAAATTTGTGAAATTCAAATGAACATTTTGTGTGATAAAGCATGCACTGTTCAATAAATGAGAGAACATCGACACAGGTGCTCTCTTATTCTCCCAAGTTGGACAGATGCATTTTTATTTCTAAGCTCCATTGTAAAGAGTTAGCTGCACGGACATCAGAATATGTGACCTCACTGTACCTGCATAATATTGATAAAAAAAATTAAATGACAGTTTTCAGTACTTCTATCATACTCTCAGATTAATCTGGACACTTAGATTTTTATCTGGGACCATCACAAACATGGAAACACAGAGGTCACATATTCTAGTATTCCTGTTGCTACACAGCTGTGAACCACGTTCTGGTTCTGCTCTTTTCTAACTTCCCAGAATTCCTACATTTAAACACAATCCACCACTCTGATACTGCTGAACCAGAATCAGTGAACAGTTAAATACCACCAAGACTGCAGAGTATGACTATGCGCTGTATGTCTGTCCTAATTGTTGTTTTACTGTATTGTTGTGTGTACTGTATATTTAACCTGTATGGTTTGTTCAATAAAGCGTCCTTTGAACTGTAAAATGAATTTCAGTAATAAGTGACAAAAAAAATGCTTTCAATACTTCTAGCATCCTCTCACAGTAATCTGGACACTTCTATATGTATCTGGGATTATCACAGACATTGAAACACAGATGTGACATCACTGTACATGCATAATGATTAATTAAAACATCAAAATAATTGCTGTCAGTAGCTCTATCATCCTAAAAAAGGAAGCAGCAGCAGCAAAAAGATGTGGGCAGCAGATGATCCGCTGTGGCGACCCCTACAGAGAGAAAGGCAGAAGTCGAAAGAAGAGGATGTATCAGACACGACAGGTTTCATTTCACCGTAATTGGATAATTCCGACATTTCCGACAGCACTTGAACGTAGCCTCCTGGTTGTAGTGGTGGACGTGAACGCAGCAGCTAGCAGTTTTGTCCCGAACGACACTCAAGGTTTTAACACCAAGTTGTAAAGGTAATGTTTGAAGAATGTTTAGTTTGGTAATAGCAAATGTTTCGAGTCGTGTACCTCGTTTGTCTGGCGTACAAGTAGTTAGTCAACGACGTCCAACCAGCCGTCGTCGTTCCTAGTTGCTAGTTGATGCTAGTCACTGTAGCCAGGCACCGCTTAGCTGCTAGCTTAGAAATGCTTGGCTTAATAGTTCAGATTGTTCAGCTCATTTTCTCTTAAATAACCATCATATCATGCAGTGTAATCGTAACTACGTGAATTGTCATAGTTATAGTGTTCATAGTATTACTATATGTCACTCGAATAAACCATTTAATGCATTTATATGTAGGTTTGAGTTTATTTTTGTGTACACAGTCGTACTTCTTGTTAACCGATGCCAGGTGTATAACAAATTCCATTTTTAAAAGGAGGGGTCTAATTGAAAAGAAGTCATCTCAAAATACTTTAAATATTGAGCCTGCATATTCTTCTGATAACACTATTTTGCGGCAGGCTGTCAACACCGAGGGGCGAAATGCTGCCTTTCACAATTCTAAGTTCTTAGTCATTGCTCAAAGTATTGAATCACAGTTCGGAGTTTTCCACCACAGCGTAAATGAGCTTTATGATAAGCTTTTTATAACATAAAATCGCCAAATTTGACTATCTGATATCTGTGACGTCATTCTTACTAGTCAAAACTACAGCTTATTTACAGTTTAACTACAGTTTTATTTACTAACAATAATGACGTCACCTTTTCCATTCATGTGTATGCGGTTTGTCTTTATAGATATCCACAATTCATTTATCCCATACTGAATTGTAGATATCTCTAATTCCATTTTCAGATATCTATATCATTATGACTCGTCACAATTCAAGTCCAAGATGTCTACAACTTCATTCTATCTAAAAATTAATTCAGGTTATCTGAAAAGGACAATGTAGATATCTTATATAGGATAATTAAAGATTTGTTGAAGTTGAATTATGACTAGTCATAAGGACTTTATAGATATCTGAAACTAGAATTAGATCTGCTGCTGAATTGTAGAATTGACAAACCCTGAATGAATGCCAAAAGTTGTAACTAGTAAAAACCGAATTACAGATATTTGTACCTGCAGTTTTGACTGTCAGTAGTGAATACCCTGTCTTCCGATTAAATGTTAAAGCCGCTTGCCATAAGACCTCTGCGTCTCTATTTTCTGTCTCTCTTTGTGTCTGTCAGCCTGTTGTCAGGGCAACCTCCCCTCTGCTCAACCACATCAATCATTCCGGCCTCTATTTGGCCTAAAATCTTAACCTCTGAAGCCCTGCTATCATTAACCTTCTTTCTTCTTCACACAATCTTCATTTAATCAGAACTTTCAGAAATTCCACTGTCACATGACAATAACTAAAATGTTCTACACAAAATCTATGGCCTGCTCTTAGTCTTCTGGTCATGATCACTGACTCCTCTCTTTTTGCCCTTTCATTCTTAGGTTTTAAATATTATGCAAAATGCATTTATTTTGTATCTCTGTCCCAGTACTGCTTCCATTACTTCATTATTTACTTCCAAACTATGCTTTCCCCATCCCTTCCTTTTTCAAATTGTCTTGTCTCTTTTATTCTTCAATGGGGTTTAACAGCCAGTTGTAATCATGAAGTTGCATCACTAGCAGTCCTGACTGGCTAGCCTTGAATTGATAAACGGTATTTCCTTTGATCCTTTGTTCCTTAAAATTGCGTTTATTGGTTTTGGCCAGAAGGGTGAGTGAGGAACTACTCGTTTTGCTTTTTCTGCATTTTTAGGAATTCCTAATGGATTCTCCTCGGCAATCTATGAAGCCTATCAGGAGTCAAGAAGCGAGGCACAGCCAGAATCATTTAAGCTCTACACGGAAAGATGCCTATGCTAGGCTTCTTAGCCAGCATCACAGCAGCAAGTTTAATTTGTATTTAGAACAGTATGCAAAGGACTTGTCTTATCAAAAGGAGGAAAATTTGCCAAGTTCTCTGCTCAAAGGCCAGAGCGACAGGCTGAACATACCACAACGCAAAAAGGAACAAGTGCACAATAGTTTCTCAGATTCAAGTGACTTCTCCCCCTCTTCCTTGAAAAGTAAAGGAGAGGAGAGTTCTCTCTCCTTATACATGGAGAGGCTCAGCAGCCACAAGGCTCTGCAGGACTGTGACAGGCAGCAAGATGTGTCTGACAGGCAGCGACGGGGGCAGAGGAGGGACACCACAACCAGCCACGATGGCGACGTCGAGTCTGGTGAGGAGATTGGCTCTTTGGCACCTAATGACTCACACAAACAACTGAAGCAGCAGAAGAGAAACAGAGATGTTATTTCAAAAGAGAACAGCTCATCTGTTGGATGTTCCCAGTCTCCAAAGACAGCTGGTACAGTTGGTGGACAAGAAAAAGAGAAACCCAAGAAGCAAAAGAAAAAGAATCTGCCCCAGGACCTAGAACAAAATAGAGGCACAGAAGAGCCTGTAGCTAAAACTCAAATGTTCAGGCCCAAGTCTCCTCATGGGAAGGACAAAAAAACTCAGCAGGCCAGAGGTAAATTTAAGGCTAGATTTGTCGATATTAACTCTCAGCAATAATTTATTTGTCTGTTTTTGTCGTATTACTTCAAATTAAATGAATTATTTATTTATTTTTCAGCTTCAACTACATATTCTCCAGCTGAAAAAAACAAAAATGTAGGAGGCAGAGGATCAAAGAAACAAGTGTTTGAATCCTATAGGACGCTTGAGGAGGTTTCTGATGGCCTGAAGAGAGGAGAGCTCATTCAGGTACTTCCTCAGGCATAAACGCATGTATATAGTTTATTTGTATTCAGTTGTAATTTCAAGTCAAGTCTCCATGCACTGTGTAATGCACTTATGTGGTGGAATACATCTGGGTCCAGGTTTGCTGTATTGTAATTTTATCAACTCAAATCTGTCTATGTAAAAGACAAACACAAAATGGATAGAAATAACTTTTTTGAAATTGGACTGGAATTTGACAAGGTTTAAGTTCCTTGTTATTCCTGCTGTTGTTGATGGGAACAAAGCCAGTTTACATGCAGCAGGCACAGAGGCTGCAGAACCTTTGACAGATGTCAGTTTTGCCTTCTTTTCCACTATGGTCATTGGAAAGCTTATTTTCAAATGCGTACCCTTTGCAGGGACAATTACGAATCAACCCCAAAAAGTACCAGGAAGCTTTCATCCCATCTCTTGTAAGTTTTTATGGCTTTATTTTTTCTGCTAATAAATTTCTAATCTAGCATGTCTATACAGTAATTGTGATATTTGTTTAGCCACTACCTTTAATATTAATTTAGAAAAATGTCTGTTAGAATTTATAAAGCCAGGAGATGAAAGATATTTTGTATCTGCAGGATGACACATGGGATATATTTCTGGATGGGATTGTAGCACGTAACAGAGCTCTGAATGGAGACATTGTAGTGGTGCAAGTCTTACCACGGGAACAGTGGAAGGTAAATTATTTAAGTTTGTATATTGTTCCTTCAGGATAATAAACACAACTTTAGTGACTGATCAAAGAGATTTTTTTTTGTCTTTCTAGGTTGTAAGGTCAGATACTGATTGTGAGGGTGCCAGTGAGTCAGAGACCCAGAGAGAAAACACAGTGCAGACCATGCAGAAGACGACAGAGCAAACTCCCAAGCCTGATGTTATTGTGGAAGGCCAGTGTAGCAACCAGGATGAACTTATTAGCAAAGTTCACAATATGTCCCTTGCTGGCACAGGTACTGTGAAGTGACTGTAGCAGCCACATTCACTGGCACAATATAAAAAGTGTGATGTCCAAAACCTCTCCTCATATTCTGTTATGGCTCAACAGTTTTTAAATGTTTATTTTTCTATGTTTCTATGCACATATTCTTCAGAAATAATCTTGTTTTCTTCTCTTATTGGAACAGGGGGACTGGAGAACCCTTCAATCCCACAGTCCAATGGGGAGATACTCCAAAAAACAGCTAAAGTATGCTTCCTGCAATGTTTCTATTTCTGCCTCAACGTTTTATTTCCATTGACTTTTTTTAAATTTGTCATAGACCGATATAATCACAATGATGTCTAAATGAAGATTAAGACAGGCTGCAGCTCGTGATTTTCTCAAGTAATCGATTAGTATTTAAAAAAAAATATTGATTTCCATTTCTCAATCCTCAAAATGATGAGTCTCTTAAATGTCTTCTTTCATCCACAAACCAATTTTTTCAGTTTTACTTATTGTCATAATTTAATTGTTTGTTGCAAAGAAACTAGAAAATATTCACATTTAATAAGCTGAAAAATCCTGAGAACACTCAAACTGATTAACTGATTATCATAATAGTTGATTATTAATTTAGTAATGGATTAACAATTGATTCATTGTTACACTCCTAATCTAAACCATGTGATCATGAGAACTGAAGTATGTTGAGCCTCCAGTGATAGTTTTATTTTTTTGAAACAACCTCAGGAAACAACAGTTTACATTCTGATGTCACAGTTGTTTTGTAACAATTTCTACTCTCATGATGTTTCTAGAGAACATAATATTCTGTTTGAACATAGAGATTTTTTAGGAAAAACCCTAAAAGCTTTAATGCAACAATGCTGGAATTTGATTCCCCACTATACTTAATTGATCCCCTGTCTGTTTGTCAGGTGGTGTACATAGTTGAGAAGAAACACTCAAGAGCAGCAACAGGCTTCCTTAAGTTCCTACCGGACAAACCCTTTGCCATGTTCTCCCCCATGGACCACCGGATCCCACGGATTAACGTTCCACTGGCAGACTGTCCCGAAGACTTCAGTTCCCGTCCGGGTGACTATGTCAACACATTATTCATCTGTCGCATCACAGACTGGTCAGCCAACAGTAACTTTGCGGAAGGGTGTGTATAAATGCACAACGTAGTTAACAGTATCATTTTAGATTTTAGAAGCTCTATCTGAATGTCTGATAATGTTCCCCCTTTCAGTCGACTTGCTAAGACTCTTGGTCAAGCTGGAGAGATCGAGCCAGAGACTGAGGGCATCCTGATGGAGTATGATGTTGACTTTTCTGAGTTCTCAGATGAGGCTTTGGACTGTCTCCCCAAAAACCTTCCCTGGACAATTCCACCTGAGGAGTTGAGGAAGAGGAGAGACCTGAGGTATGACTGTGAAAATCTCACATGTATACTCTCTTCCCTTCCCCTTTTTTTCTGTAATAAATATGCTCTTTGAGTAAAAACTAACTGCTACACGAGTCAGTTACATGATATTGTTTAGTATATTGTATGAGATTACTGATATATATAATGTTTTTTATTGTTTATTTTTAATTCCGTTGAGGAAAAAAAAAAGTAACAATTTATCCATAAATTACAAGTCACAAAACTCTAATTTGTTTCTAATTCTAATTTGTTTCACACACAGGAAGGAGTGTATCTTCACAATTGACCCTGCGACTGCCAGAGATCTTGACGATGCTCTGTCCTGTAAACAACTCCCAGATGGTAAATTGCTGTCCGACACTCGATGACGATAATGATGATGATAACATCTCATTAGAGATAGTTGATCCTTATGATGGCAGCTTGCAGCGGTTGTCTATATGGTTTGACTTTATTGGTTGTTTTTAACACAGGAAACTTTGAGGTGGGAGTCCATATTGCTGATGTCAGTTACTTTGTGGAGGAGGGTAATGCTCTGGATGCCATTGCCAGCCAAAGAGCAACTAGTGTGTACCTCGTTCAAAAGGTGAGCACTCCCCAACAGCTTGTTTTTGACAAATAAAACGTCTTAGTCTTCCAGTTTGAAAATTGAATTCCAGGAAGTAGGATGGTAGTAGCAGTTTGCCACCAGGGGGCAAAAATAACTAATTTTGAATAAAAGTCTGTGGGCTAGTTTTCTCTGTTGTCTAACTAGTCCATTGTTTTCTGTAGTACTCAATGTGTTCATGTGTTTTGTCAATATCCAGGTGATTCCCATGTTACCCAGGCTGCTCTGTGAGGAGCTGTGCAGTCTCAACCCTCTCACCGACAGACTCACCTTCTCCGTCATTTGGAAAATCACACCCGAGGGCAAGGTATGATAATTTCAAATGGTTTGAATTGCTAGAATTGCACTGTTGTGCACCCACTATGCTAAATTTACAGGCCTCTGCTACGGCCATGGGCCTGCTTCAATCATGCAGCCCCCTTTTTTTTACTATAGAGGCTTTAAAAAACTAATAGGCTGTACTTGTATAGAAGGAATTTATTTTTATTTTTGATTTATCATCTTTAAATAAAATGTAGTTGCTTTAGATGCCTTAACGTTTCCACCATTTCTGTTGTCTAATTCACATCGCTTTGTTATTCTACTCTCGCCCACCCTCCAGATCCTGAGTGAGTGGTTTGGCCGTTCAGTTATCTGCTCCTGTGTGAAGTTGAGTTATGACCATGCTCAGAGCATGATTGAAGCCCCTGAGAAGATGTTCACCACTGAGGAGCTGCCACCTGTGGACCCTGTGCACCCCATTGATGAGATCCACCAGGCTGTGCTCAATCTGCACTCAATTGCCAAAAACCTCAGAGCTCAGCGCTTTTCAGGCGGAGCCCTCAGATTAGACCAGGTCAGTCCCAGATATCGGTTATTGGACTATTCAGTGATGTCTTTCTCATGCAGGTAACTATAGTGTGGCACATCACTATTGTACATGTTTTATTATGGGTCCATTGTGTGTATATAAAAAAACAATTTGCTCTTTTGAAGAGCTTATTCCCATCTTGATACATAGCAAGGTATCTTCTTTTTTTCCATCACATTTTTGTTTGAGCTGCAACAAATTAGAGCAAAGAGATCATATCACTTAAACCTGAAAGAATAGAATCAGAGAAGCTGTCATGTTGACCAAATCAAAACATATTTAGACTTAAACTATTAGTAACCATCAGTATTGTTCAGACAGATTTAATCCCTCAACAAAGTAGGAGGTCAAAACTGGTCTTTGTTCACTGACAGTCGCTTTGAACCTCACATCATTCAGATGAGATTTGTGAATCAGTTGGTGAAATTATATGTACTGGCTTTAGGTTTGAAGTTTAGGATGCACCCATTTTCCTTTTCACAGATGGGACGACGGCAAACCCCAAGTGATTTGGGTAAAAACACCTTTGGCTTTTCCCAAGTGTTTTCACACATTTTTAGACGATTTGAATGTTCCCTCACATGATGCAGCCCAGCTTTTCTTAAGGAATGTACAGAAATAAAAAACAGATCATGATACATGTTTTTTTGAACATGCATCATGTGCTTTGTTTCAGATGAAACTGTCCTTCACTTTGGATAAAGAGACCATGATGCCTCAAGGCTGCTATGTTTACCAGTACAGAGACAGTAACAAGTGAGTAACAAACCTTCCTCCACCTGTGTCTTCATCCCTTTTTGTTTTTCTTCTGAAATCTACACACACTTGACGAGACAAATGTATACTTTTTGTTGACACACAGTTAATATCTTGATCACTTTTGTTCCCATGTCTAATTTAACCTCCTTTTTTTTTTTTTTTTTTAAAGGTTGGTGGAAGAGTTTATGCTGCTTGCCAACATTGCCACCGCTCACCACATCTACCGCAAATTTCCTGAGGTGGCCCTGCTCAGACGCCACCCTCCACCAAAAGCCAAGATGGTGGATGAGCTGCAGGAGCTCTGCGACCAGTTAGGCATCAACCTTGACTTGTCCTCTGCAGGAGCTTTGCATGTAGGTTTCCCCATAATACAGATGTAGCGAAATGTCTCATCTCTCAGGAATGATTAGAAAACATATCATGTCCCTACTCTGAATAGTGCAAATTTTGTGTTCTCTGTTAAGATTGTCTTCAAGCACGCAAAAATCTTGAATTTCAGATTTAACCCGTCAGCAGTTACTACTTCTATGTTTGTTTGCTCTTTCATGTAACCACACGAACAAAAGGGTGAAACGCATGATCGAGAGTTAATATTTTAGTGGAAATGTATTTCACTGGGGATATGAAGCTTGAATGAACATTTCAGTGCCTTATTTCCAATGAAGTTAAGGAGTAATTGATGAAAATATTGATTTTGATTTTTGTCACCATGCAGAAAAGTCTTAACACCACTCTCGGTGATGATGAGTACACCAGTGCCAGAAAAGAAGTCCTCACCCACATGTGCTCAAGACCCATGCAGGTTTGAGCTTTGTTACATCATTGAAAATCCGCTTCCATTTTTCAGTATAAAATTTCCTTTTTTTGTTTTATTTTTTATGTGAACTAGATCAGTTTTGATTTTTTGCATTAAAATTAGTGAGTTGTTTATTTTTATGGAATTGAGAGATGATATAAAAAGTCAACATCCATCTGAAATATTATGAATGAATATTTCAACTTCAGACACCATCTTAAACCCCAACTGAAGAGGTTTGCGTGTGGGTGTATTAAATCTATGTTGTTGGTGTCCACAGATGGCGATGTACTTCTGCACAGGTGCAGTGAAGGATGAGCAGCATTTTAAGCACTACGCTCTCAACGTTCCTCTCTACACACACTTCACGTCACCCATCAGACGCTACGCTGACATCATCGTGCACCGGCTTCTGGCTTCTTCCCTGAGTGTGTACCTTCTGCACGCACAAACACACATGTTAAAACAATTAAAACAATGCCTTGATTGTTACAGACAGTGCCCCACTTGTGTTTCAGAACAAAGCAGCTTCTACTGTGGTGTTGAGTTGATGTAATGTTTGTCCTGATGATTTGTCCTGGTTTCTTCACTTCCTGACTCTCTCTGCTTATCTACTTTTGTTTTTGTTTTTGATTCATTCTCCTTTTGTTCATGTTGCTCCACTGACTGCTTCCATACAGAATGTGGGCCTCACTTAGGACTGTCAACAGGAGAAGTCGAAAAACAGGCATCACATTGTAATGACAAGAAGACTCTGTCAAAGAGAGTCCAAGAGCTCAGCTCTGACCTCTTCTTTGGAGTGTTTGTAAAGGTGGGTTGCTAATTAATATCATGCTCAATAACTGGGACCAATGAAAACATACCTTTCTGGTTAATTTGTACTTATTAAACCAACCATTGCATAAGTAAATGTCCCTTTTGGCAATTTTTAATTCAAAAAGTGTGTTGAAATTTCCAATTTCCTCTGATACATGACATTTATCACCAGTTATTAAATTTTATATCATGCTTAAAGTAATAATTCCAGCCTAGTAATGGCTTGGCTGAAGCCTTGTGTGATGATGGAGTTAGAGCTTCTGTCCTTTATACAGTATGTTCATAAATAAAAAATGTGCTTAGTGATTCGCTCAAATGTAGTGCAGTAAAAGTCATGTGTGCTCTTGTCTCCACAGGAGTGTGGCCCCCTGGACTCTGAGGCCATGGTGATGGGAGTGTTGGATCAGTCCTTTGATGTGCTGGTTCTCCGCTACGGAGTCCAGAAACGCATCTACTGCAAGGTTAGCTGCAATTTCAGTTTTTCAAATGCAATGATTTTAGATTAAGATATGTCGTTCTTTAAATTTAACATGTAAATAACACCATTTGTTCTGTAAAGCTCTTACAATGTTTTCATTTTTGCTGTATATTATGCAGTTGAGTTAGTTAGAGACTTGACTGTAGATTTTTCTTAAGTTTAAGTGCCTTTTCAAAACATCACATCACTACGTTAGGTGGCGTTTTTCTTTCTGAATTTGTTTGTCTTTTACCCACAGTCTATTGTAGGCCTGAACTCATTTCACCATCATAAAGTGGGGAAGAAATCGGAGCTGACTCTGGTGTGGACACCAGAAGACTCAGAGAAAGCTCCTGTCGAGCAGGTGAGAACCACGGTCACCCCCAGGCTTTTCTCATGGTCTGGCCTACGAGTAGGTTGTTAAACACACAATAAGTTATTTAATATAAAAGGTTCTGTTTTGTGCTTCTGCACGGAAAATGATATCCACAAGGTTCACTTTTTAACAGAAATAATAACCAATCAATTAATCATTGGCTTTTTATTGTAACATTCTGAGGAAAAAAAACAAAAAGTAATAAGTCCATTTAATGGTTAGCAGAGTCTGAAGGTGAGGGACAAGTTTTGGGGTCTGGTTTTTGTTTCTAGTCGCATTAAGTTGCCTGCAGGTGAGCAGTCTGTGCAAAAGAGACATTGACCAAAATGTAACTGCTGTCTGCATTTTTTTTTTTTAATTCTCTTGTGCAACAATTTAAATAATTGATTAAAAAGTTATGTCTTTTAAAGGGAGTCACTCTATTCAAAATACTTTTCTTTTTTTCTGTTGCTTTACACTAAAGCAGAGTCTTGTCTGTTTGTTGCGCCTTGAGGTTACTTTGTTGTGATATGAGCCGCGAGACTGTTTTGCTGCTTTGCAAACAAAAAAGTGTCCCAGACTGAGCAGCTTGACTCTCAGTGCTCATAGTTTGTTGTTTTCTCTACAGATTATCTCCATCTTCACTTTGGTGGAGGTGCAGCTGAAAGCTGATGCTGCTCCGATGAAATACAGTGCAGTTCTGAAGAGGCCAGATGATGACCAGTCATAAACACTGAGCGCTGCTGCCTGGAGTGCACCAGCCCTGGGCTGAACAATTTCCATAGTTAATTAATAGATTATATGTGTAGTTTAGAAGCAATATTACTGAGATAAGCAAGGAAAAGTCACTGATCAGATCAGAGTCAGATTTTATTTGCTGTTCCTGCTGAGTTTCACTCTCAACTTAAAGGTCCACTCTGGTGGTGATTTATGTTTTAACCCACTTACTGAAAATAACCTGCACACATGCGTCACTGCTGCTCACTTCAAGGCATATTAATGACCACAAACAACTGAAAAATCTAAAGCATGTGTATGGACAGTCAAATTGTTAAAAAAACGGAGGATTCCATTCAAGCATTAAAGATGTGACTACTGAATGAAACTCGGTATGAATTTCAAATCAAATTTGAGCTCAGGTCTCACTGTGAAAGAATCGAGGCAGCAATAACCTATTTCGCTGTTGATTTATTGACCTAATGAGGTCAGTTTTGTGATGTAATTGTTGCACATTGTCAATTGTGTGAAAACTCATTTCTAACCATTTTAGTTTAATATCAATGGCTGGTTTCCCTGAAAGACGAGGGACGACACCACACTATTGAGCTTGAGTCGGTGGTGATTTGTTTGTGATGGAGCCACAAGGTTTGACTCCAAATTTAATTTGCATAGGAACTAACAACACCTGCCATGTGTCATTGTATGACTTTTTATATTGCCAGTCTATTTATAAAGTTTTATTCAGGAAGAGTTTTCTTTTGGATTTTTCTCTGATGTTGGTAATGGTCATGTCTCAATCATGAAGTATAGCTCATAGGATTTTAATTTATTTTTTAGCTAAGTTTTTTTTTTTTTTTTTTTTTCCCAAAATGTAGGTAACTGAAGTATGCAAATATGGCCAAAGTGTAATTATTTATCAACTTATAGTTTTTAAGAAAAAAAAATGGGAATGACTTGAATGTGAATTGCTGCTGAAAAATGATCTGTGGCCTTTAAATCTTAATTAATTTTGACGGCTTGTGTGCTGTGGAGTGTTTTCAGCTGTTGTACGTTTTTGTTGTTAATTAACATCAACTTCAGCCTTATTTTAATCAAGCAGATATATACAGGGCTTCATTTTATCACAGCCGAACACATTAAAACAGATGTTGGCTCCACCTTTGCTTTGATTGTTTCCCTGACCAGCTGTCAGTACCATGTTGTCACAAATATTATCTGCTATATCTACACATTTTTTTTATTTTTTTTATTGAAATTAAATATTTTTGATGGACAATGAAATATGGGAGAAATCCAGAGGAAATTAGTAATGTTGAGCCGAAAATCTCCACTGATATACATTTCTTTGACAACAAAATAATCAAAGATGTGATCCCTTAATTTTTTTTTAGCAGTGTATTTGAAATTTATTTTTGAACCAACAAATACTTATTGTGATAAAGGTGTTGGAAAAATAGAATAAAAATCTCTGAATCCAAGAGAAGATAGATCTGTCTTTACAGATGCCTGTAACTTTTATTCTGTTGATGATAAGTGGAAAAAATACATGAATTCCACTCTAGGACTAATGACTCTTTACTGTTTTTTTGTTGGTTAATGTTTGTGGTCACTGTTAGGTGAATTTTGATGATTATAAAGTCACTGAAAATGAGGAGTTGAACACACTATTTACAGGAGCAAAGCTTAGATGTTCCCCTGCCTGAACTCCACCGCCACATGACTCTACTGTGTTTAGTGAATATAGTAATAAACTCCAGTAATCTTTGTTCTCGATGGTGCTATGTAAATAAATAAGGGAGTGTCTGTGCTTAAGCAATCTAAAGCCCAGTCCAACTGTGTAAAGTAGATAGTAATTAAGCCGTATATATGACAGTGTATGACCACGTTTATATACCACATGTTAATCATGAAATAATGCAAACTTTTTGATGATCATCTGCTGTTAAGTTGTAGATTTTAAACAGAAGACTTTATTCCACTTCTACATACGATGTAACGCAAACAATTAAAAACCACATGATCTCATGCTGATGGTGGATGCCAAAGATTTACCAGCAGTTTTAAAAATCAAGAATTGTTTTTCTTTCATTTTACAAATTGTCTATAAAAAATAATTATCCAATGAGAGACTCATTCCATAATACCTTTATTTAATAAATAATTTCTGTTGCCTTATGTTTACGCAAGTTACAAAGAACGTAACAGGATTACCAAAGACAAAAGTGGCAAGGATTAAATATTGAAAAAATAGGAAAAAAAGCAAATTGCATTTTGTGAAAGTCACGTAAAAAGCACAGTTAACAGACAGCGAGTACTAACACCGGACTTCAGTGTTAAATTCAAAGGGAGTGGAATTATGGAATCATTTCATGAAGAATAAACTTAAGTGTGTTTGACTCCATGAACATGTGAATCTCTTTTTTTAATAGTAACAACAGTCAGATGCTCAGCAGTGTCTCCCCTGACTGATAACCAGGGTCCAAAGGCTGCTTATTGTTTAATTACAACAGTTAATCCTTACTCAAGGCCATTCAGATAAATTGCAGTGTACACACACACACCAGTCTCTTTATTAGGTACACAAGACATCTGATAAAGTGGCTTGAGTGGCACACGGTGTTGTAGCCCTTCAGATATGGTCTCCTGCATACCTTAAATATAACAAGCACTCATTTGAATTACTGCCTTTCTATTGCTTTGACCCAGTCTAACCGTTCTGCGTGTAAATCCCGGCAAATCAGCTGTTTCTGAAATTCTGAGACCAGCCCACTGGGCACCAACAACCATGCCACATTCAGAGTCCACTAAAGCACCGTCTTCTTCATTCTGATGCTGGTCTAACACTTGACCATCTCTATATGCCCACATATATTAAATTGCAGCCATGTGATTGGCTGATTAGGTAATTGTATTAAGGAGCAGTTGAGCAGGTGTGCCTAATAAAGTGGCAGGTGTGTAAACGGGCGAATGTGCTGGTAAAAGCTCCAGAAGTCTGTCATCACTGTGAATATGAAACTTTGAAATAGAAATGACGTCACCTCACCTCATTTCCTCCTCCTTTAACATCACAGTCGGTGCAAAGTCAAACACCCATAAAGTCTGTTAGAGGTTTCCTCGTCAAGACGGCCTTCATGAGGACAGAGTGAGGATTAATGAAGATCACTGTTAAAGGATCACTGGGTACAATTCTTCATTGTTTTTGCCTGGCATATTAAGTTCATGTTTTCATTTGTTACCTAGGTTCACATTATTCGCCGGCAATCTTTTCAACGTGGAGAGAAAACCCTTGATTTTGACGTTTGTGCAATCGTGATGAACCCACAGTCTGTTCATGCAACTCATCATGTGGATTTCTTCGTTTAGGCAGAGGGAGAGTGGAAAATTGACCATGCTGAAAAAGGTATGGCTTAAAAAAGGAAGTGTCTCTGTGCTGACTGTGGTGTTTCAAGTATGGATTTTATTTTATTTAGATTTAGCAGTGAGAGAGAGAACTGAACTGCTGAAAAAAAATTAAGGGAACACTTAATCATTGCACTCCTTGAACTATACAATTTATCCGAGTAAAGAGTTTTAACTGAAACATTTTCATCAGGTTTTTATATGAGATTTAGGTGTTTCCTTATTTATTTATTTGTTTAAAGCAGTCATTCAGTCATTTGATTGCAGCCTTAGAGTGAAACTTGTCAGCAGTCATTTATTTGAGGAAATGCAGTTTATTTCCTTAAAGGTTTTCCCATCAATTATTAAGTCAAGACAAGACAACCATACTATGTCATTGGAGGTTTAGGAAACATGTCAAACTGAAATACTAGTTTCACCGTTTTTACAATGAAACAGACAATGTATTCACAATTGAAATTTTATTTTACAGCCGGCAAACTCTGTCTGTGTCTAATATTTTTCATATGGATAGAATCCATTTCTGAACTCTAGTTGCATATTTAACATATAGCCCCTTTTAATTATGTAAGACATATTTACATATATAAATATGTATATACAATATGAACATGTGCAGGTTATGGAACACCAGTATACAGTCTGCATGTACTGTAAGTGCAGTGTTGTACCAATGTGCAGGGGATGTGAGTGATTTAACATTCTATTAATGTACACTGGGGATCAGAGGGGATTTACAATTAGATTAGATTAGATTAGATCATATTTACTGTGTTCTGTGTGTTTTTAGGGGGAGTGGGTATGGGTGGACTCCATCATTGGGGTACCCATTGGAGCCTCAGTCAAAGTTACACCATCTGGTCAGCGGTTACTGGAGGACGATGAGGGAAATGTACGTAAACACACATGAATATTTGCTTATAGTCTGCATTATTTAAAAAGGAAAAAAAAGAAACACTTTCAGCCTGGCACACACCAGAACGGGTGTCTGTATGTCTTGCTTTGACTTCCCTCAGGAGTGGAGACTGTCTCAGGAGCTGGAAGCCTCTCTCCAGGTCATGCATCCTACGTCAGTGGAAGGTGTGGATGACATGATAAAACTGGGGGACATGACAGAGGCCGCTCTTCTCCGAAACCTGCAGCGTCGTCACAAACAAGGAATGATCTATGTAAGATGCTCCACCAGCCCTGAAATGTAAAACCATGCGCAGATAACGGTGTTGTCAATACCTCAGACAAGCTCAAGACACATTAGACCATGTACCCAACATTAATAAATGCTTCATTCCAGGTTTACAAGTTTACAGAGCGCTTTACATGGTAACCATGAAAAACAATAAAGGAAAAACAAACTACAACAACTAAGCACTCAGTGAGCTTTATACACTTCTCCATCTACTAAGATTAACAATTATATTTAAAAAAAAGGATCATTCAGATCACCTATGTCAGCTGGGAATGGCACCAGCAACCCTGTGACCCTCATGTCCAGGATAAAGCGTAGACAATGGATAGATAGGAAATCAGACAAAAAAATAATATCTTATCTTATCTTACCTTAACTTAACTTAACTTAACTTAACTTAACTTAACTTAACTTAACTTAACTGAAAGACTGGTCATGCTGAAGGAATTTCTGAAGAAGTTTTTATACAACTTTTCTATTTGGCGACACTTTACAATACAACTATATTGTAATAGTGAGGTAATATTATTGTAATCTTGTTTACAAAATAACCACCAAACAAGTAACAGTTTGGTGATAACAAGTGAAAATGTGTGTTCACCTAATGTCACCTTTATGACATATGTAATTATCAGCTGTGATGTGAACATTTGCATGTGAAGGTATGAGGCTGACACTGACGGCTGCCTGTGGTAACGCCCAGTAATGAGTTATTATAGTGGAAATAACATGGTATTACTGCAACATTACCTCCTTATAACCACATATATAAATAAGATGGTATTACCACAATATTGCATTCCTTTTACAAATGTATTATCATATTGGAACAATGTTATTCCTGTAGCGCAATTTAAAGTGTTACCTTTCCTTTTTTTCATTTCCGTAGACCTACATCGGTTCAATATTGGTTGCCGTGAACCCATACCAGGATTTTCCTTTATATTCAGCTGAGCAGGTGAGACGCGCACACACATCTTTGAACCATAAGCGGAATCGTTTCATTAAAACTTCAAGGCTGCCTTCTGTTGTCTGCCAGGTGAGGTTGTACCATGGTCGAAAGCTCGGGGAACTTCCACCTCACATCTTTGCCGTTGCTGAATCCTGCTACTTTAACATGACACGGCATCTCAGGAACCAGTGCTGCATCATCAGGTCAGGATAAACGAGTGCTGCCTGTCCACAGCCCAGAACTGAATAGAGGATATTGCATGATACTTTTCGATCAATGAATGATTTATTTTTGCTTTTCCCTCAGTGGAGAGACAGGCGCAGGGAAGACCGAGAGCACCAAACTGATCCTGCAGTATTTAGCAGCAGTCAGTGGTGAACACTCTCAACAGAGGATAGAACAACAGATTCTGGAATCCAACCCAATACTAGAAGGTAAAAGTGCTCTTCACATGAGAAGTGTGTCACATTTAACTGGATTTATTGTCAGAAATTACATTTTCTATATATTAGTGTGTCTGTATTAGGTGCATAACAGCACTAAAAGAGAAAAAAAAATGTTTGGTTTTCATAGCCTTACAAGGAACCTTTTATATGTACTTTAGGCAAGGGCCTTGCTTGACAGAGGCTGCCATGTTGTATCTTCTGAAACAACAAAGCATGTGTTATGCGTTTTGAAGCAGAAACTTGAAACTTGAATTTAAAAAAGGAGAAAGAACGACAAGTTCTCTGGTATACAAAGGCCACTTAAGCTTTTTGGCTGGCTTTGGAAGAAAAAGGGGGGTTAGTGGAGAGGAGTCCTCTGTGGGTTACAATCTTCAGTCGCACCACTAGATGCCGCTGATTTTTTACTCACCCAACCCTTTAAAACACAAGAAAACACTCTTCAAAGAGCCTACACCACTAAATGACTTTTGTAAAGGCCCAGTGTGTAACATTCTGTATGGGCTAATGGCAGAAATTGAACATAGGACCCATAAGAATGTTTGTAACGATGAATATTATCTTCAAAATCAAATTACCAGAGCTTTAAAGACAATAATGATGCATATGTTTTTTTAAAAATCTGATAACCAGCCATTATGATTCGTCTCTTGTGGGTATATCAGCTTTTGGAAATGCTAAAACGATCCACAACGACAACTCCAGTCGCTTTGGGAAATATGTGGAGATCTTCTTCAATAGAGAGGGACTGATCGAAGGTGCTCGTGTGCAGCAGTATCTTCTGGAAAAGTCCCGAGTCTGCCATCAGGTGAGACAGCTCTGTGTTCTTACACCTCCAGTGAGCTGAAAACACATTCTAAACCTATAAACCCATATCTACTTGACTCTTTACTGTCTGTCTTGTTAAATAAACATGTGATTGTGATTACGAGAACAACCAGCCCTCATGGGCTGGAAAAAACTAATGTGAAACAGTAGCTACTCTGTTTGGTTTTAGCAGCCTGTCAGAAAAGTTGTTCCTTTCACACACTGCAGCTGCATTTCTCTTCGCAATGATACTTTATTCTTACTCCACAACCTCAGGCACTAGAGGAGCGAAACTACCACATATTTTATTGCATGCTGGCAGGAATCACAGCAGCGGAGAGGCGAACTCTGAGTCTGGGCGACGCTAAGGCATACAAATTTCTCACTAAGGTATCTCTGCAGCTTGCTGTGTCTCGGAATCCACCACAAACGTCCCCACATGCTGTAAATGATCCTAACTGTCCCTCTCATGTGCGGTAGGGTGACTGCGTTGTGTGTGACACCAGGGACGATGCCAAAGATTACAGACATATTCATTCTGCCTTGAAAATCCTGACCTTCTCTGAAAACCTGTGCCACAGCATCTTTAAGTTGCTGGCGGCCATTCTACACCTGGGGAATGTATGCTTCGAGGGTGAGCATGCGCGTTTTGTACTGTACAGTAAACATTTATGTAATGTCAAGAGGATGGCAGAGGTGTTCAGAAGTGATGTGATGCAGTGGAGTCAAAATTGAGCAGCATCTCACACCAAAGTTTCAAAGCTATTTTTACAGCGTTCTGAGTAAGAAGAAATACCCTTTAAAGTGTTTGGTGAAAGGTGTACCATAATATTGTTACTTTACTTTGCAATTAGCATAAAGGTTATAATTTACAAATTACAACCAACACTGAGTTTTTGCTGAGTTTTGTCTCTTAAGTACTCGGGAAGTATAATTATTCCATATGAGACTATTAAAAAAGTACTGATAATACTTTACTTCATATTAAACATAATAAGTTACATCACTTTTGATTGTATCTACCAAAGTAATATAGGAATAATCTGAGTAATGTAACATATTACTTTTCATTTGATGTAAGTAATTAAGCATTTTGGTTTTAAAGGTATAATAAGGAATAAGTAAATGACTATACTTTCTGCATGACTTGCCCAACACTGTTGGTGAGTCTATGAAGTGGCACTCACTCACTCACTTAATTTTTACCACTTTATCCTCCACTGAGGGTCGCGGGGTCACTGGTCAATTTATTTTAAATACCTACAGTAAAAAAAATAGAAGAAGTGCCATTAATGTTTGGTTAAAAATCCCATCACGCATCACAATAAATTGGATAAGGCCCATCTCATTGTAATAAAAATGATTTTGGGTTCTCATTAGCTACAACTCAAAATAACCTGGAAACCAGTGATGTCAGCAAGTCAGAGCATTTCACTGTGGCAGCATCTCTTCTGGAGGTGAGTTTCCTCGAGTATGAAGAGATATTTTTCCCCCCCTCATCATTAACAAAAGAATAATAGGTTTGTTTGCTTTATGTCGGCCTCCTGCAGGTACAGGCATCTTCTCTGGCGACAAGTTTGACCCATCGTTCCTTTCAGACCAACAGAGAGAGTGTGACAAAGCCCCTCAGCTCTGAACAGGCTGCTGACTGCAGAGATGCCTTTGTCAAGGTAATGAAACCAAGTCAGTGACAGTAAATCAGCATGTTGTGGATTTCCTTATTGGCCCTAGATAAAAGACAAATGGCTATAAATGTTTTATAAGCGTAAGGAAAGCACAGTTCATACATAATGAAGTGATTTGTAACAAGCGGTTACAGGAATACAGAAGGAACCATTCGATCACGTTGAATATGAATAACTCTGAACCTGGAAGTGACCATTGTGCAGAGAAGACTGAAGTGACTGTGATCTTGTGGATGTCCCAACTCTCAGGCCATCTACAACAAGCTGTTCATATGGATCGTTGACAAAATCAACAGTGTCACATATAAGAATTTGAGCAACTCAGGTCAACGCCAGTCTTCTTACCAGTCCATCGGCCTGCTTGACATCTTTGGCTTTGAGAACTTCAACACAAACAGGTGCGAATATTTTGCCACAGTTCTGTCACATGGAGTTCATCTCATCTCTGCAGTTACCTGTATGGTTGTATGAGACCCTGACTGGGGGCCACGCGGTTGGTGCAGTGGTTAGCACCTGGTGCCAAAACTTGCATGAGAGTGAATGGTTGTTTGTGTCTGTGTGGCCTGTCCAGGGTGTGTCCCCACAAGACTTCTGTGGAGGATAAAGTGGTAGACGATGACTGAATGAGATACTGACTGTGCTGTGCGCCCCCTGGGGCTGAGAGGCAGCCTGCCGCTCTCACTGAAACATCACTACCGATAAGTTACAAAAAAAAAAAGACTTTTCCTACTCACCTAATAAGATCTCTGCCAGTTTAAATTTACATCTTAAGAATATCTTTGTTGCTTTAAATTGCTCTTAAACAGACTTTCCCTGCTGCAAAATGAAGCTTGAGTCCCATTGCAAACAGCTCACTGTCTGCACCGATTTCCATAGGAAAAATATTGTCAATTTTTATATCACAGAAGTTATTAATACACTGCTGCCTTCAACAGTAAGAACAAATATGTTGTTCTGTGACTTTGGCGTTTGAAAACCTTCAATCACATTTACCTAAATGACACAAACCTGCTACAAATGCAGTAACAGTAGACCAGCAACTCTTATTTTCTCTGTGGACTTTGGTGCAGGGAAGGAAGTGCTTTACAAAACTGAGGTTTCCAGAATGAAAGTTCTGTCTGCTAGTGAGATAAAGTGGGCAACATGTGGATAAAGTGACTAAAATACATTTTTCCTTGTGTCCCTGTTGTTTTCACTGACAGCATGCTTCCATGTCTCAAGCTGGCACAGGGGGCTACATTGGGGACACACACAAGCACTGACTGTGTCAACATACTTTATACAACTATACTTGTATAAAAAAAAAACACCTGAACATTACTTTACTACTTAAAATGCATTTTCTTTGTAGCTTTGAGCAGCTGTGCATTAACTTTGCCAACGAGAGGCTCCAGCAGTTCTTTGTGGGTCATATCTTCAAGCTGGAGCAGGAGGAGTACCTGAAAGAGGACATTGTGTGGAGCAACATTGACTTTAGTGACAATCAGAACATCCTGGACCTCATGGCTGACAAACCCTGTAACCTGCTGGCTCTTATTGACGAGGAGAGCCACTTTCCAAAGGTGCCGATACGCTCTTGTTCGATCACTAATTATTGGATCCCTTTGGCTTTGAAATCTTCCAACTGAAGTGCGGTGAATTGCAGGGCTCAGATTCCACAATGCTCAACAAGATGAACATGCAACACAGCGGAAACAAGACCTACGTCTGCTCAAAGAGTGAATACGGTACAATCTTTGGGATTCAGCACTTTGCAGGTGTTGTTTACTATGACTCCAAAGGTAAGCAAAACAGATGACAGTTAGTTCAACCATAAATCTTTGTATTTGATGATGTGTATATATAT